>OW285238.1:95534447-96029981 GCA_935421215.2 Melolontha melolontha | reverse complement strand
ACCCTAAATCACCAACAAATTGAATTTACCATAACATACAAAGGTCACGAAATAATTATCTATATATATATATATATATATATATATATATAGACAAAGAGTCTTTGCCGTTAAAACAAGTATGTAAAATAAAAATTGTTGGGGAATCCGGCAATAAAAAAACCTTTAGTTAGTCAATTAGAGTCCTTTATTTTTTTTTACCTTATATTTCGCTCTGTAGATTTAGAGCTTCATCAGAGGTCAAAAAGCGAAACTAGTTTTTTTTGTGAGAGATATAACATTTTTAAAAAAAAAAAAACAAAACCTATAGAGAAACAAGCAGTCCACGTAATACAAATAAAACTTTATATTAATTAAAAATTGTTACTTTAAAAGCTTATTGTTTTTACATATTAAAACCATTTAAAAAATTATTATTTTTTCAACAAACACATCTAAAAAGAAACACACACATAGTAAAGAACTACTTGTCTTGATGTAAATTACATTTTAACAATTCAAGTGTCGACAAGGTAGTGACTACTAGTGACACTACCTTGTCGACACTTGAATTGTTAAAATGTAATTTACATCAAGACAAGTAGTTCTTTACTATGTGTGTGTTTCTTTTTAGATGTGTTTGTTGAAAAAATAATAATTTTTTAAATGGTTTTAATATGTAAAAACAATAAGCTTTTAAAGTAACAATTTTTAATTAATATAAAGTTTTATTTGTATTACGTGGACTGCTTGTTTCTCTATAGGTTTTGTTTTTTTAAAAATGTTATATCTCTCACAAAAACTAGTTTCGCTTTTTGACCTCTGATGAAGCTCTAAATCTACAGAGCGAAATATAAGGTAAAAAAATAAAGGACTCTAATTGACTAACTAAAGGTTTTTATTGCCGGATTCCCCAACAATTTTTATTTTATATATATATATATATATATAAGATAAAACGTAAAAGTTTGGGAGTAGCGGCCAGGTAATTAAAGCAGTATTTAATCTATAGTGGGGTTATGGTCCTATGTATAGAACAATTTTCAAAAATTAAATGTTGACATAAAATTGCACTGTATTTTCAAGTACTTTTAAAATTAATTTAAAAAAGGTATATAACCCCTTACCACAATTATTAGTCGTATCCTAAATACGTATTTCGACAACTAAGTTGTCATCATCAGTAGGTAAAAACTACTAATTAAAGTCACACGGGGCACAATAAAGTAAAGTAAGATAAACGCTTCCGCACAACTACTATACACTGCAACCCTGTAAAGACTAAATTTACCATGCACATCTCAAACTACGAGACAACGCACTTGTCTCTTGGAAAAGGTTTTTAAAAACATGTGTTAAAATATCGAACAAAGGGACGGCAAAAATTCTTCTCTAAAGAAGGCGCCTACTAAAAACGATTTTAAAGCTACGGTGACCTACTAATAAACTAAATGAAACATCTTATATTTCCACAAAACACTAGTATATATAACTGTATGAGCATTTCTTGTGCAATGTATAAATTAATAGTTGTTATTTAAACGTGTTCATTCGAGTACGCAGGTAGTGACAAAATCTATATTAGGTGGGAGTGTAAAAAATTTTCCATTAACAAATGGTTAAAGAGTCGTATATATATAGTAAAGGCCGAACTCTCATTGTAAATACTGAGAAAGACAAAATTAAGAAAGGGGCGTTATATGTGAAAAACCAGACATCTGGCTTGTTGTATTATATTAAATGAGAATAACATTCACGGTAGTCTCTGGGTATGTTAAGGAGGTAATTTTTGCATATTAAATGAGAATCACTTCACGTGAAAAGGGTCATAGAATAATTGGATATTGTAGGTATTTAATTTAAAAGTTAATTATAAATAGGTGGCATGTCCTAGTTAAGGAGTTAAGCAATATAAAATAATGTATAGAATTCACGGTAGGCTCTGGGTGAAACATGATAAATAATTTAATAAACAAAACACCCGATACATCTGTTCCACAAAAAACGCGAAACATATTTTACATTTCGTGAAACAAACACACCGAGTGCTTCATTCAACAACCAATGTTTAGGAGGTAATTGCATTAATTCACGTGTGTGGATTCCCACATGTCTATATTTCTGATGTTACATCCCCCACCCACTTATAAAAATGTGAAAAGACAGCTGAACGGTATTGGAGATTTATCGCTATTCAAGGAGGTATGTTTATTTTTCGCGATAAATATACTTTCGTAAGCATCAAGTTCATGGGGTTTATTAATTCCTTTTATCAATTTCAAACCTGTAATCGGTACATTGTGTAGTGTGATAACTGATTTTATTTAAAAAAAAGTTATACGATTCAATAACAGGTCTGTGATTGTTAACGTCGCATAATAAAATGTTATCCTAAAATAAATAAACACGTGTCGTAGTGCATGCAGTAATTTCTTGGAGATCTAGAAAAAAGAGTATGTACTGCAAAATTGATTTATGATAAAAAGAAGGTTCTTACTTATTTCGTAAGTGCTGAACCATGAATATCATACAATAAACAAATGTTCAGATGACTATTAACGTTGAATTTTTAAATAAAGGATTACATTACGTTTCAGTTCATACAACAGCGTGTGGACACGTTTTCTTTATTCAAAATGCCTTACCGATTTTCATTTCAAGAGTATGCGGACATGCATTTTGTGTATGGGTACTGTAACGGCAGTGCACGTCAAGCAGTTATTGAATACCGACATCGGTTTCCCGATAGGCGCATTCCTCATTACAGAACGTTTCTGGAAGTACACAGACAATTTCGGGACTGCGAATGCTGTGTGATTATCTTTTCGACAGCAGACTTAGAGGAAGAAGCAGTAGCTATTGTTACAAGGGATCCAACTCTCAGTGTACGTCGAATCGCTAGACAACGAACGACAGTTTGGCGAATTTTAAAACGTGAGGGCTTATATCCATATCACTATCGCAGAGGACACGGCAGACCACTATGCTAGTCTAGTTTATTCTACCTGGATATTAAGACAGTCGCGGCTTTATTTTAATTTCTGTAGAACAGTCCTCTGGACAGATGAATCTACGTTCACGAGAAATGGTGTTACAAATCTGAGAAACCTGCACAGGTGGTCATCAGAAAATCCTAAAGCTATACGCCCATCTAAATTTCAACATGAATTTTCTATTAACGTTTGGGCGGCCCTAATCGATGATTTGTTGATTGGTCCCGTCGTTCTTCCTGGGAGGTTAAATGCAGACAATTACCTTCAATTTCTTATTGACGAACTGCCAGGTCTTTTAGAGGATGGCCCACTGAATGTTCGACGAGACATGTGGTTTCACATGGATGGGGCACCACCACATTTCGAAATTGCTGTCCGAAATTGGGTTAACGTCAATTATCCAAGATGGATTAGTCGAGGCGGTCCTGTTGCATGGCCACCCAGATCACCCGATCTTAATCCCCTTGACTTTTATTTTTGGGGGTACATGAAATATTTAGTCTACGCGCAAGTTTAGAACACAAGAGGAGAAACGTTGGATCGTAATCACCTGACTGACGAGCAAATCCGACAAAACAAGTATGAAATTCGAATAAGTACTTCTTCTGTTGGCTTACGGGCACAAGCCTGCATTCAACAAGGAGGTGGACATTTCTAAAATATTATTAATTGAACTTTTTTAAATAAAATCAGTTTTTACTGACTTTAGGATTACATTTTTTTTCATGATCTGACAAATACATTCATATAGATCTGTAACTTTGAAACAAATAAAAATGGATATACAAGTTTTTCGTTTTTGTTACTTGAAATGAAGTCTATTTTACACTCCTAAAATTTGAAAATAACGATACGGGACACTTGTATACACTGATTTATGAATCACCCTGGACGGTGGACTGAGATTTCACATTGGTGGTATCTCATGTAGAGCTAATAAAATCTGTAGATTTATTAAGCGACATGTATGTGATTTCAATAATATTTTATTATATATTATTATTGAAATAGTTCACCGTGACATAATAAGTTACTTACTTTACAAGTTAAATATTGATAAAACACCTATAATTACTTGGAACGTATTCGCCTGTTCGGCTTTGCATCGTTAAAATCATGACGGAGGAAGACATATTTCAAATTTTGATTCAAAGTGTTTACTGGGAGTTGCTGTCCCATTTGGATATTAGAGTAGCAAGGGCGTTATGAAAACTTGCTTTTCTAAGTATTTGATTAATATGGATTTTGATTTCAATTACAGTTTCTCTTTATTTTGTTATTAGTAGTGGTTCTTTAGTATAGACATACATATTTTAGGATGTAGGTGTTCTGTAATGTCTAAAAGATCTAGATAAATAAATTTAAAAAAACGAGAAGCAATAGATAGAAAAAAACTGGAGAAAAATCATTACTTACTACCAATGCTATTGAAGAGATCAGGGATAAGTACGAGTAAATTAATTAAGAACGCAATTTTTATGAAAAATAAAATATACAATATAGCGATTTGTATAAAAGGTATAAACTAAAGCGGGAAGTAAAGTAACTTGACACAAAAATATCATATCAAAATGGGATAATATAATTTTAAGAACGCATATATTTAACCTATGTAAAGAAACTTACATACTTTATTACATAAAATTCTAGCTAAAGGTAATGACAAATTTATAATTTATAAATTTAATAAAAAAGGTAATAACCAATTTATTTATATTTGCATTTCATGTTAAGAAAAATTCACCAAGGAGAAATGTTTCAAAATTTATAATACTATAACATACTTTCAATTTAAGAGGATAGAAAACAGAATTCTTCATATTTTATACCTCTTCTGATGTATTTCTTTTTTTCCAAATAACATATATGTAAAATAGCTCTGCTCTAAAGGAACAAAATGTGTATTCAATATTTAAGTATGTATTAGGGTATTAGGTATATTTTTGTTTACAAAAAGAAAGTATTTTTGAGGCTGGAAGTTAGAAAACTAACTAAATATTATAAAGATGAAAATACTGTTTAATATTTGACTATTTCCAGATTCAAGTTACATATTCAGTTGATTACGTACAATAGCAGTAAAATGGTAAATATAATTTACGAAGAAATAAAGTATAGTATACAGGGTGAGTTTTTTTGAATGTTTAGCATTGGGATCTCAGAAACTACTGGAGATAGAAAAACGCTTAAATGGGGAAAGATGCGCAGTTTTACGAGTTTGATTTAAAACTGCGTTTGTTTCTCCGATAACTTTCATGGCTTATTAGATATTCAAAGAAAACTAAATTTTACGATTTCCCTTAATCATGCTTAGCATCGTTAATAGTACTTTTAGAGAAAAAGTGTTCAGTCAAAAGTTTTAGACAATTTTACGCCAAATAAAACTATGTAGCTAATATTTTATTTTCGTTCACCATTATCGAGTTATGACACAAACTTGTGTTTCTTTAAATAGAAATCATAGTTGGTTTTGACATCATTAAAAAGCTTATTTTTTGCTGATTACAATGATATAAGGTTTGATATGGTTATTTTAAAAAATAAAGAGGATATAGACATTTCTATGATTGTTCACTTTATAAGATAAAAACTTAAAAAAAAAAGTTTGGTGTTTTGTAATTAAAAAAACGTAAAATCTGAGTTACAATAGTGTTCGTTGGAGCAGTCGAGATAAATATACTAACATTGCTTTCACGTTGAGTCACGTTCAGTACAGAAGTGAGAGCTGTTAATTTTTACTTTTAAGTCAAGTTAATTGTCATACATTGACAATTAACTATTAATTAATTTAATTGTAACTTAACTATAAGCGGTGAAAACCACCATACGGACGCATACTGCGAAATACTTCGTAAGCTAAGTAGAGCCATCCCAAACAAGAGGCGGGAAATAATGATGCGTGGTGGCATTGTTTTTATGCATGACAATGTTCGTCCCCACACGACTAGAAAGACCAATGACCTTCGGAAGTTCAAGTGGGAGGTTTCTGACCATCCACCGTATAGCCCTGACAAGTGAAAGTCACTTGGGACTTTCACTTGCTCACTAAACTCTAGGATTTCTTGTCAGGAGTACGTTTCCAAAGTGATGATGACTTAAAAGAAGATGTACAGCATCGGCTGGATAATTTGGCGGTAGAGGTTTACGAGGAAGGCATAAACAAACTGGTTTATTTACGACAATTATCTCAACAACAGCGGCGACTACATAAAAAAAATGAGTAAATACTTTCATTTAATAAAATCATTATTTGGTTCTCCTTCATTTTTATTTTAGTTATATATATATATATATATATATATATATATATATATATATATATATATATGGTAAACCCAATCAGTAGGCGATTAAAGGTCTGTATATTACTTCAAAATATATGTATTTAAAAAACTCTACATGTTTCGGCTGTATACGCCTTTTTCAAGAGAATACAAAATATGAATGACAGGATATAAATGTCAAGTAATTAAGTTGCTATGGTTTAAATTATTCAAAGATACATTCTAGTAATAATAATAAATCATGCCTTAGTATTCCAAAAAATAGATAACAAGGTGTGAAAATATGTGTTGTTCGCTGCTAGCAATTTGTGTCTCCTTCTGGGTATGAACTTGTGTGTTGGTTGCTGCTGGCAGCTTGCGTCTCTCTATGGGTGTGTGGTTTTGTGTGAGAGCGTAAGTGTAGGGTTTTGTATGTCGGTGCGTTCGTGCGTGTGTTTAGTGATCGGTCGCATGAATTTAGAGAGGTCGGATAACCAGCCGTTGCGTAGGGCCGCCAACCCTTTCCCGACAACTTCTTTACAATTCCGTGCAGTACTTCGACGGTCTGACCCCCGCCCCAACGAGGCAAGGCGCAGACAGGCGAAGCGCACCCTGTACGGGGTTGCTCATCGCAACTAAGGGAACACTCTTAGTGGCTACCTCGGTCGACGATGGTCACACTTATGCCATCTTAACGTTTTCCGCCGAAGCGGGGGCATAGCACACACGTCGATCGTGTGTGTGCTGTTAACGGCAGCCTAGCCAGGTTGTCGCCCAGGACCGGTCCTAGTGGTGTGTGCATTGCGCGGCGACGAGATAACGCCGCGTAGCATGGTTCCTCACTCTTGCTGGAAAGGCGGAATGGCACCTGACTGCCCAACGGGCAGACCCCCCTAGAGTTTTGTAGCGCATATGCTAGGCTGCAACCCAGTAGAGGACCACATCAGCAAAAAACAGAAAACAGGGATAGGCAGGGAAAAGCAAGACATGAGTTATTATTACGTATGCGCCCGTGGAGCGACTTAAGATACAAAGTTGTCGGCATTCGCTCAAAACGAGAAGGAAAACCACGAAAACCTGCTCGGACAACTAGACAGGAATCAAAACACGGAACAGTCATCATGATAAGCAAAAGTATATGATATTTAAATGATATTTAAATAACATAAGGTATATAACAAAAAAAAAATATATAATATGATGGTAAATTGTAGATCGTTACAAAATTAAATTATAGTATATACTGCTTAGATTTTTTATATCATTTCTGTTGTTAATTGAATTTTTTTCCTGTTTAATACTGATCATTTCTTTAATTTGTCTTTTCACTGTGTGTTGTTCTTTATCAATTATCTGTGTGTTTTCAAAATCGAAATGGTGATCGCGTTGTAGTTTGTGTGTAGACAATGCAGTTTTGTCTGTTCTAGAGTATTTGTGGGCTTGTATTCTTTTGTATAAATATTGTTTCGTTTGGCCTATGTAGTAACTATCGCAATCGCGACATGGTATTTTATATACGACATGTGTTTCTCGATTTTTTTCTATTTTAGGTTTCAGTTTTGAAAATAAATGTTTATTAGTATTACTAAGTTTATATGTTGTAGCTATATCATATTTTTTTAAAGTGTGTTTAATTTTTTCCGATAGTTGTGGAACATATGGAATTGTGATATATGTTGTGTCATTGTTCAAATTTTTATTGGTGTCTGCAGTGTTGTATATTTGGTGTACTCTTTTTTTAATAGTTTGGTCTATAAGTTGTGGTGGATAATTATTATCAGTTAGGATTGTTTTAATTTTTTTGATGTTATCTTTTCTGTATTTAGTATGTGATAGTTTTACTGCCCTATCAGTCAGATTATTTATAATCATTTTATTGAATACTGTAGGAGCATTTGAGTGGTAATTCATATATCGAAAAGAAGCTGTGGGTTTATTATACCAATTTGTATAAATAGTACCCTGTCTATCATAGCTCAAAGAAATATCAAGAAAATTAATACTGTTATTAAATTCTTCTTCAATAGTGAATTTTAATTTGTTGTGAAAACTGTTGAATTTATTTAAGAGATAGTTTATTTTGTTGGTCGGAATACATGTTATGATATCATCAACGTATCTTTTGAAAAAAATAGGGTGGAAGTCTAATGAATTGATAACGTTTTGTTCTAAATGTTCCATTACTAGATTTGCAATAGGAGCAGCTAAAGGAGAGCCCATGGCAATACCAAATGTTTGACTATAAAAAGAATTTTTGTATTGAAAATATGTGTTATCGAGACAGAAGTGTATACCTCTAATAAATTCGTTTTTATTTAGTGATGTGTGTGGACTAATTTCATCCCATTTGGATTCTATTATGTTTATAGCTAGATCTGTAGGAATGTTAGTATATAAAGATTCTACATCAAGTGATATAATTTTGTGATTAGTTGGGACTTTTTGATCTTTGATGAAATTTTGAAATTGCCATGAGTCTTTAGTATGATATTCAGTTTTTCCTAACATCTTAGATATGCTATCACCTAGGAATTTTGCTATATTATAAGTAGGGGCTTGTATGTTAGATACTATTGGTCTTAAAGGGATATTATTTTTGTGAATTTTAGGTAGACCATATATTGAAGGAGGGTGGGAATTAAAAATGCGAAGTTTGTTTTTAGTGTTGAAATCTATTAGGTTAAGTCTATGCCATTTATTTATTAAGTTATTATTTTCTTTTTGAGTTTTTTCTGTTGGATTATTTCTTTCTTTTTTATAGGTGAATTTATCGTCTAATAGTTTTTCTATTTTTTGTTCATATTCCTCTTTAAGAATGATCACTGTTTTATTTGATTTATCTGCTGTTGCTATTATAATATGAGGGTTGTCCTGGATAAATCTTTTTGTTTCTTTAATGAATTTATGCATATATAGATTATAGATTTGATATATGTTTTTTATTATTTACTTTCTTATGTTTATGGTTAGTGATTATATTACAAATTAAAGAAAGTAGTACCTTTATATATATATATATATATATATATATATATATATATATATATATATATAAAGGTACTACTTTCTGGACTTCCTCGTACCATAAAATTTATCATTTCTTTTTATGTAATGCTTCCGATTTAGAAAAGAACTATACTTTAATGTTGCTAATACGTTTCCTGGACATTTTTGCATTGCAAAAAGAAAAGTGTTCCTTTTCATATAAAAGTTCTGTCTTGGGATATAGGTTTTTGTGAAAACTTTTAGGAACCAATATCAGGCCATTTTCCAAAAAATTGGCACTTTGTAGTAGGCTAAACAAACTTGATCCACTAAAAAGAAGCCAACTTGTCATTTGTTCGTTGGTTTAAAAAAGTACTGTGAACAAATGGAATTTTTTGGTGAACATTCTCGAACGATGGTTTTGTGCAATTTTTTTTGTGTGTATTAACTTAATAACAATGGATTGATCGACTTTATTCGACTGTTGAGACATAACATGCAATACACAATTTAACTTTATGCGTTTCTAACGTAAATCTACGTATGGAGAAACTCTTATATATACTATTGTAAGTAAAATGTTTATAATAAATAATTTTTCTCATAAAATGATTTTTCATTATTGTTTAGGCTATTTCGCGACTCCCTTTAAATAATCGAAACTCCCTTGGGGCTCGCGACCCCAGATTGAGAAACGATGATCTAAAGATGTTACTTCAAAATGAGAGAGTGCAGGGCTTCTAAAAATGTGTTATTTAATTCTTAATATTGTTTGAGATTTAGCAAGAAAATCGATACGTTTAAACATTTTTTTATTAAAAATATAAAATATGTATTGTTTTCGATAATCTACGCTGTACATCTGCATATGTACATAAATCTAGTTAGTGTTCAATTCTTATATATAGTTATACTTTACATTTACGTTTTCTAAAAATCACTTCAGTTTTCATCTGTTAACCCTCGTTTATTTGTTAAAACTGAAATTTGCTCGCTCTTTTCCAATTTTCAAACTCTGCTTAGATATTTGATTAATCCATCACATTTTCTGCTACAAATAAATATAAATTGATTCTCCCGCCAGTTTAAGTCTTGAAAAATCACTTGAGATTTTTAACGTCAAAGATGTTCCATTGGCAATTCAATTTGTCCACGTCACGTAGACATCCGAAGTATAAATTCTTTTTGAGAGTTCGTAAGGGTTGTTAGTACTAATAAAATGATTGATTTTAAGATAAACAAACTTTGTATTCGATAAAGCGCGAAGCGAATTTTATTAAAGGACATTCCTTATTCAGCGCTAGAAAATAAGCGAATTCCATAGTTAAATAGCAGAAGCTTTACTTGTTCTATTAATGTAGACTTTTATATTAGAATTTTACCTTCTTCAGGAAATCGGATGGAAATCCAGTCAAATTTTATAAATATTTAATATTTGTCCATTTTCAAGAAAGATTTAAAAGAGAAGGGTCAGAGGATTTCTAGGAATGTATGTCGGTGCACTTTTCTGGATCTAGTGTACCAGAATCATTTATTTAGTAAAAGTAATTGTCATTAGAGAAATTTTCTGTTCATATTATTATAGAGCAAATTATAATTTAACCCTTCGTTGGGCGCAATACAGAAAATGACGAGATCGGGCGCAATGCATCTATCAGATTCAAATATGGAAACATTTATTTGAAGTCTTTTAATTACTATAATATATGAACACAAGCGTTTATTATCTTATCATAACAAGAACCGATTATAAAGAAATGAAGAAAAACAAAGATTTATTATATTAAAAGCAAAAAGTTAACGAAAAAAAAAAACTACCCTGGTTGTTTCCCATCAGCTTCATGACCGTTGATTTTTGAGTTAAGGCAGTTTTCGCAAACTATTGTTGCATATTCAAGACATAGAAAGTGTTTGCAAAGTTTACAAAAGTATTTAGAGAAACTTTGCTTTTTGTTCGCCATGCAAGGTGCACACCGCTTTCTTTTGTTTGTTGTGGTGTGGCTTTAACTTTTCGGTTTGTAATTTAACAGTAGGTGAAAATTTCTGCAATTTTTGTTTGAGAAGCGAAGGAAAACCTCTACTTGTTACCCTTCGATTCAAATATTCCGCCGCTAGATTTTTTAGAAATATACGTCACCTTTGTACTTCGTTTCGATTTCTGGCATGCAGAACTTGCGCGTTTATGCCGCTTATGTTCATCATTGAAAAGAATACTACTACGGGCCACCGGCGAGTGTTTCTCTGCACATTAAAAGTTGCACACATTTTCTCGACTAAATCAACTCCAGATTTGGTGTGATTATAAAAGGCAATTATGCTAGGTTTTTTATCATCTCCCGTATTTTCATCGTCAAAATGTATGCTCGAAATTAATATCACATTTTTGCCTTTTTTGGATCATAGGATGCTATTATAGCATCTTTCTGGTTTCCAAATAAACTTGTTTTTGCCTGTCTCCCTTTGGTCATAACAAAATGTTGGGGAAGTTGCCGCTTATTTTTTTTTATTATGCCAACATATGATAATTTCTTAGTTTGGAGCAAATTAATGAGCGGTATATCGGTGAATCAATTGTCAGCGGTTATATTTTGCCCAGTATTATAAATGGGTTCAGCAAGTTTTTTAACAACGTCAGCAGGCATATAGCTCGTCTGATATTGTCCTTCTGGTTGTCTTCCGGGATATATATCGAAATTACGAATATACCAAAGTTTTGTATCCACTAAAGCGAAAATCTTTATTCCGTATTTGTTCGGTTTAGAGGGCATATACTGCCTGAATGAGCATTTTTTTCTAAAACCGATGGACAAACATTTCGTCAACACGATCCTGGCGAATTGCTCTTTGTACAGTTTTCAGTGAAAACCGTAAATATTTCACGAATAGAAGCAAGTTTGTCAACATGTTTACTTTCTTTCCGAGTTGTCCTATCATCAAAGCGGATACATCGAAGAATAAATTTGAATTGCTTCAAATTCATTACTAGACGGAATATTTCGACTCCATAACCATCATCTCCCCATAACTCCTCTAAGCTTTGCCTGTTACTGTGAAGTACACCTGCGATATAAAACAATCCTATAAATGGTTTTATTTCAATAACGTCTGTATATTGGGAATCTCTTTCACAAGAGTATTGTGAACAAATAGTTTAAATATATTGGTTCGTGTACTGAATTATGTTTTCCAGTATATTGTTACTTATGAGACAATTTCAACATTCGATACTTCTAGCTTACTTCGCGAATCTTATCACACCTGCCGAACGAACTAGGATATTTTGTGGTCTACTCTTAACACGTAGAATTTACTTAGTCTTTTTTCATTTAGTCATTTTGTCCTTTCCAACATAATGTTCGTCACATTCATCACAACTAGAATTGTCTTGTGAAGAAGGATCCTCTTGCTTTGCGGCCGAGTTTTCCTCATCTGCATCACTTTCGTCGTCAAATTCAATGGTTTTCTCTACTTCATTCGACTCCATCATTAATTGCAGCATTATTTCGGGATCTTTGGGAGCATCTGGTGTAAATACAGCCATTGTACAGTGTAACATCTCTAAAAAATTAATGCTACCGTAAACAGGCGCAATGAATTGTATCTTGCGAATCTACCAGATGAATTGGACGGAGGGTTAAAAAATATAGAGAAAATGATTGGCTTATAATTAAGATGTGAGATTCTATACTCGCTAATTCTTGGTATCCAAAAAAGGAAACAGGGAAGGTAAAATCATAACAATTTTATAACAATAATAGCAGTTTTTGTAAATAAAAAAAAGCATTTTCTAGCACTTAAAATATAGTGAATACCATTGTAAAGAGCGACGGCCGATCCCAAGTGTGTTTATTACAACATATAAATATATAATGCTGAGCAAATGCGAACTCGAGTTACAATTTTAGATGGCTGTGAGGTTAAGTTCAAATGAAATCCAAGAGCATTTGTTTGTTAGTGTGTCATTGTAGATGAAACCAGAATACATAAATATGCTCCAGAGATAAAAAACACAGTTAAAATAATGGATTTCTTCTGATCAACGTGTCTCGAAGAAGAAAAAAAATGATTCTTCGGCCAATAAGATTATGCTCACGATTTTTTGTGATTTAACAGAAGAAAAGTATAACTGATCTATATTATTATGATGCACTGGACACGTTTTGATGCTTAACTGAAAAAAAACGACCACATTTCTTCACAAAAAAAAGAGTTGTTCGACTTAAAAATGGGTTCAACGTGCAAAACACTGTCATAGATGCGAAATGAAGGTGTTTGATGAAAAGCCGTCAGGTCGGCCAGTATCAGTGACACATGAGAAGAATTAAAGACAAGGGAATGTACTGAGAAAATATAAGAAAATCGCCAGATTACTTCATTGCTTAGACGTTGAATTACAAAAAAAATGCGCTACATGTCATGAACCTCTTAACTAGTATCGGCGTGAAGGAGATGATTTTATTATGAACATCATCTCTGGGCACGATTCCTGGGATCATCATTATGAGCTCGAAAACAAACGGCGGTCAGTGGAATATCTTTGACCTGATTCTCCACGTATACGAAAATTGAAAAGAGCTCCATCGGCGCAGAAAGTCATGTTCAGCATTTTCTGTGATGCAAATAGCGTAATTCACACTAAATACCTGGCAATCGGCAAACCAGAAAGATTCGGTACCATTTTTTTCTCCAGAGTTGTTTCTGTTATGTATTAATATTCTACACAATTATTTAGGACCACTCTATAACGTTTTCTTTGTTTTTTGCTATCTGTAATAATTGACATGTTATTCACAGTTATATTGTTTCTGTTATAATTAATTATGGATAAATAGCTGATATAGACCTTCAATAATACATGGTATCTGTAGCATATGATTTAGGTATCCTATTTGACCTTTAATATCTTAAGTCCCTTTTTAAGTATCATCGGATTACGAATGGATTTCACAGAATATATCTGGGGTTATGGTTTATTTTTGCTTTATATCGTTTCATATCTTGATAGATTATATGAAACTATTGTTAATTAGGAAAGTGAGATGGATATTGTCTTCTAATTTACCATCGAGTCAATTCGTAATTTTGTACGGTTCATAGTTAATTAAGCCAGTTCTTGGGTTTTGGGGATTGTTTACAATACAGCTTAAGCGAGATGTGTTTGATAGTTAAGTTGACGCATAGTCTTTGAAATCGTAGGCGGACTGTCACATGTACGTGTGAATCAAACGTATATGTGTGTGTTTAAATATGAACTAAATGAACGAGTTCTGCTTAGTCATTATGGATATATTTTTTTAATTTACTGATAGGCTGCTTTAATGTAATATTATAATTGTAACTTGGATTTTATTAATTGTGAAGATTTTTGGCAAGTCGTAATTTACTTAATTGGCATTTCTTTATTGTGTCCGAATAAGTGCGACCTCTTTGAGTAATTAGTTGATCCAATAGCGGAATTGTTGATTGGCAATTTGCCCTTTATTAATGATATTTAACTTAGACTTTCAGTAATTTTAGAGAAGTTTTCATCTTAGTTCTTCGATTTACTTTTGGATTGTGGTTAATACTTTGATAATTGCCAGATTCGTTTTTATCTTTTTTTGATGAAGGGTTCCCTCTATAGTTTAGCTATTACACGAATTATGCATCTAATCCTCTAAAATGCGAACACGAGGTATTTCGTTCTTATTCTCTTGTGTTAATGTCTGGTATCACAACTTAACCAATTCCTGTGTCGCTAATTAATCTTATTGGTAGAATTTAATTAAAGTATGTTGATTTACTCGCAGTTCCCTGATTCAAATCCTACTGGTTAATATAAAATAGATTTAGACAGTGGTCTAAGTAATTGTTTTAGCGTTCGTAGGAGCGAATTATTGCAGATTAATTAGTCTAAGCACATGTATTGAGACTCCATTTTGTTTAGCCATTTTTTTCTGGTACGAGGTGAGTAATTATACACGATGTTCTTGTGTAAAGGCATTGTTTTCATCACTATTGTGTTATGTTCCTTATATTGATTTTTTTTCTTGAATTTATTAGAGAACTTAACAGTGGACTAAGTCACGAAAATTAGAATAGGGAATAATTAAGGAGTTAGGAAGTTTTATCAAGAACGTAGTTTGAGCTGGGCAATTTTCGAGCAACCACCTGAGAAATTTCCGCACGAGGTTAGATTTTTTATTACGTCTATTGGTCCCATAAGGTAGGAACTATTGCTCGTGGGGGCATATAGCAGATGTTATAAGTACATTTAAGGGTTAGGAAGTATACCAACCCTTCGAGCTATCATATTCCAGACATGTTCTATGCGGCGATTACAGTTTCGTCCGATTAGCAGATTTGAATAAATTATAATATATACTTTCGTCCAGCCAATAAGACAGGCCTAAAATAGGGATATACAGTTTCGTCTGGCCGGTAGATTCAGGCAAAGGAGAGGATTAAAATTTTCCTAATGGTATTATATTCTAATCAATACTTTCATTGTAATTTTTTCCCAGTTGATACTTATTATTTGTGCAATTCAGCAAATATCGTATTCTACTATTGCTACCCACCATTCCTATGAGTTATGTACTTACTTAGAAACATTACATTTCAGTTAATTATTACATGTTAAAAGTGCAATATGGAAATCTTAAATGTGACAAAAGGGTATACAAACGTATACAATAACCGTGTTAAAGAAGTATTGTTTGTGAACAACTTCCGATACTGTTTTGCCGAACAACTGTCAAGTGGCGAAAAAAAGTGGAGAGGTCGAACACTAAAATGTACTGCTACTGTTTTATACTATGTGTGAAGACAATTTGAACCATGTAACCATGAACCATGTAACCATGAACCGTTGTAATTTGAACCATGCCCATCCTGAATTAAGCGCTTCAGCAGTACAAAAAGCAATTTCTTGTAGCAGCGGCAAAACGTAAAGCTACAGAAAAACTTAATGTGCAACCTAAACGAATTGTGCAGTCGCTGTTAACAAAATGCGACAATAGTGAATTAAAAATTGGCGACTTGAAATCTGTGAAACGAAGTATTGATGCTTAACTAAAAAAAAGACGACCACGTTTCTTCAGAAAAAAAGATTTGTTCGACTTCAAAATGGGTTCAACGTGCAAAACACTGTCATAGATGCGAAATGAAGGTGTTTGATGAAAAGCCGTCAGGTCCATCAGTATTAGTGACACATGAGAAAAATTAAAGACAAGGGAATGCACTGAGTTAAGAAAATCGCCAGATTACTTCATTGTTTAGACGTTGAATGACAAAAAAAATGCGCGACATGTCAAGAACCTCTTAACTAGTATCGGCGCGAAGGAGATGATTTTATTATGAACATCATCACTGGGTACGATTCCTGGGATCATCAATATGAGCTCGAAAACAAACGGCAGTCAGTGGAATATCTTTGACCTGATTCTCCACGTATACGAAAATTGAAAAGAGCTCCATCGGCGCAGAAAGTCATGTTCAGCATTTTCTGTTATGCAAAGGGAGTAATTCACAATAAATACTTGGCAATCGGATCAACGATTAATTTAATAAGATACTGCAAAATTTTGCGAGCACGAAAGAATAGTTTCCGTAGAGTTAGGCCGGAAAGAATAGCTTTTTTCTAGCACCACGACACTTCCTTACAGTTTTGATTTGACACCTTCAGATTTCCAGTTTTTCCCAAAGTAGGAGGTATTGCAACCTATGAAAGGTGCAAGCAATGAAAGTCCTCAAGAAGAACTGACTTGTAACGAGTTGCTCTTGGGACTTGCCTTGAATTGGTGGGTTGAACTTCAAGTGACAAAGCAGACAGCCAGTCGCCCAACGAGATGGTTATGCGATTTTTATCGAAACGGTGCGATATTGACTATAAGTCTAAAAAGGGCACCACCTCGATTTATGAGCTGCTAGTCGTCGTGGTTATACGACACACGGAGTTTGTATACGTGCTAATGAACCTACCCCAGAAAGTTTTAAGTAGTTGCGAATAAAAAATAGGAATCAGGAGGTAATAATAAAGAGAAGAAAATGTTCCATATTAAAAGTAAAGAGACAAGTTTCTTAATAACGTGGTGAAACAGAATCATTCTCCAGCTTTACAGACATAATGGAACATGTAAATGATGTCCCGCAAAAGTAATAAAGGGGTGAGACCCTGAGAAGTGTTATTAAAGTAATTAATACCCAGACCTAAACGTATACATTAAATACAAAATTCAAAAATTCTTGGTTGATAATATACATACAACAAATATTTTATTTAAGCAAAAAAAAAAAAGCAAAAAACAGCAATCCAAAACAAAAAAAGGACTAGCAAATTACAACAAGCAGCAATACGTATACATAAGAAAACAACAGAAAAACTTATGCAATTCGTTCACAAATTTTTCCTCGCTTAATTACATAATCTTAAAACTAAATATTTGCTAACGCAGTTAAAAGATAACACAAAAACAAAGGAATTGCGCTCTTATGCACAAATTACTTAAAGCATCTGATTTTGCAAATTTATAATTACGTTAAAAGATTTCAATGCAAGGTGAACTAATTTTAATAAAAAAAAAATTTGAACATAAAATTCATTCTCGTTAAAACCAACAAAATAAAGAGTAAGAAAAGGCATAGATGACTTGTCGAAAGCTAGTTTCTTTTTCCTATTTCTTTATGGCCCATGGCAAGTTTTTACTATTATAGCAAACAGACGAATCGCAGTAATTAATCTGCAGTTTACTTAGCTGCACATATTTATTGTCGGCGGATATTGTGTCCTGGCTGCTCAAGTAGATCCTGCGGCAAATGGAGACAGATTCGATACACGTGGTTGTAACGGTTTCCACACAATCTTACCCTTCCGATGTTACGACGGTTCAGCAGCGAGATCCAACAGACATCCGGAGTTACACTCGGTACGACAATAAAACCTTAAGACGGAAATTAAAAGGTAAAAGATACGAAATATGAGAATGGAGACACTGAAGGTTCTAAAAAGACTTTAGTTAATTTAGCTGGTAGCAATAAGTTATATTAAAGCG
This sequence comes from Melolontha melolontha, assembly GCA_935421215.2. Classification (NCBI taxonomy): domain Eukaryota; kingdom Metazoa; phylum Arthropoda; class Insecta; order Coleoptera; family Scarabaeidae; genus Melolontha; species Melolontha melolontha. The sequence continues at coordinate 96,011,729 of OW285238.1, read as the reverse complement.
GACTATACTAGGGCCGACCAATAGATCGTCAATAACTCGTAACAGTATTTGAAGGTTAGCATTTTTCATCAGACACTGTAGTTTGGGCTGCTGTTCGCAATAAAATCAACAGTAAACAAGAAAGTTTTGTCATGAACGGAATGAAGAAATGGATTCAGTGTTTGAAGAAATGTGTTGCACTAAATGGTGATCATGTGGAAAAATAATTATGTACATTGGTAGTACAATCGCTTTACTTCCTTTTAAGACTAGTTTCATTATTTTCTCTTTTCTTATTCTTATTATATGGAGCTGGGGACCTTATATATCAATCTGCCCTCGTAATTGATCTTCTATTGTTTTCTTTCCTAATTTAGGATTGCTTTTGTCAAATAAATTATTAAGTATTCTACGTTAAGCGTTCTTCTACGTACTAAAACTACATTTGTAGCATTCGAGAACATTTTCTTTAGTTTAGTATACTATGCTAAGTATTAGGTGTCTATGTGCGGAAATAAAAGCATTTGCTGCATTTTTTTACTAGAAATTATGATTGAGCAAATTTTAGTGACAAATGATCCACTTATGACAATTCAGGATTTTGTATTTGAAGAGAAACTTGAAGTATATTTAGTATCTTTGAGTAGCACTATTGATAAATCATAAGTACATCGTGCTGAACTATAAGTGTAATGTTAGCATCTTTTTGGGCCATTGCTTATTTGCGATGTATTATTTATTAATCGTATACGTAATTATGTTATATATTATCACACATAATATTCCAGTTTTAAGAATTCCAATGTTTTATAATACATTTATTTTACGCCCAAAATTTGATGGAAACATGTTTTTATGGTCTCTAGATCATATAATTTTCTCTTGACACAATGCCTAATAAATAGCTTTATAGGTTGTTGTTAACATGTGTGGCAACACTAACATAAACATAAACGATAATTCGCGTGATAAAAATCCACCATACACAGGCAACATTCTGCTAAAGTTCCGGAAATTAAATTGTCATACCTGCTATATGAAGTTAATAACAATAATCGATATTAGAAATTAATTCAGAATTAATTTGGTGAACACTTCGTTTAATTGGCACCATAAATGAGGCAGCATTCAGGCAGATAAATCGAAAACGCCAAACCGTACGTGAACAGAAAACTTTATACACTAGTAAGCAGAAACTCTGTAACAAAGTAATATTGCGAATTTGAGGGCGGATTCAGAGAAATGAAGGGATATAAGATGTATGAAATACAATTGGTTAAAGATGTTAGACTGATATGAATGTGGAACTTTTTATTAGTTATTTGTACTAGTAATTGTTCAAGATAGGAAGATCATAACAATGCTACTAAGAAGTATTCATATTTCGTATTTTATATTATGGACAGTTACTTCGAAAAATGTTATAATAATGGTAAATATACAATGAGGAAGAGTGGGTTGGAACAAATTCATTAAAAATTCATGGGTTTGTTTTTTGGAAAAACACTCGGAGACGTCGATTTTTATTTTTTGACTACGGTTTCTCTGATAATAAATTCATGTACACAGGTTGCCCCAAAAATAAGTTATGGCCATCAATTTCATTTTTTCAAATAGAAATATCTTCTTTTATTTCATCTTTGAATTCTGCATCGAATTATAAGTATATTTCATGTACCCAAATTAAACAGTTATCGAGAAATTTAAGATTGAACATATCAATAACTGAGACTGTATCCTACAAAATTTCTTTCACAAATCAAATTAAATGTTCAAACTCTTGACCACTAACTATTATCGCCTTTTTTTTTAAGTTTTTTTTTTTTGTAATTCTAGTAAAACATTTAATTGTGTTTACTTTGTTTTTTTGATTGTTGACTTGGAAAGTTTCTGCCGGCGATACAGTATAACTTTCAAATCAATTTGTGGTCACTTTGCAGAGGTTAATTTGGACGATATACAGAACTGAAAAACTAAGTTACCCTCGATTTTAAGGAATTATTCTCCTCGAGATGTCTATAATGCTGACGAAAGAGGTCTTTATTACCGCGCCATGTCAAATAAGACATTTACATTAAAATGTGAGAATTGTGCAGAGAAGAAGGCGGCAAAACAACGTTTGACTATTTTACTGTATGTAAGTATGGAAGTGCGGAAGAAGATCCATTAATAGTTGGAAAAGAAAATTCTCGCTGTTTTAAGGGTAATCATGTTGACAAATTACCCTCAGAATGAGTTTCTAACACAAAGGCTTGGATGACAACACAAATTACGACAAGATGGCTGCATAAATTTGACAATAAAATAAAAAAACAAACTAGTCTTCCTGCCACCAAACACCACTTCGCATTGTCAGCCTTTAGATCAAGGAATAATTCTGAATTTCAAATTGATTTACCGATTTTTTTTGATTAGAAGACTTTTATTTGCAGTGAATGTGATTTTGAAAATTATGAAAAATACATAAATTTAGCCAATACGCTTATGCGGATTACAGCTGCTTGGAAAAAGGTATCTCCTGTTACAGTTAAGAAATGTTTTTCCAAGGCTGGATTCTCTGATCTTATCCAAGAAGATATAATTTTTGATGAAGAAGACGAAATACCTCTTGCCCAACTCTTTCCTACAGTTCGTAACGAAATTATGGATTTAGATGAATTTGCTCCTGTTGATAGTCATGTGCCTACAGAGAGCCCTAATTTCAGTATTACGAAAATTGTTGAGGAATTGTGCAATACTGATGAAGCACATAACTCTGATAATAGTGATGTGGATGAATGTGATACTCAAAAATCTACTTTATCTAGTATGAGCGAAGTGTGTGCAAAATTAAGAGACATACAGAATTATTTATTGTGCAATAATAATGGTGATTTTTTTTTCTTTTCTTATGCGCTGGAGCAAAAACGATAGCTAGATAAAAACTTTAAGTATTTTTCGGCGCGCCTGCGTGTTCTTTGGACGAATGATCTATGCGAGTTTTTTGCGATATTTTTCTTTCTGCTTTTAAGATATTTTAGTTAAATAATATGAAAATTCGCGTGAACGATTTTAATAAATAAATGGATATTAATAGTTGTTTTTCGTAAAGTTAAATAAAATGACTTTTTTCTCCATTTTCTATGATTATAAAGATACAGTTTTCTTATAAGATATACAGGGGCTATCGGGTAAATCAATTGTGTTAAAGAACGGAATAAAAGAAAATTTTTGGGTTGGGCAAATAATAGAATTGTTCCGCAAAACGATAATTACTCGAGCAACAGCTGATTAGGGTGTCACTTATGAACCCTCGAGCTGGGTGACCTTTTTCGCAGTTGGCGTGATAGGCAGTAGTTTTCTACGAGTGGCGGGCGAAGTGGAAAACAACATGGACTCCGACGATTACTATACGGATGAAGGAAATATGAGGCTAGGTAGAAGTGAAGAAGAAGGAATTTTTAATAAAAAACTAGCAAGAACGCCAACGAAAACAGTAAAAGGCCAGGAAGATAAAATAGATAGAATATTAACGATGGCGACCAACTTATCATTACAGATGGAAGGAATGAGTCAGCAAATGAAACAAGTAATAGAAGAGCAAAGGGCCCTGACAGAAGAAGTGAAAAGAATTAGGGAGGAAAATGACCTTCTAATGGCAGAGAACCAAAATATAAAGAGTGAAAATTGAAAAATGCTGGAGGAAATCAATAGGCTACATGAAATGCAAAAGACTTTGAGTTTTAGTTTTGAAAATAGATGTTTATTAGTATTATTTATATGTTGTAGCTATATCATATTTTTTTAAAATATATTTAATTTTTTCTGATATTTGTCGAACATATGGACGCGTGGTATATGTTGTTTTATTGTTTAAAATATAAAGAAATCGAGAAACACATGTCATCTATAAAATATCATGTCGTATGTCATAGTTAGTACATATATCAAACTAAACAATATTTATACAAAAGAATACAAGCCCACAAATACTGTAAAACAGAAAGAACTGCTTTATTTACACACAAACTACATCGCGATCACCATTTCGATTTTGAAAACACACATATAATTGCTAAAGAACACCACACAATGAAAAGGGAAACTAAAGAAATGATTAATATTAACCAAGAAAAAAATTCAATAAACAACAGAAGTGATATTAAAAATCTAAGCAGTATATATTATAAGCTAATTATGTAACAATCTGCAATTTACCATCATAATATATGTTGCAGTTATATAAATATATATCATGTGTTACTTAAATATCTGTACATTTGCTTATAATGCTGGCAGTTCCGTGTTTAGATCCCTGACTGGCTGTCCGAGTAGGTTTTCGTAATTTTCCTTCTCGTTTAAGGCAAATGCCGCCAGCTTAACATCTTAAGCCGCTCCACGGGCGCAGACATAATAATAACTCATGGTTTGATATTCTCCCGTGTTTGTTGTCTAACTGTTTAGAGAATGTCAAGGCATGATTTATTATTATTGAACTTGTATGTATCTTTGAATAATTTTATCCATGACAACTACAGATATATAGTATGACATTAATATACTGTCATTTATATTTTAAATTTCTTTGAAGAAGTCATCATATGCCGAAACATGTAAGATTGTTTTAAATATATACATATTTAAGTAAAACCAGACCTTAAATCGCCAACTGATTGAATCTACCATAACATACAAAGGTCAAGAAATAACTATATATATATATATATATATATATTTAGTGTTTATAAGAATTTTATTTTTCTTATTTATTTTATTGGCCGTGTCTTAATATTAAAAATAATAGACTTTTTATTGGTTTAGCGACCTTTTATTTAAGTTTAACTTTAATTGTTAATTTAATTGGTAATTCAGTCTTTAATCTAATTTTAATTTTAATTGTTAATTTAATTGTTAATTCAGTCTCAGTAACACAGTTCTCACGTTTTCATTGTATTAATTCTTGTTTCTAGTTACTTGAAAAAGACTGAATAATAATAAAAGTCGAAACGTCGTAGAATAAAACATCAAAATTCAATAAAAGGTCGCTAAACCAATAAAAAGTCTATTATTTTTAATATATATATATATATATATATATATATATATATATAGTCCCAACGTAGACCATATTTTTCAAATAAAAAAATTTCGTATGATTTGCTTTGTAATTTGTAGACAGCAATGTTTACATCCCCACTTACTCTGCAATTACATAAATTCTAATTTGATATTTGTAAATATTTCATATAAAAAGCCGAAAAACTCCAATAATTTATCAATTGTTATATTTAATAAACGGCTAAGAAATTATCTAAACACTTATATATATATATGTATATATATATATATATATATATATATATATATATATATATATATATATATATATAAAGAAAGCAAGAAAATGATAACGAAGATGTGTACAAAGAAAAAAAATAGATGAATAGAAAATATAATTGATGAAATAGAGGAAGAGACAAGGAAGGGAAACATGAATGTAATTTACAAGTATATAACTAAACGGAAAGGAAGGACAGCAACAACTACAATTAAAACAGAAACATGAGTAAATTACTTCAAGGAAATGTACGATAAAGAAGACAGCGAGGAATGGGCGAAGGAGTTGGAAGAACAAGAGGAAGAGACAGGAAGTGAGAGTGTAAGAGAACCCGACCTTGAAGAAGTTATCGTAGCGATTAAAAAGCTCAAAAACAAGAAGGCTGCTGGAATGGATGAAATATGCGCAGGACTAATTATGGAGGAGATGAACTGCATCAAAAGACCTATGTATTTGTAGTGCGGATATGGTGGGAAGAAGACATACCAGAGGAATGGAGAAGAGGTATTATCATACCAATACAAAAAAAGGTGACCTGACATAATGTAAGAACTACTGAGGCATCACACTGCTGAACGCGGTATATGAGATATTAACAAACATACTGTGAAATGGGCTGGAGAAGCACACAGAAAAAATAATAGAGTTACCAGTGTGTTTTAAAGCAAATTATGGAAAAGACATATGAATATAACCTGGAAACATACATCGTTTTCATATATATCAAGCAGGCCTTTGATAAAATGAATAGAGAACAAATTATGGAAGACCTAAAAGACATTGAAGTATAAAGAAAGATTAGAAAATTGATAGAAATGACGATGAAGGATTTTAAAACCAAGGTAAACACGGAACAAGGAATGATGAAAGATATAAAAATAAGAATAGGAGTAAGACAGGCAGATGCTTTATCGGCACTACTTTTCATAATCGCACTATATATATTGTAGCAGAAAGGACACAGAGATGAGTAGCTGGAGCTGTGGAAGTTACAATTTCGAAGAGGCGAAGGAAGTCAACTATTTGGGAGTCATAATCGATAGACGGAATGAGGATATAAAATAAAAAGTCCAGAAAGGATAGAGAGCCTACTATTGTAATAAAAAGCTGCTAAAGGAGAAGAAATTAAGTATGAAGAGCAAACTGAGATATAAGACACTCACTAGACCAGTAGTCACATACGTCGCGGAGACGGCATCGCTCACAGTGGGAGAAGAAAAAAGCTAAAGATTTTCGAAAAGATGGTGCGTGCACATAATCAGAAGAAAGAGAGAGAGGAGCACCGATAAGAGAGATAACAACATGGCACAACCAGCATGGCAGCATGGCACACCAGCACAAAATTGATTGAGAGGGCGAGCCAGATGCAGATAGAAGCAACAGCTAGAAGAAAACTTAAAAACATTAAATATAGAGGGAAGGAGACCACAAATGGCTGATGGGAAGAAGTGAAAGAAAATAGTCGAGATGGCAAGAAGTCACAAAAGTCTGTGGGAGAAAAAAAAGGAGAATATGAACTAATCCACCACATGGACTAGGATTTATAGAGTTCCTTAAAAGGAATAGCTACAATTTAACGCCGAAATGTTTTCGCTTTAATAATAATAATTTACTAACGTACACAAAGTATTCATGGTTGAATGTTATTTTCGAAATTGTCAAAAGATCGATTAACAGTGGAAGTACTTAATTCAAGCTTGTTTAGAAGAGTTTAGAGATGAATTTCTCAACCTTGCTTTTGATTATAATACTTGTCAGTGTACACTGATAAGAATTGTTCCAGTTTTTCGACAAACCAGGGCGACGACAAGAGGGTAGCGGGCGATCAAAGGTCCGGACAGACGAAGCGAGTGGTAATATTAAACGAATAAATAATTGATGCCCCAAAAACTTCAGTTCGAACTCTCACTCAACAGACTGGGTTGTCAGTTGGTTCTTGTCATACAGTTTTACACAAGATTTATAGTTATTTCCTTATTATATAACTTACTTGCAAGAAATCTTTGATATTGATTATCTGCTACGAATAGTTTCTTGCGAATAGTTTACAAATAATTTTAATGATGAACTCCTAGACAATACTTTCTTTTCGGACGAAGCAAGGGGATACGTTAACTCACAAAACATGAGAATGATGAGTGATACGAAGCCCAATAATTTTAATGTTCAAGCTCCTCTACATCCTCCGAAAGTTGGTATTTGGTGCGCTGTAAGTAGAAGAAAGATTATTAGTTTAATTTTTGTTTAATACTTTTGCCTTTACTTAAGTAGCTTCGTGATGAAATAGCTTTAGGGTACTTTTAACAAGATGGTGCCAGAGCTCACACAGCGGGCGAAACAATGAATGTTACAAGAAGTGTTTGGAAATCGTTTGATTAGCATGAATAACGAACATAAATTTCTTCCGCGATGTTGTGATCTTACACCATGGAGGTGCGTAAAATGCTTGGAGGTGGACAATTTGAACATTTTTTATAATTTATTATGGTCATTATTGTTGATAATTTATAAAACTACAATTTATGAGATTTATTTTAAGGTTATAATCTAAGGACTATGCGAACAATTAATCTGTTTCAAAATTATTTTAAGCCATTTTTTTTACATTCTGCGTTTTCTTTTTATGTTTTACCACATATTAGACGAGCTTTATTATCAAAGAATGAACGGCATATGAATCGGATTATGTGATTTCTTCCAAACTAAGGTATCGCATGAAGAGGTGTTATTGTTCAGCAAGGCTTGCCTAAAACATCAAAACGCTTAATCTAAAATTTGCAAATTAATTATTTTTACCTTATAAAATCATTACTTAACTTAAGTTAATTAACATGGGATTTTAATGGAATATCTTTTGACATAAACTGACATTTGCGTGTCCTATAAAATTGTGTTAGGTAAATGTACTCTCTCTCAGACATGATTTCAAATTTTCAAGAACTACTTTGAATTCGAATTTTTCTGAATACCCGGTATAACACACTATTTTTGAGAGTCTAATTAAAATGGTTATTAATTTTAAGTAAGTAAAAGTTTTGGGATATTACCTATAATTAAAGTCACTAATTTAAACTTAGATATTTGTGATATTTAAATTGAAAGTAATCCTCTATTCCAATTTAAGACGTATATAATTGCACATACACATATGTGCATAAAAGATAGTTTAATTATAAATTAAGAGATATGAAAAACGTTAGTATTAATAAGTGTTTATTTTTATTAATAAGCTCTGAGAGAGATCAATTCTTATGCAACCACTATTCCGATAATTGCTAACAAATTAAATTAAATTAATTCATTCACGTTTGTAAGTTATTTGTACTTTGTTAAATTGTCTCATGCTCTAACTAAACTAAAACTTCTGTTTCATTTAACAACTACTTAATTACATTTTCCAATATATCAAATTAGGGGCTTCGAACTATAACATTTTAGCTTACTAAACGTGGAGTTTTCTTAAGAGTTGGAAACTTCTTAACTACATTTTCCAATAAAGCTTCGAATGTACTACATTTAGTGTGAGATGTAGTTGCGTAGGGTCTAGATCCACAAATGTTTCCACACATTTTTGGTTTTTATAAATCAACATTAGAAGGAAAAATTAATTCAGCATCGATGTAAAATCAAAAATAAGAATATTAATAAACGGTACTATAATTATCATATATCATAAATAAGATAAGTTAAATATTAAATTAAAAAAGGCATAAGAACAAAATTTAACAAGGACGAAAGAAACGAAGCAATGGATGATTCGAACTCGGAAAATGAAGAGACTCCTTAAATAAGTCTTTAGAATTCAATTCTTCAAAATATAAACACGATAAAATTTTTGAAAATTGTGATAACCATCCAACAATATTGTCGAATAAATAATAATTTGCTTTCTTTTTATATTTTCTTTGAAAAGTAGTAATTAATTTGATTCAAAATAAGTTAATTTAGTAATAATTTAATTATATATATATATATATATATATATATATATATATATATATATATACAGGGTGAGTTTTTTTGAATGTTTAGCATTGGGATCTCAGAAACTACTGGAGATAGAAACACGCTTAAATGGGGAAAGATGCGCAGTTTTACGAGTTTGATTTAAAACTGCTTTTGTTTCTCCGATAACTTTCATGGCTTATTATATATTCAAAGAAAACTAAATTTTACGATTTTCTTTAAACATGCTTAGCATCGTTAATAGTAATTTTAGAGAAAAAGTGTTCAGACAAAAGTTTTAGATAATTTTACGCCAAATAAAACTATGTAGCTAATATTTTTTTTTCGTTCACCATTATCGAGTTATGACACAAATTTGTGTTTTTTTAAATAGAAACCAAAGTTGAGTTTGACATCATTAAAAAGCTTATTTTTTGCTGATTACAATGATATAAGGTTTGATATGGTTATTTTAAAAAATAAAGAGGATATAGACATTTCTATGATTGTTCACTTTATAAGATAAAAACTTAAAAAAAAAGTGTTTGGTGTTTTGTAATTCAAAAAACGAAAAATCTGAGTTACAATAGTGTTCGTTGGAGCAGTCGGGATAAATATACTAACATTGCTTTCACGTTGAGTCACAGAAGTGAGAGCTGTTAAATTTTACTATTAAGTCAAGTTATTTGTCAAACATTGACAATTAACTATTAATTAATTTAATTGTAACTTAACTATAAGTGGTGCAAACGGCCGTTAATCATAAGTTTCCATTGGCTATGGAATTTTCTAACGTAGAAAAGCGTGATATGGTTGAATGTTACATTCAGTGCCAGAAAAATTCTACTAGAGCTGCTGAAGTTTATTTTGAAAATTATTTTGATCGACGTCAGCCGTCGCTACCTACTTTTAAGAGATTATGAGATAATTTAGCAGATTATGGTTCGTTCGTTAAACCAAAATCAAAAAAAGGGATGGATGAAGATAGAGAAATAAACATATTAGCAAGTGTCGCTCAGAATCCATCTACTCTCCTCCACCTCTCCTCTCAACGCACTATTGTCAGAGTGTAGAAGAAGCATAAATTTCGTCCCTACAAATTATCAGTATCACAAACTTTACATGAAGGTGCTAACATCAGACGAATAGCTTTTTGTAGATGGTTTAAAGATCAGTGTCAAACCAATCCACACTTTTCAATGAAAATATTATGGACTGATGAATCTCGTTTCACAAATTGTGGAATGTTTAATAGGCACAATGAGCACATATGGTCTCAAACAAACTTCACGTTGAACATAGGAGACCACAAATTAAATTTGGGTTTAATATTTGGTGTGGTGTTATAGGATCAACTGTTCTTCCTCCTTTTATTCTTGATGGATCACTAACTGGCAATCGTTATCTTAATTTTTTACAACAAGATTTCGAGGAAATGTTAGATAATTTCAATTTAAGAACCCGAGCAATGCTGCAATGGTTTCAACATGACGGAGCGCCTCCGCACAATCAACTGAATGTTAGAAATTATTTAAATTTGAACTTCCCTAACAATGGATAGGACGAAATGCACCCATTGAATGGCCGGCTAGATCCCCTGATTTATCAGTTTTGGATTTTTTCTTGTGGGGTGTACTAAAGGACACAGTATACAAAAGAACATATGAAACAATCGACGATTTAAGAGAAGCTGTCTTAGTTGCTTTTAATAACATCGATAGGCGTAAAGTCCGCAATGCTACAAATTCTGTTGTGAAGAGATGCAATTTGTGTATTAATAATAATGGAGGTATCTTTGAAAATTAATAATGCTGTGTGCCCTTAATATAAGTTCTTATAGTTTCCATTTTATTACTACATAAGATTTCAAAATAAGTTTTCGTTTGGTTTGTATTTTATCAGTTTAAAATTCAATTGTTTCATAAAAACCATAAAAATGTCTATATCCTCTTTATTTTTTAAAATAACCATATCAAACCTTATATCATTGTAATCAGAAAAAAAATAAGCTTTTTAATGATGTCAAAACCATAGTTTCCGTTTAAAAAAACACAAGTTTGTGTCATAACTCGAGAATGGTGAACGAAAAAAAAAATATTAGCTACATAGTTTTATTTGGCGTAAAATTATCTAAAACTTTTGTCTGAACACTTTTTCTCTAAAATTACTATTAACGATGCTAAGCATGTTTAAAGAAAATCGTAAAATTTAGTTTTCTTTGAATATCTAATAAGCCATGAAAGTTATCGGAGAAACAAAAGCAGTTTTAAATCAAACTTGTAAAACTGCGCATCTTTCCCCATTTAAGCGTTTTTCTATCTCCAGTAGTTTCTGAGATCCCAAAGCTAAACATTCAAAAAAACTCACCCTGTATATATATATATATATATATATATATATTGATTTAATACTGATGAGCTCAATGAAATAATAATGCGTGAATAATATTGAATAAATCGCACTTCAACTGATAGTTTTATATTGGGCGCCTTTATTTCAACTTTTATTTATTTATTTATTGTATTTTTGGCCCCTATCTCTGAATCATCGTAAGTAGTTATGCACCCATAAAACTGATAAATAATAAATTAACAATGTAATTGAGATGTTTTTAGCTACACATAGATAAATAAAAAACTTCTTGAAAATAACAAGTATAAAATATTTATTCAAGGCAAGATATCCATACACTATAATGTGCCACTTAGCTAAACGGTAAAATAAGGTATTATAAATTTACGAATATAATAACATATTGCTATGGATTTTTCATAAGAAAAATATTGAAAATTACGTGATACATTTGAATATTTAAAAATATACATTTATTTGGGAAGAGACTGTATAATGAAAATGTTTTTAAATTTTCGAAGATTAACTAGAGTGAAAAACTTATCCGACGTTGAAGGGAAATTCGTGGAGACGACTATAAGCTGTGAAACGATAAGGTTGCTTTCTTCGATATATATATATTATATATTTAAATTAGTTCGGGTTTTGTATTTTTGATAGTGTTAATAGTTGATGTTATATTGTTATTAAATTCCCGACATTTATAGAGATAAATTCTTGCTGTTTTGATAATTAAATGTGATTAAGCATCTTTTATCGTAAGAGTCTCCATATTAATTTTTTGGTAAGTAGAATTAAAATTTTATGACGTCATAAGAAAAATAAGAGATATTTCCATTGTATTAAAAAAATAAGTAGTTAAGAGATTTAATTATAAGGAATATAGATAATACAGTTTTTATATTACAATTCTTCGTTATAATTTTATATATGAAAGTTTGTTCGACTGGATTCAGGGTTTTTTGTGCTTGGTGTTTGCACATGCGTAATTTTGTTCGTGGTTCAGTATCTGAGTATACAGCGTGGTTTTCTTTGAAGAATTTAATATTAAACTTGATTATTTTTAGAAAAGTTTTGATCGGAGTCATTTGGAGGACGTTTTCCATTCATTTAGCTGTCAATTTTCAATGAATGTTTTTACCTCAAGTATTTTTGTATGATACAGCATCTTTATACTTTGTAAAGATATATTTTTTATTTTTTTAAATTTTTGTATTAAATATTTATTTCACCTTTTAAACTGCGTTTGTTTTACTTACTCACTCCAATTTTGTTAAATAGTAATTTTATATAAAATAAGTAAATAATTTTTTGTGAACATTTCACTGGCGCTCAACTTATATTGTAGACACGTATTTCCTAACTGGAACCCGAGAAGTTAGAGATCTCACATTTGAAAATGCACCGGCTGAGAAACCTAGTTGGGAAAACTAGTTGTGGATGATGGCGTGCTAAATTTTCAAACCACTATTCATAGCATATTTTTGGCAAGGCCAACGTGGGGCGAACAGAAGCAGTATTGGAAGTGAGTAAGGAACAGAGCACGAAGATGGAAGGAATAATGACATCAGGAGGAGAATGGAGGAAGCCAAGACAAGAAACTGGAAGTGAGGAATCTTTGGATGAAGCAAGGGCAAAATTAGGTCAAGTAAAAAACACCATACATGAAGAGGGTCACGACAGGGTAAACAGGGATATGATGATGATGGACATATTAATAAGAATGCAGGAAAGAATGGAGATAATGATGGAAAGAGAAAAAATAATGGAAGAAAAGATGGATGCGATGATGGTAAGATAAAAAGAAATTGAGGTAGGCATTGTAAACAAAATAATGGCGTTAAATAACAAGAGCCAAGACGAAGATTTAACAAGGGGTATGGACTCCATGCAATTGTCTTCAGGACAACAAGTAGTAGAAAATATAATGGACTTAAATAGTAAATTATCAGAGGAAACAGAAAGAAGAGAATTCTCTGAACAAAAAATGGATTACTTGGAAGTAAAATTAGAAAAGAAAATAGAAGAAGTAAGAAGAGAGAAGAATCAAGTAAATGTGCCCACATATATTCCTGTATCAGTACCAATGGAAACGTTACCAAAATTTTATGGAATTTCAACAACGAATCCCATGAATTTTCTAAAAAAGATAAAAGCCAGTTTGGAAGGTGTGCCAGAGGTGTCTGATGAGGTGACGACCATGAACCAATTTGAGGCCAGATTCACAAATCAATTCTGTGGACAAAACAAGCAGACAAGGGTAAGACAAGAATTATTATTTAGTAGATATAGAGTTGGTAATAATGAAACAAGAGAGGCCTATGTCATGAAGAGGTACTCCATATTAAAATATTTGACCCCAAAGATAAATGAATTCGATTTGGTTTCACAATTAGTTAGACATTTTGATTTTGAAGTCAATCAGGCAGTAGCTATGCATAACATCACTGATATGCAACAGTTTCTTGAGTTATTAAAAAGGTTAGATGATGCAGAGCGTGGCAGTAGATATAATAATAGTTATTCAGATGGTTTAATTGATTCCGGTAGTGAAATGTCAGTTTTGGATGAAAAAGTTGTGATATTTCGGTATTTAACAAATTTTAAAAACGGAGATCTCTGTATTCGATACAACCTTATGCAAATTCTACTACTGACGCTAACTTTCCTTTATTTTTACTAAAGCCTTATTAGAAAGCAAAAATTATCTTGATTTATACTTTTTACAACTAGTTATATTAATCAAATTATAAATATGATAATGATTTTGATAGAAAGAATAAATTAATATATGAATTTACAGGTATATATGAGTTGCTTTTAGATGTTAGGTTAAGTTACAAGTTTGAATAGAAATCTAACCTGTTCGCGGTTTTTCTATTTTTGAAAAGTAGGCGTGTTCATCGATATAAAATTCAAATGTAAATATATTAAATATCTTTTTATAATTTTGCGTAATAGACTTGAATGACAAAAATGAAAATTAAAAATATAAAAAGTAAATTTTGAAATGAATATAATTTAATCTGCAATATACAAAGTTGTCGTGATATTAATTTATTAACAATTCGACACTAATTTTACAAGTTGTGTCTACCAAATGCAGTTATTCAATAGGGTGTTTCCCTTATATTAATTTCTACCTTTTCATTTACAGTTAGAGGGAAATAAGCGATCCAATATATATATATATATATATATATATATATATATATATATATATATACATATATATATATATATATATATATATATATATATATACATTTAGTGTTTATAAGAATTTTATTTTTCTTATTTATTTTATTGGCCGTGTCTTAATAATATTGGTTTAGCGACCTTTTATTGAATTTTGATGTTTTATTCTACGACGTTTCGACTTTTATTATTATTCAGTCTTTTTCAAGTAACTAGAAACAAGAATTAATACAATGAAAACATGAGAACTGTGTTTGCTTTTGTGAGACTGAATTTAACAATTAAATTAACAATTAAAATTAAAATAAAAGATATCTAAATTTTGATTTATAAAGTGATTTTGTGGAAAAACCATAATAAAGTTTGATTAAGTGAGTTTTCTAATATACCAATAAATTTGTTGTATCATTTATCTTTATATTTACAAATTGGATGCTTGGCCTAATAAGTCGAACCTAATTAACTCCAGAGACCGAAAAAGCATTTTAAGAAAGAGTGAAGAGAGAGTAGGTGTATACTAGCGTAAAAAAAAATAAATCAAATTTAGAAATTATTATAAATCTATATAAATCTATATAAATCTATATAAATCTATATAAATCTATATAAATATAGTACGTACACAGTAATATGTATAAATATTTTTTAAATACTTTCATTTAATGAATGTAAAAAGAAACATTACTTTCCATTATTTTGACTTCCATAGAAATTCGTAATCAACATCGCTTTTGTCTTTCGACATATAGTGATATCTTATTTATGTTAAATGATAAATGAGTTCTAAGTTACACAATAAAAACAGCCAAAAATTGAGAAAAATATGAGTTCGTTGTAGATAATAAACCGATAAACAATCGATTTCGTTTAACTGTTTAGATATTGGATAGAAAGGAAAGACGATTTGAGGACACGAATTTGTAGATATTTCAGGAAATCTGATCATGTTTTATGGAATCAGAGATATATGAATTACGAGTATATGGGGATAAACTCGTAGAACAACTTTTATGCATTTTTGTATCATGATTATGAAACTAATTTCAAAATTTCTCGTCAGAAATTTGAGATATTTGTTTAAATAGTTTTTTCTATAAAATATGGCGAATTCTAATGTATTTAAAGATATTTTTATTTTGGCAACTTAAATACAAAATATTACAAGAAATATTGTATTGCTTAACATATTTCGACAACTTTGAAAATTTCTCGGCAGATTCGTTTCGTAATATTCATTCAGCGTTTGCTCTACCATTAATTAAATTAAATAATTAATAGTTTTGTGCTATGTGGGTATATAGGAAGTTTATTTAAATCCAATTAAATCATAGTTAAACGTCGGGGGTCTATGTGTTGACTTGTGAGTGCTATAAGGTATATGTGGGTCAGACGGGCGTACCTTCCAACAGAGGACAAGGGAACACGAAAAATGTTATAGAAACAAAAAGAACAGACTCCACTTTCGCAAACCACTGCTTAGAGTTAAATCATACATTTAATATAGATTATAAAATTTTACATGTACAGGATAAAAGCAAAAAACTTAATTTATTGGAGACTTTAGAAATCAATAGATACAACAAATTAGGCGTAGCGTTAAATGAACAAACTGAATTTAATTTTTCACCCCTCCTACAATTCTAATATCTACAATACATCCCCACTGTTAATGTGTTACATACATGAGTGTAAGACTATATATATTAAGTTGTTTTATTGTATTATCAGACTATCAGCACCTGATGAAGCCAATGTTTGGCGAAACAATTGTAGTGTTATTAAAACGTATTTGAAACAAACGTATAAACGTGTTTTATTATAATTTATAATGGAGTTTCAACATGTATCTGCCAAGTCAATTAATTATACTTAAACGTGTGTTTATAACAATAATGTTATTCCAATAGCGTGTGCTATGTGTGCGGAGAATTTACTGTTCGTCAGCAGTGAAATATTACGCCTTTAATAAATAAGGCGTATGTATTACCACTATTTTGGTTAAAAAATTAAAAGTCAAGACAAGTCGCGGGCTCCACATTTTTGCAGATATCAGATTCTCCAGTAAAAAAACAACTATAAGATTACTACTTTATCCTACCTTATTTGGAAGCATTATCTATGCCAACATCTATGGAATTAAATGTTGCAGAAAGAAAATCACTAATTTCAGAGTCGTTGAACGAGGTGAAATTTTTGCTATTGAAGAAATTGTACCAATACTTCAATTGAAATTAAATGACTTAATTCGAGATCTGAATTTATCTAAAAGCACGGCGGAAATATTAATAGCATATACTTATAGTCGGCGGAGCCGAGTTCGTTCCTAAATCCGCAGGTAATAAAATGATATAGGCCGAATTCGTTCCGGAGTCTTAGCCGAATTCGTTCCCAAAGTTGCCGGTGTATACATTAAGAGGATTAAGAGATAATGAGGTATTTTAAGTGTAACACATTTATAATAAAACTATAAGATAGAGTAAATGCTATGTATATATAATGAGAATTTCATTACCCGATCAGAAACCAATATGCATACATTGCGTGCTATTTTCCCTTCCTCTAATTACTCCTAAATTTGTCAAAGTTTACCTGGTAAGATATTTTGCAATAACAATCAGTTTTACTTTTGACGTTGTAAGTTGAAGTAATAATAACTAATAAGCCATGAGTGTTGTACAGTTTGAACAAAGTGAAAAAGGAAAAACAATGCTGGTGTTGGATGGTTATAAATTTACATTTCATAAAGAGTTGGCCAATGGTATTAAAAGATGGACTTGTACGTCGCGTTGTAAAACAAATTTGTGCAAAGCATTTGTAAAAACCGAAGGTGCCAACAACAGTGTAGTGCAAATGTCGGCAATACATAGTCACGATAAAATTATAACTGAAATAATTAATAGAAATATATTAAGTAACGGTCTGAAACGTAAAGCAGTTGATGATTTGTGCAAACGTCCTATGAAACTTGTACATAAAGAACTGCAAAATAGGCACATTGAGACACTTACTGTTAATGACGTAAACTGTATTAGGAAGAATATATACCAAGCGAGAAAATCAGTTTTACCAAAATTACCAAAAAATGTGCCAATAGAAACAAATAAACAGGAAACATTTTTATATGTGAACGATGAAGAAAATCACATCATAATGTTTTCATGTAAAACAAATTTAGAATTTATATGCGAAAATATAACAACATTATATGCAGATGGAACATTTGAATATTGTCCTAGATTCTTTCTACAACTATTCACTATCCATGGATTCAAGAATAACCACTATATACCTCTCGCGTATTTTTTACTCCCAAATAAGAAATTTGAAACTTATCAATCGGCGTTTCGTTATTTGGTGCAAGAATGCCAAAAACTTGGTTATAATTTTTTTCCCAAACTATTTACGGTAGATTTTGAAATTGCGATTCATAAAGCTATTTCTGCTGTTTTTCCAACAACTGTCATTAAAGGATGCCGTTTTCATTTAGGTCAGTCTTGGTAAGTAATTATTGTGGTTTCTTAAAATAATTAATTTTAATATTTATGTTTTCCAATTATTGACAGGTGGCGCAAAATTCAAGAATTGGGACTCTCCACTGAATTTCGGAATAAAGACTCAGAAACATCACATTTTTTAACCTATGTATTTGGTCTTCCCTTTTTAAACCCCAAGGACGTTGAAGAATGTTTTATTGAAAATTTCATGTCGTTGCGACCAGACAACGCAAGTGTAATTTTAGACTATTTAGTTGATACATATATTTCTGAGGATGCTACTTTTCCACCACAAATTTGGGCAGAAATGTCGTCGTCGACACAAAAAACCACAAATGCGTGCGAATCTTTTCACGCTAAATACAACTCATGCTTCTACACACCACATCCTAACATTCACCAATTTCTTAGTGTATTAAAAAATGTTCAAATTGATTCGTATATAAAACAAAAAAGTAGCGCCGTTGTGAAGCCAGTGTATGATCATTCACTAATAAAAAGAACGGAGTTTGTAGATACGAAAATTAAAGATTTTATAAATGGAAAAATTAATAGGTTTCAATTTGAGCAGTCTATTTCACACAGATTTAAAATACATGCAAATGTGCATAATATTAACGAAAAGTGAATAAAGGTAATAAATATTTTGACATAATTTTGCACGTTGTATATATTTGCTGTATAATATGTACATATTTGAATGTTTGACTATTTTAAAAAGTGCCATGCACTTAAAATATGTGTAACCGACAATAACCACGAGATTGCACGTGTGTATATATTTGTTATAATATGTATATTTGTAAATATTTTTGTATATTGTATTTGAATACATACATGTTTGCTATGGTTTGAGTATTTTTAAAAACGCCTTCGTCCTTATCTTTTAATCCTCTAATGTATACACCTACAACTTTGGGAACGAATTCGGCTAAGACCCCGGAACGAATTCGGTCTATATCATTTTGTTACCTGCGGATTTGGGAACGAACTCGGTGCCGTCCCTTATAGTACATAGTTACGTTATAAATATTTATTATTTGTTTTTTCCAAAACCTGACGTGTTAGGAGAAATTTGTTTTTATTATTAAGATTATAAAACCAAATGAAATTATACATACTTAATAACAAAAATTGAAAAATTGAAAATTTGTTGTTTAGTGTTAGGAGGGAGATGGAAACTTATTGGAAAACTAAAGAAAAAAAAATAGCAGATATACTAGTTCATAAGAAATCTATACAAAAAGGGAGAAAACATCTTACGTAACTAGTTGTGAGATGCGGATCCTTTAGAAACAAAATATAATATTTTAATATAATAAATCCATTAAGATTGCGATAACGCAGAAATAAGTAGAAACAGGCATTCTTGGTCGGCTTACACTGGCGTAGGAAAGAGAGGGGTTTGAGGGAATCATAGCTGCTGTGCAAGTTGTGCGTTTCGCGTTTCCCACATCAGTACGTGAACAGCTATTATAATGTGTAGATGTATTTACGAATACGCGTTTAAGTAATTCGAACAGAAAGCATTGAAAATGTCGAAAGTTCATAGAAATACATCAAATTTTAATGTTTGCTAACAGGGTAAGCAGATTTTTATGGCAATTCCCAGACTTAACGTATAATGGTAAAGTAGTGAGGTGCTTAGTTTGTGGAAAAGTTTATTATGTTGTCCACGTTTATGTAGGAAACATGTGAATAGCGCAGCACACAAACCTAAAAAAACGGAGACATACTGTATAATGAATTTCTTTGTGATTTAAGTATGATGCATGATGAAGTGCATGTAATATAGCGGTTGAAAAAATCGGACAAAGAATGTTTCGTCAGTTTTGGAACAAATACAATCCTACGTGGAAACTACCGAATCCGAGGACGCTACGTAGGTATTTACCGACGGGGCTCCAAAAAATAGATAATTATGTAAAAACCGTAGTAAAAAATAAAGACTGGCTCACTATAGATGAAACTATAGATATAAAAAAATCCATGCCTTACATCTAGTAGCAGACACTATACGAAAATGTTATCCCAATGTGGATTAACTAATAGGACAAACGGAAGCGATTTTTCTTAAATCTCCGAAACGTGTTCTGCTCTTTTATTCACAATGTCCTGACATCCCGAAACCGCAATTCTTACACGATGGGGTACATGGTCATTTAAATAATCTGTTCAACCCAACATCGACCGATTCAATTGTGTGCTTTGATTTTTTCATTGTTGTTCTTACTAAGGCGTTGTTTATAAACATAAAAGCTGTAGTTTTGCTTATTAAATATTATATAGTAAGCCAAGCAATGTGTATGTTGATATTGGGATAGTTGTCAGATTTGATTAATGTCATGTCATTAATATAAAATATATTTAATTGTTCCTGTTAAAGCATTCTACAAATAAACAACTTATTATAATAAACGTTTATTGTTCGACGACTAAAGAATAGTCAAATCATTTTCAATAGGCCTAAAATTATACGGGATGGTAAACGGGGTAGACCAAAGAAACAGTTTAACACTAAACAAGCTAATGAACTGTGTGTTGCTATTGAGGAAGAAATTCCTGAGACGGTTGAGGATGCCCTTGCTAGTTTAAATAAACAACAGTGGGTAAAAGCAATGGACGATGAGATGTATGCATTGCGTAAGAACAAAACATGGAGTCTGACAGATTTGCCAGAGGGACATAAAGCGATTCCGTGTAAGTGGGTATTTGCTTTGAAGAAAAATATTAAGGGCGAAGTCGAACGATTCAAAGCAAGATTAGTTGCTAAAGGTTGTAATCAACGATTCGGCATTGATTACAAAGAAACATTTTCTCCAGTCGTACGATATTCGACAATACGCTTGCTTCTAGCGTTAGCTGTTAAGCATAAGATGCATTTGCATCAAATGGATGTGCGTACCGCTTACCTAAATGGCGAACTACAGGACGAAATATATATGAAACAGCCCCCAAATTTTATTGACGAGAAATCACCAAATGCTGTTTTGAAATTGAACAAAGCTATTTATGGCTTAAAGCAAAGCGGCAAGGAGTGGAATAACAAGCTTGATAGTGTACTGAGACGTATGAATTTCAACCCATGTGAAAATGAGCCATGTTTATACAGGTTAAACATAGATGGAAAACTTGTGCTGATTGCTGTTTATGTGGATGATCTGATCATTGCCTGTGGAAATTTGGAGATTGTGTATAAAGTAAAAGCACAGATTTCCAACGAATTCGAGGTGGATGATAAGGGTATACTTAAACATTTTCTGGGAATGGAAATTGAGCGCCAGGGAGAAACAGGTATGATTAAATTAAGTCAGAGCCAGTATATTGCAGACGTTTTGATGCATTATGGAATGGATCAATGCAAGGCAGTATTTGTACCGTTAGAAGCTGGGTATCAAATTGATTGCAAGGACAATTGTAAAAAGTTTAATCAACACGATTATCAATCGCTGGTAGGCACTCTAATGTATTTGGCTATATCCATCAGACCAGATATTTTACACTCCGTGTCAAAAATGGCACAACGCAATACTGATGCGCATGAGGAACATATGACCAAACTAAAACATATATTGCGCTACTTATCTGGTACACGAAACCTGAAAATGATTTTTGATTCTGATGGTAGTGGTCTTGAAGGGTATGTGGATGCAGACTGGGGCGGAAACGCGATGGACAGAAAATCATATACGGGATTTACATTTTTCTACGATGGATCTCTTATCTCGTGAGAATCTAAGAAGCAAAATACGATTGCACTTAGTAGCACAGAGGCTGAGTATATGGCAGCGTCAGATGGAGCCAAAGAAGCTGTTTATTTGAAAAAATTACTTTTTGAAATTGATGGTTATAAAAGAGGAGTAATAAAACTTAACATTGACAATCAAGGTGCGATGAAGTTAGCAGAAAATCCTGTCTTCCATAAGAGAAGTAAGCATATCGATATCAGGTATCATCATATAAGGGAACTGGTACGTGATGGGCAAATCAACTTAACCTATTGTCCAACACAAAATATGATAGCTGATGTACTAACTAAAAACTTATCGAAGATTAAACATGTTAATTTTGTAAAACAACTAAAACTTGAATAATTGAAACTTAAATAATATTGTAAAGCAACATCCACATTGAGGAGGAGTATTAAATATTATATAGTAAGCCAAGCAATGTGTATGTTGATATTGGGATAGTTGTCAGATTTGATTAATGTCATGTCATTAATATAAAATATATTTATTGTTCCTGTTAAAGCATTCTACAAATAAACAACTTATTATAATAAACGTTTATTGTTCGACGACTAAAGAATAGTCAAATCATTTTCAATATTGCTAGCTTTGAATTTTTTTTTTCAAATGAGTTATTTTCAAATGGAAAATGCAGTAAAGGCTGCTTGAGAAAGTTAATTTCCCACAAAATCGAAAGAGTGCAATGAAAGAGCGTATAGAGCATTCAAGGAATGGTGCCAGAGCATAAATTCTGGTGTTTCTGAAATGTCACTATTGGCATACTTCGTGAAGAAATCAGCATCATTAAGGTCACCAGCGAGATTATAGTATGAGTACTCAATAATTAAGTCAAGTCTTTTCATAGAGGAGAACAAGGATATATCGAAATATCCTAAACTAAGGCAATTTCTAAAACGGAAGAATGACAGCAACACACCTAAAAATCAAGCATTTTTACAAGAGAACAAATCAATAATTTTTTCCTGCGAGTGTCTGATGACTAGAGAACGGATGCAATTTCCATAAAACGCAATCGGCAATTGGAATTGTGTATAACGTCGCTCAGTACATCCCGGCGTAATTCAATGAAGTATTTGTTTGACTTACTCGGCCACCTGGTCTCGCAGCAATAACAATGGACAACCCAGCTATTGTATTCGGAGAATATAGTGTTTTCAGTGGTGTCGTGTACGTAAATAAAATAAATAAATTTATCGTATTTCGTAAGAGAAATAGCACGTACATTCCTTTTCTTTTCATTTAAGCAAGATCTTCCAATTATTTTCACGTAAGTTTGCATAAAATTTCGTTATTTAATTTCATTTATTTGGATCTAGAATATTCTTACTTTTTCAGACAATGGAAGAGCGTCGAGAATGGCATCGTGAAACAATGGCGGGTTGGATTGAGGGCCATACTGATTGTAAGTACATTGCCAGTGATTCCGAAATTTATTGTGAAGTGTGTGAAACGTTATTGAAAAATTGAAAATCAACCGTAAAACGTCACGTAGGATCGTTAAAGCACGAAAAAAAAATTGAACCCGTTGGAATCTGACAATTTTAACGAAGAACTCTGTGAAACTTTTATGGCAGCTAATATTCCATTATTTATATTGAACAATCCAATTTTGAAGACATTTCTGAAAAAATATACTGGTCGAAATGTTCCTGATGAATCAACTTTACGCAAATATTATGTTTCTAGGTACTATACGAGAACAGTAGAACGCATTAGAAGCCATATTTTAAATCAATACATATGGATAAGCGCCGACGAAACGGTGGATATGTTAGGAGACGCTGTGTGGTAAATGTTGTAGCTGGTGTACTACATCCAACTATTCCCTATAACTCATATGTAATAGCAACAAGTGTTATAAATAGAGTTGATACGGAAACAGTTGCTGAAACCATTAAGGAGAATATGCAAAAAATGCTTCATTCGGACGCCACGTACAAGGAAAAAATACTTTTATTTGTCAGTGATAGTGCTGCGTATATGTTAAAAACAGGCAGACTATTGAATAAAACATATCCTAATATGCTGCATATTACTTGTGTAGCACATGCTCTCCACAGAATCTGTGAATATATCAGAGACACTTTTCCGGAAGTTGATAGACTTGTATCAGCTTTTAAAAAAGTTTTCAGAAAAGCACCATTGAGAGTAGCTCTTTTCAGGGAAAAATGTCCATCTCTGTCACTGCCTCCCACTCCAGTAATAACTAGATGGGGAACATGGCTGGAAGCTACTAGTTATTATGCTGAGAATTTCGATAGTCTAAAACATTTCGTAACACTGCTAAAGGAGGATGCTAGAAGTATTGGTGAGTGCATGGAGCTCACACAAATCCCAAATTTAAAAAATCAGTTGTACTTTCTTCACGAACACTTTGGAAAATTGCCAAAACTAATCACTTATTTTGAAAATCGAAATCTCAAATTAAATGACGGATTAACCACATTAGATGTGGCTGTTAATAATTTGAAAAGTATTCCAAGTGACTTCGGATGTGGCCTTCGGCAAAAATTTGAAGCAATTCTTAATAGAAATCCAGATTTAATTACATTGCAGCAATTATGCATGGAGACAATTCCACAAAATCTAACGGCTAAATATGAAGAAATAAAAGAATATTTCCAGTATGCACCTCCTGTATTTCGTAATTTTATAGATCACCACACGTTTGTTTTCCAATTATATAAATAAAATTAATTAATAAATATGTATTTCGTAATTTTAGATAGATAGATCACCACCCGTATGTTTTCCAATTATATAAATAAAATTAAAAACTTTAAAAATACAACTTTTCAACAAATAAATATGTATTTCGTAATTTTATAGATCGCTACCCGTTCGTTTTCCAATTATATAAATAAAATTAAATATTTTAGAAATACAGCCTTTCGCCAGTACTGCACTGGGCTTTGCGTCATGTGGTAAGCGTGTCCGTTCTCTAACTGATGACACATATTTGCTTATGAAGGTAGTGGCGCTCTTAGGCATTGTAGGCGCATGTCGCTCTGACGAGTTATGCAAACTTAAGACGGAGAACGTCAAGCATAATAATATTATTATTGTTGTTACTATTCCAGATCCTAAAAAACGGTATGTCACGTACATTTACAATTACTTCTCGTCAAGAGAGTGTTTGTCAACTTGGAAATTGTCAAGAAATATATAACGATTTGATTAGAGATTAAAACAGATAAAGGCCATTCATTCAGGAGAACATCGGCAACGTTACTGGCTAATACAGGAGTGGATATTCTAGCGATCAAGAGGCACGGTGGGTGGAAATCCGCAACGATTGCATAAAGTTATGTTGCTGACAGTTCACGTAACAAAAATGAAATAGCCAACATGATTCTTCACAACGATACTACGTCTGAAGCTTCCAGTAGTACATCGCATCAACTTATTACAACGGATCAGTTAGACAATATTGAGCCTCAGGTTAATGAAATGGAGTAGTCAGATCATTTTGAGAAGAATGTGGTAGCCAATAGCTCATAAGGGAAGTTATCAAAATTTTCTAAATAATATAAATTGTAATAATTATACCATAACTATAAATATTAATAAATAATAATTAAAATTTGAAGTTCAGCATATTTTTTTTATTATTTGCATGACTCGAAATCACTTATTTACCTAAGGGTAAGTAGATGATCACGTACCACCCGTCGTCTATAGCAACTAGGACTTTCGCGGTAAAACTTCCTTACCTGCTTGAAAACAATTTAACAAGTCTGCTTACCATAGTAGGAGCGGATAAACGTTATTTATTGCTGTAGCTATATATCCGATGCTATTGCCTAAAGTTTAATAGGTAAGAAGTCTTTTTTTTAAATCATACTCTTAATTTTAAATTTGCATAGAAAGCATTTTGAGCTCACTTATCTTTAATTCTCCGCAATAATCAAATAAACGGTGAGCAATTGAATAGTTTTATTATAGAAGTAAATATTTACCTAAATTGAGTTTAAATTCTAGTTACGTCGATGCCGATTGAAGTTGAATTAAATTGTTTCAAGTGTAGGCTGCTGACATATACACGTCCATCTTTTGAAAGAGTGCGAATGACGCAGAAGTCATTCGCACGTGGGACGTTAATAGGGATGGAATTGCCGATAATCATACAATTTGAGTGAGTATTGTAGGTACGTACAGTTGGAACTAAAAGTAACAAAATATTGTACTCTAGATGTAGATAGAGGAATTTATAATCACACTATTAAACATTGTTTGCGACCTTTTTCTTGTAAATCATACATCCTAAATATATAAAGAATATTATTTTCCGGTAAGTAAAAAAGAGGAAAGTCTTTTTATCCATATTTTGTCCTTATATTATTTCTGCCTACGACTGTACGTGGAAAAATCAATAACGGTATGGAATGAATTATTGACATTATAGAGGACTAATTTTTAAAATTAATATCTATACTTTCATGATTGCTTTCATATATTCTTCCCAAGGAAGTTTTTGAAATTCCTGGAATAATCACTTTTTGATTTGATTACTTAGATATTGATTTAATAATTAATAAGTAACTGTAATACTCAGGAACTTTCTAATGTTATTAATATCTTTTTGGAAGCGCGCGAGCGAGAAATTTTGTCTGAAATTATTTAACATGAATTTAGCCTTAATTTAATTTAAAATTTAACGAACGAATTTCTGCAAATGGAAAGCAGACAAGTTTGAATTCTTGCAACGTTTTTCCTGGACTAAGATTTATTTAAAATTATTTTATATAATAATTAGTCAGTGATTATCAAATATAGATTATTAGCGAAAAATTATTACATTTAATAATGTAAGGGAATAATTTACACTAGATTAAACGATGAATGTATATAAATATTTCAAAGTTATAGAACAGGATTATGTTAGGTAATAAATGTATACATAAGGAGGTCTACTCTACCTTACTTCATACTGATGCCGTTTATGTACAGAATAGTTTCTTAATGCCAACACTTACAACTACCACTACTAACATATTAGATTGTTACTTGCACGTCTTAAAAGGCTTTTTGAATTGAAAAGATATTCTCTAAATAACTGGAAGAAGTAACTATAAAAATATTGTGTGTTCCGTACTTTATGAACTTTCTATGATTTTGAAGATTAAATAAAACAACTGTAAACACGTATATATTGTACTTTAGGGTGTGAGCTAAGAGTCACGTCTCTAGTGCTTGCTTGTCTTGTCTACGCTTTGTTCTTGCATATACACAGCCGACACTTAGGTAATGAGGCAAAACTCAGACAAAATGGAAACAAGGCACTTCAATAATACATGTATTTCTCTCAAAGTTCACTCGTTTTGAATCGATACAATGTGTGGCATGATCGAATAATGACTGCAATGTCTGCGTAATTGTTGTGGCATGTTTGGAAGGGTCGATATCACAGACCTTTAGATGTCTTTAGCATAGCCAAAGCAGCTCGCTTTCAATGGTAAGTTTAGTTGTACAAAATGAAAATAGTCGAAAGGAGACATATCTGGTTAATCCTTCCTTTAGACGTTACAAAACACTTCTACAACACACCTCTAGACACGGTCTGTCCGTCAGGTAAAAATTCGTGATGAATAATTCTCTTGTTCTAAAAGCACACCAATATTTTCTTCATTTTCGACTTTTGCAGACAAACGTTTTCTCCTTGATGATGATGGTGACTTTAATTTCGTACTTTGATATTTAGCTGTGTGATCATAGCGAAAACACCAAATTTTGTCGATCGAACAAGTCTACACCCAGTTTAAGGAATGGTTACGTTTTCGATTTTCAGACAGAAAATGTGGTACAAACCGAGATGCGATCTTTTTCTTGTCTAAGTCTTGAGCTAAGATATGATGAATTGTTTCCGGGCTTATACCAGACTTATCTCATAGTCACGCACTGATCTTTCTAAATGAATTCTCTCACTTTTGCGATGAGATCTTTGTTACTTGCTGAATTGGATCTCCAGGCCACCTTCAATTGTTTACAGCACCTTTAAACAGCTTGCATGAGATTAATTATTTATGTATTAAGGGAATAAACGATAGTTATATTCCCGAGACAGTAACTTATATCTGAGCGAACGTAGGGAACGAGGGCATTTCTGTTGAGGGATTATTGAAGTTTATCCTGAATTGCACACAAAACTTTTCTCCCGACCTTAAATGTAATTATTTATTTAATTTTTAGTTTGATAGTTGATTGATTGATGTGGTCTCGGTGAATCAAGTTGTTTTGTCATGAAAATGTGCATAGCTTCTGGTTGTTAAGGGAAAGTGAGTTTGATTGTGTTATAAACTTCAAATCGCAAGAAAAGTTTTACAAGAAAAGGAAAACGAACCTTCCACAAGTATTACTGTAAGGAAACGGCAAGTGAAGATATCAGATGATTGTCCATATATAAATATTGTAAACTCATTAAAGTTAATATTATGATTACAAAATAAATAAACCAAAAGTCATCCACTCGAATATTGACTTTTAGGGAATAATATAGTCTAATATGTGCTAATTATCAGATGTATAATATGTTTATTCTCAGTCGGGAGAAAATAGTATATTGTGTATCTAGTAGTAAAAGCGATACATTCCCGGACGACAATGTAAATTGTTGGCCGAGGCGTTAAGCCGAGGCCAACAAGCATTGAAGTCCGGGAATGTGCTTTTACTATGAGGTACACATACTTTTTATCTGAAATCAGAATAATCATTATTATAAATTAAAGAATTTTGATAAATGCATAACATTCTGTCATTACCATCTAACCTATGAAATTGTTTCCGTGACAGTCACTGTTTGTTTGTTGTTGTGAAAAAGGTCGGAGATTCATTACTTATTACTTTTTTAAATGGACAGTGATGATGATGTCTTGGACAACACCGTAGTTAGTAAAAGCTGCTGAAAACGTTGTCTGCGTGTATTTATTTACTGTCTAAAATATATGAAAAAAACCGGTTCGGGAAATCTATCGATTTTCCCGGCTTAGGACGAAAAAAATCTTCCCGGACTGTTTTCTGATGGTTGCTTAGCAATGGACTAAAATACTAGAATAGCTTATTTTGTGATCTGAAATTGCGCCGAGAAAATAGGCAATCTGACCGATTTCAGAAAAAATAAATATTTCCAACAAATTGCAGTCTCTAATAGAAGAAAGTCTCACAGTTTGTCCGATATTACTACACCCGCAATTCAACTTATAAACACCTGATTGTGACCATTTGTCTGTTTCGTATTTATTATTTAATGTATATTTCTAAATGGTGTTATCTGTTTTAAATGTCTTATTTTGCAAAAAGTTAAAGTTTTTGCAAAACAGGACGAATACTATATTTCATTTAAAACAGGTGCTAGAGTAGTGTCAATTTTGGAAGACACTGACGCAGAAACCAATTTGGAACTTATAAAGAAAAGTGTACCCCAAACGAGAGAGAAAGACATAGTTCTTGCATGTATAGACAGGCCGAATAACATTGACTGTAATATTCTCCAGTTGTCTTCTAGCGTCCGTAAGGTGTCGATCGTGTTCTTTGAGTTAATTTTATTATAAAATCAGTTGTTTGAGTTTATTTTATTACAGGGTATTTATGTATAATTATGTAGTAATAAAAGACGACGTGTAAACAACAAATTATTTTTACTCCGAATGAATATTCATAAATTTACAAATATAATGAATAAAATCTTGGTAAAAGAAGAAAAACTGTGATACATGTAAATGTTTAAATTATAATGAAAATAAATAATTGAACCAGAAATTGTTGGTTGTATCTCTGTTAAAAATCCCACTTGAAAATAAATAAAATAATAACGCTTTATTATTCATTCAGACAACAGAATGTGTTTATGAAATTATGTTTCATGGCAAACGAACATAATAAATGAAATATGTTGTTTCCGCTGCACACGAAATAAAAATACAAAACGTTTTACGTAAAATTCGAATTTTAAATTGCGCGCTAATTTAGACCCAGCCCGACCTATGTTTTTGAGGGCGTTAATACTCAGGTTGCGCGATTCGCTCGCGCAGATTGGTGTCTTCCCAAAGCGATTTTACTCTAGTTCTCATTTTATGCCTAGTTAAGAACCAAAATGCCCCATCCCAAATTTGTTTATTATTTATTTAGTCCTTTCTTGTATTTTATGACTATTTTTAGGTCTCTTGGCGATTTCCTCCATTTATTATTTGCAGCTGCTTTCTATTTATTCACTTCTGAATCTTATATCTTCTTTTTTTTGTTTTGATAATTAAAATAATTTCTTATTGATTTCTTAATCCTTTAATCTTGCTTTGATCGTTTTTTTCAGGTTCTATTCATTATTTTTTCTTTAAAAAAATATTTTTTAGCCTTACTAGCAATTTAATAGGGCTAAAAATAGCAGCAATATATTTTACACAAGTCAGAATTTGTTTTTTATCGTCACATGTCAACAAGGAACTCGATTTAGTCGCTTATTTAAACAGCTGAGTTTGAACTGCAACCTATAGCTTAATTAGAGTATCGTACTAAATTGAAGTTAATTGTATTTTAGTTTTATTTCATCTTCTTAATACAACCTTTCTTACATCTATTGGTCCCTAATGTGTACTGTAGACTTTGGGGAGGGACCACTCACCTGAAACAAAGAAGATTTATATTAAAATTAAGTTAAATATATAATTTCTGCTGTTTAAATTAGTTGTCAAGACACATATCACTAGAGACCGGACACATCGGGTTGAAATGAATTGACGGGTGAATGCACTATTGATCTGGCTAGCGCGCACAACTGTTTTCATCGACAATTGCAACGTTTTTTATTGGATATTTACAGCTAAATTTCTGTTTTCATGAGCGTAGATAGAAGCGGGGTCTTTATAATTTATTTTATTTATTAGGCTATATTTCGTAAGATAAATAAAGTGCTGTGAGTTAGTTTCTTATTTTCACAGTTTTAACTGTTAATTACATCGTAATTTTTGTGATAGATCCTGTTTAATATTGTTTGATTTAATCTACTTCTCCCAATTATTTCGACGTAAGTGTGCATTGAATTTCGTTCAGTTTCAATAACTTACGCATACATTTTTGTTTTCATTTATTTGGATCTAGAGCATTGTTTAAGTTACTTTTACAGATATGATATGGATAAAATTCGAGAACGGTATCGTAAAACAATGGCGAGTTGGATTGACGGTCATACTGATTGTATGTCCATTGTCAGTGATTCCTAAATTTATTGCAAAATCTCTATAATACATATCGTTAAAAAATTCCATGAAATCGCACGTACAACGTCACTTAGCATCACAAACACATGCATAGAAATTGGAACCGTTGGAATCTGATAATTTTAACGAAGAACTCTGTGAATCTTTTATAGCGGCTACATTAAATAAACTTAACAAACCCACTTTAAAAATATTTATCCAAAAATATACTGGTCGAAATGTTCCTGATGAATCCACCCTACGCAAATATTATGTTTCTAAGTGCGCCACGAAAGCAGTAGAACGCATTAGAAGCCATCTTTCAAATCAGTACCTATGGATAAGTGCCAATGAAACTGTCGATATATTAGGACGCTGTGTGGCGGTAAATGTTGGAGTTGGTGTACTACATCTAACTGTTCCATATAACGCATATGTAATAGCAAGAAAAGTTATAAATACAGTTGATGCGGAAACAGTAGCAAAAACCATTTACGAGAATATGCACCAAATGTTTCATTCGTACGACAGGTACAAATAAAAAATACTTTTATTTGTCAGTGACAGTGCTGCATATATATTAAAAACCGGCAGACTATTAAAGGACACATATCCTAATATGCTGCATATTACTTGTGTAGCACATGTTCTCCACAGAATCTGTGAATATATCAGAGACACCTTTCCAGAAGTTGATCCGCTTTTAAAAAAGTTTTCAGAAAAGCAGCATTGAGAGTAGCTCTTTACAGGAAAAAACTGTCATGGATTTAGTAAGAATGTTGCTCGGTATATCACAATATCGCATTTCTCTCTGTGTGGATTTTTTGCCGTTGAGCTAACTCAACGTTGTCGTTATTATTAGACCTTGAAAAATATGCACTAGAAAACTTAAAGAAAATGCATGCAAATATGCATGAGAAACCATTAAATTATGCCCCTAAACATGCATTTATGTTTCGAAAGACGCAATTATTGTATTAAACTATATGTATAAGTAATAAAATAATTATTATATTAATAATAACAATCTCTAATATAATAAGAAAGTGTATGTATGTATGTTCATGTTAGATATAGTGTTGAATGTCATCAAAAATCATAAAACAACTATTTTCTTTATGAAATTATTTATTTTAAGTAGTGTAAGAACAATAAAAATGATATAGGGTAAACTAGACCATTGTTGGCCACATATAGTTATTGGCCACATTTTATAATTTTATGGTATCATAAGGTTCCGTGTACTGTATTTACCATAATTTACTGCTCACTTTGTAATGGCAAACTTGCCTTGTGGCGCGAAAACTTTGTTTAGGTTATATCTGCAGTAGATGAGGACAGTTAAATATTTATTTTGCCTGCAGTTTATTCCTGTTAAAAATAAGGCATGCGTTTGGGAATTCCTTAAGCAATCTGCCCCAATTATCAATCAGTAGTTCCGTGAAAATCATTATTATAACAAATTGCTTTTATATGATTAGAACAATACTAAATATAATAATAATTTATTACGTTAAAATCTCAATTTAAAAAATTTATACTAAAATTGTAGAGGTGGCCAGCAACTGCTTTATATTATTAACCATATGACAATTATTGTCCATAGTGGCCAATGATTGTCATGTTGTGAAATTTCTGAGTTTTATAATTCTCTTTGTTAAGCATCGTGAAAAATGTTTTCAATTTCCACTTAAATCCACTGAAAGCAGTAGTTGACCAGAGGCCAATAACAATATATCAGGGTAGCCAATAACTGCATTAAGCGCTTTTTATGAATTTGCAGAATACCGATGCAAGTATGCTAGAGAACTCATCAAGTGTTACTGGCAGTCTGGGCGCGTTTTAAATTTTGTTGCCCAATTGATCCCAGAGATGCTCAATAGAATTGAGATCAGGGATTTTGGCAGGCCACTCCCAACATTGGATATTTGCATCATGACAATGTTAGCTGTATGAAGTTTGGCATTGGCTTGCATAAAAATGAATCCATTGCCGAAATTTTCGGCAAATGGTTGAACATGGGGTACAATAATTTCGTCTCTATATCTCATTAGTGTTAGCGACCAATTTCGTATCAAAACCAATTTTGCACGACCATTAAATTGTACCACCAAATTTGTCAAATTCTCGAATGGTACATAGTGCACATCGCTTACTTGGTCTTCAAATGACACGAACACGGCGATCATTCCCGTTTAGGAGGACTCTGAACTTGTCCGAAAACAAAACTTGACTTCTTTTAGTCATCTTCTTCTTACTGTCTTGATAGAAATTTCTTTTCCAGTGGCTAATCGAAGATAATTATTTAACTCACGTGATGTTACAAACCGATTTCTTAAACTCTGAAGTTCGATATAGCGATCTTCTCTGCATGTTGTTTTTCTTTTAGCAACTTGTCCGCGACCAATACTTTTAAATCGTGCTGCAGCCCTTTGCACCACAGATTTGTTGGTATTTAGAATTCCAGCAACTTCTCTTTGTGAATATCCTTCACGAAGAAGAATAATCATTTGGGGTACTTCTTCTGGTCTGCAATGGTCTAGGCATATTTAATCAACTTAATGGAAACAAATTCACTAATTTTAGAAACAAAAACCACGATCTATAAATTAAATGACTTAAAAAGTGTCTACAATTGTTGACATTTCGTTTCCTAGCAGAGAATGTCTTGATATTATTAATTGTTTCATGCCAAACTATTTAAACTGTTTTTAATAAAGGTCAAATTATGATATGTGAAAAGTCTATTAAAAATAATTTGTAAATTGGAAAAGTTATTTAAAGTTTATTTGGTGGTCCCTTAATTTTGTCCAGAAGTGTATTTGATTATCTTACATACAATATTTTATCCCAGATTAGGTCTCACCTTTCACTACAATAGCACGGCTTCGTGAAAGGTAGATCAACTATTACGAACTTCCTGGATATTATGCAGTATATTAGCGATTGATGGCAGGAATACGGTCGAAGTTGTATGTATGGATTTTTCTAAAGCATTTGACATACTAGACTACAAGCTACATAATATGCCCGGACAGATATAATAATGAAAAAGGTAAAGAGCGGCCACTATTTACTTTTTTTATTATTATATCTGCCCGGGCGTATTTTATGTTTCCTACAATAGCTATTGTTCCTCTTTATTCGCAATTACTTATGGTGTTATATAGGGATCTAGTCTTGGATCCCTTCTTTGTAATATCTATATAAGCGACTTGTTTTCCTTATTACACTGGAATACTTTGGCATATGTTAATGATCTGTAGATATTCTCGAATACTGACAATATCATTAATACGTGATATTTTCAGGAAGATTTAAATATTATTAGGTAACATAATTGGTGCTTTAAAAATATGATCTACTCAATGTAAATAGATGCTGCTTTGTGTCCTACACTAAGCCTGATACTGTAATCAAGTCCACCAGTACAACATTATTGGCTAGGAAAAGTGTTGGAAAGGACTTGAGAATTCTTTTCAGTCCTGGTTTAAAACTCGGAACATATTGATTCCATCAGTACTGGTGCATCTAAGTTTCTAAATTTTGTCATCCGCAACTGCAGAAATTTTAATATATCGACTATAAAATCGTTCCATTACGCATTTGTGCTAAGTAGGTTGGACTATGGATTGATCGTTGGTATCCGAAATACATTGACTTCCGTTTTAAACTTGAACGTATATAGAAGAGATTTAGCAAATTCTTATCCTATAAAATTGAAGGAGTTCATCCACCTCATGGTACCGCGTATCAAAATCCTTTAAATATGCATTATTTTCTTTACATGACTCCGCTCGTCTAATACATTTGTTGTTCTCAGAGTAAGAAAGAATATTTTGAAAAAGGCACTTTTACAAATATGAGTATCAACGGCAATGATCCTTTTTCCGAGAAACCGTTGACAATGTGATACGTATCTACTGTTGCAATTTCAAATTTTCATCATTATTATAATTATATGTAGATTACTTATTAATTTTTGCAAGAAATTCTACAAGAAAAGATAGAAGAATTGACACAATGCATGGAAAAATATAATAAGCAAATCTTTAAAAGATGGAAATAATAAAACGAAACCAAAAAAAACTACTGCAAAGTCAATGACGAAGAAGCAGAAAAATTAAAATACTTATGAACGAATTACAGAACCAAATGGGTGACAAGAAGAAGAAATTAGGAATCGTCAAATTAGTCAAAAAGGAATTGAGAGTTCGAAAATTTGAGCCGAATTTAGAGCCCAACAACGCGGTGATTGGTGTACTAAATAGACTATAGAAATGGTTTCTCAAATGTTTATAACAAGTGGACAAAAGGATGCTACAAATCAATTGCACAGAATGGAGAGTACTTTAAAGGATAGTTGTTGAAGTTTTTTAAATAAATGTTTCATTTTTGCACTACAGCACCAGCTTCGTTATTTTCTGAAATTTCCTCGTAAAATTTGGATAAATGGAGAAAGTGGCGGAACCTGTAAGGGCAACAGAAGAAAATGCAAGGAGAAAAGGAAGACCACGAAAGAGGTGGAACAGAGAAATTGCAGAAAAAGTACATAAAAAGAGAGGACTAAACTAAATGGCAGCAAATTGATAAGAAACAGACAGAAAAGATTGGACAAGAATTATTACTTCAAGACAGATAGTTGCAGATATTGAGGATAAGTAAGTACTAAATTCGACCTCTTTCTTGTAACACGAAAAGGGGCCTGAAATGACTAATTCTAAACCCGTGTCTACAGAAAAATGAGTTACTTAAATGAAACCGAAATAATACCTCACTATCACCCTATAAACGAATCAGCCAGTAAAGCATATATTTTTAAAAGTAAATCACATGAACATCCTAAAAACTAACGACGTGTGATTTTATATACCCATTTTGGATCCAGATGTTGTAATGCATCATAATCATTCAATAGAAGGGTGTATTGTTTAGTGTTATCAAACACTATAAATATATCAAAATTTTAATTATATTTTTACATTAAATTTTAAATTCCCTTCGCTGGCATCACAGATAACAAGGGCTTTATTTCAATATTATTAATAACTTTTATTTTCAGATTTAGATCAAATAAAAAACTATTTTATAAAGTAATACATATATGATTTATAATTAAATTTTTTTAAATATGGCGCGCATATTATTTTTCTTAAGTAAAAAGAAATCATCTGAATTTCCCAAGAGAGAATAAACTTCGTTCGGAAATTACGTAAAAAAGATGACATTCTAAATAATTTATAGGCTCTACACGCATGTTTGTAAGGTATTCTAGAATTTTTGAATGTATACAAGTAATATTTTCAAAATTATATGCGGTGAAAAAGTATCTACTAATCAATATAAATTAACAAGTTTTGCCAAAGAAAAATTAATTAGTTTGATGCTAAATCTGAGAATAATTGATTTTTGAGCTTTGAATATTATGTAGGTACTATATAACAAAAAAAAAACGAATCATCATGCATTTTTAAACCAAATTTTGTATAAATGTTTACTATACGGAGAAAAGAAATTATAAAAAAAGTAATAAGAAAGCAATAAATCTTTGTGTTTTTTTGCCGAATCTTAACAAAAAAAGTTTTTTATTCTTTATTTTCGCTCAGTTTAGATCGGTTATTCAATTGTAACAGTCTATAATTGTGAATTAATGTGTTAAAATGGCAAGAATTCGGAGGCAACCAAGTTATCGCCAGATAAGCGATTTTGAAACGGATCGTATCGACGTGTGTATTGTATTTCATGAAATCGCTAGGCAAATGCAAAGAAGTATTGCTACAGTGATTCCTTGTTGGATAGGTTGGTCTCAAGGTAGATAACATCGTAGAAAAGGCTCTGGATGATCAAGAAGTACCACCGAACATAAACAGAGCCTAAAATTGGGAAACGATTTTTTGGGAGAGGTAAACCATGGAATAGAAATGTTTTACAATTATTTCAGCATTCGTTCGTTTAGGTTTATTTCTTGTGATCCAAACCGAATACTGCCTCTTATCGTGCCCTTGGATTAGAATGCCGTAATGTACGGACAGATTGAGATGATGAGTAGAACAACACCGTTGTTTCGAATGAATCTAGTTTTTCTTTATAGGCCCATGATGGGCTCCGTAATGAATCCGACGTTGATGAGGTGAAAGGCAGTTTTTTAAATTTTTCCATGAGCATGTCCTAGGGGATTGGAGGTTTGGCATGGAATTACCATAGGAAGTAGGAATTCTTTGGTGTACCTTCAAAGCTATTTAAATGATGAAAGATGCATTTACGAAGTTCTGTTTACCATATATTTAAGAGCTAAATAATGCCACATTTAAGCTAGATCTGGCCTCGTGTCGCAGATGTTACATTGCAATTCCTGCAAAATGCCAAAATCAATATTCCCAATTGGCCTACGTGGTTGGCAGCCTTATCAGCTGTAGAACATTTCTACATGGGATATGAAGTCGATTGGATGGTATGTTTCCTAACGCTCCAATGAACTTGCAACTGCTAGATAATACCTTGAAAGTTGCTTGGAATAAATTTCCACAGGAGATCATCTTATTAGAAGCATGTCCAGGCTAGCAGAATGTATTAGTTTACGTGGGGCGGTAATTTGTTATATTAAATTAAGGGTAGAAATTTATCAATGACAATTTAATCATTTATTAATTTCAACAAAGTAAATATTTATACAAAATTTGGTTTAAAAATATATACCTTTACTAAGTTCTTTTTGTACATAGTATACATCGTGGAATAATATCAGATTTAAATTAAATATGCATATCTATTATTTTATTGTTTATTAATCGAAGCCACATAATTAATATCTATAACTTAGTTTTTCTTATAGTGTTTTTTTTTCTAGTGTTCGTCTAGTGGCTAGGTCACTAGACTATGAATCTGATGAACCGGGTTCATACCCTGCTCTAGACAGCAATATCGATGGAGTTTTTCAGCCCCAGCTCGACTTAAGCTGACTAAAATGAATACCTGGAGGAAAAACTCAGGGGTAGTAATAGGTTATCATTCTAGTTGTACAAAAGGGCTTAAGTTGTAACAAACCATGTTACTATCCAATAGACCTGAAAGACTAGTTACGGGGACTATAACTGTTATAGTTTTTCTTATAGTAAAGTTTCTTATACTACTTAAACAAAGTTATAGAACATGTATCGTTTATCAAGTGATTTATTTAAAAAAATGTATTGTTTATGTGGCTCAGAGCTATATTTTTCGGGTTCTACTTAACTAGTCCTAGCATCCAATGTAAATATAAAGAAATGATACAATAAGATGTAAATTATTAAAATTCTGTTATTGTGTATTTATATTAATGTATTTCAAATTTAAGATATCTCATTACTTAAATTAAAAACCTATTTATCATCAGAGAGTTTTACGTAAATTGTTTATTAAAAAAAACAAAATATTTTTGAAGACTTTGTCTGAAAATCCGAAATCTCAAAAGAAAAATTCGGAAATTTTGCGAAAGTTCTGTCTGCTGTTGCGATCAAACGGTTCATCCTAGGCGGACGCACTTGTTTAGATTCCATAAAATATTTCCAAAACACAACGCTCGAGTATTTTACTTAACCAAGGGGTATCTTCCCTCCGAACGTTAAGCTAGGAGTCAAGGTGTCTGTGTGACTCTTTAGATTATGGATATCTTGATTCTATTGGTATCTTGTTTCTAATTACGCGTGTTATTCTACGGTTGTTTAATTGGAGGTCTAGTTCCTACAGAACAACACGTCTATTTGCACACTGTATATAAGTTCGATTTTATGCCTATTAATTAATATTTGATTTCAAATTTCAATTCAACGGATATCATGATATTACTCGTGGAAATCTAACTTCCTACTTGCTTTCTCAGATATCATGCATACATTTTCACTCTCAGTTGTATATTTATCCTTAATTCGTTCAAATTAATAATCTATATATGTTTTGAAATATTTTTATTTAAGCTTTATAGATTCCAAACAATATTGTGCTTTATTTACTTACTCAAAACTCTGTTCTGCATATATGCTTTCGAATTCTTCTTTGTATATGGTGCGGTCAGCTTTAATATAACTCCAATATTTTATTTTTTTTATTTCAAGATTAAATTTATTTTCCCTTTTTGATTTCTACGAATTTTTCTACTTTGACCTGGTTTGCGTGTTTTGACCTGCAGAAATCCACTGGCTTTTGCTAGATGTCCTTTATATTTTCTTTTCTTTGTCTTTCCTATGCTTCTTACGTACTTGAAACGTGTGTATTTCTAATCTTCTATATTATATGCATTTAGCGTAGTAGGCATGCGCATTCAGATGCATTTTTAGCTTTTATAGAAATGACAGTTGTTTTGTTTACTTATTTTTAAACGTAAGAAATTACAATTGCTATACTAAATATTTCTAAATATAGTTCGAATTTGTTATAGATATTGATTGTTTTTCAGGTTACGCTCCCCTTGCTGTTAATACCAGATGTTTTTGTATGGCTTTATCCTTATTCTAAAAAGAATCTGACACTAAAATTCGTATCACATTCATAACAATAGATATATTTCATAAAATATCAACAAATATGAGATACTTAAACATTCTTAATAATGTAACTAATGCATTTATACAGTCTTGGTACGTAAGATCTAGGTAATTAGTTTCTAAACATTATCGAAATTCACTATAACCTCTTATCTATGGCCATGATGTATTTAATGCAAAATTGTCATGTTATATACAAGATGCATTTTAAAAGACACAACCTGTATGGATTTTGTTTTAATTTGTTTACGCTTAATTAATTTATATTTCATTTAATTTATTTAATTTCTTTTAAAAGGGAGATTTCACAGCAATATATTTATTATATTGTACGTCAAAACCTTCGTATATGTTGGAATGCCGAATGTTTAGATTAGTTCTCACAAACACAAACCATGGCCGAAAATATTTCTTATCGCTTTCTAATAAGTTAAGAACACGTCAATTGTCTGTACATATACAATGTCTCGACTGCATACTAATGCTTTGTATTATATTTATTCATTGTGTTGCTAGAATTCGACTAAAAAGGTTAAGTACTCTAAAAATCATTACTGTGTTTCTATTTTTCCGACTTAAATAACAATTTGAAATAGCTGATTCAAATTTTGATTATTAGTAGTTATAAAACTTTGGTAATTCAATCAACATAGTTCATCAAACATAATAGTTTTTCATGCAAATTAAAAGAGCGACATAAAAAAGGAAAGAAACCATTAATTAAGAAATACATTGGCATATAATAGATTTCAAATTATGTTTTTACTAAGAATATGGTTACGCAAAACAGTCAATATTTTTTTAATCAATTGCATTACAATCTGAGAATTAGTTAGTGGAAAATGATGGACAACGCACAGTTCGCTGGGCTATACAGGAAGGGAATTGTGTTAAATTTTGTTTAAATGTGGAGAATCCACAATTCTATTTAAAATCTGGATACTAAACAAAATGTAGTTTGCCAGCTGTTTCTCATATTAAAATGAAAACACCATACGAGTATGTTAGTATTAACATGAGTACTTATTAGTTTTAACTACAAATTTGCCTTCTGCAAGATTTTAAAGTAGTTACACATTTAAAAACATTATAAGTTAAGTACAAATTCAAACATTTTGTGTAATAATAATAATTATTATTAATAATAAATCATTTATTTCCAATAGGTTTCACAGTGAATATATGTATACAAAACAAACGTAAATAGAAATACATATTTGGAGACACATAATGTAACAGTGTAATAAAACGAAAATGATTTTTGTTGTATGGAATAAGATCTTTTTTTGAGAATGATAGAAACAATATTGTCAGAACAATAAAATAAAAGCGTGAAACTTATTTTTTATTACTATTCGTACTAAATATATCTAAATGTTCGCCAGTAATAATACCAATAATGTCATTTATGAAAAGTAGGAATAATATTAGTCTAAGATTGTATCCCTGTGGTAAGCCAGTAGAGGAATAAAAAAGTTTTGGATCGCACAGGAAAGTACTTTACATATTGCTTTCTGCTGAGCAGGTAAGATCTCAAAATAGTTATCATTGATGGTAAAAAATCAAATGTTTCGATGATATAATTTATGATGGTTAACTTGATCAAAAGTCTTTTGGTAATCGGTATATATCGTATCAACTTGGTCCTGCTTATCAAGAGCTTCGAACAGATTCTGTGTAAAGCAGCTTAGATTGGTGATGTTTATAATTTTTCATAAGTCCATGCTGAGTCGGTGGGACATAGAATTTGACCGAGTTGATTATGTGATGACCAGGGATCAGCACTCTGGGATACATTCCAGGGTGGACTCAAATGAATAATGTAAGTCGAAATTGGATACAGTAAAAACAGTAATATAATAATACATGACAAGCTGCACATTATATATGGAATGTTGTAATGTACATCTTAAACGAATTTGTCCAACTCGGGTTTGTTAATGCGATGCAACTGACTTCTCCCTCCTCGCCGTCAATAACTATGTTTACAAGTTATGATATGTATGTATAAAAGTAGTTTCATCTACTGGGCCGAAAGTATTTTAGATAATTCCTAAGCCGATCTATTGTTTAATTTTATTGAGTTCTATTGCGTAAATATGTTCCGTCCATATCCGTCGCGAGATACTTTTGAAAGGTGGATGAGAGATTTGCTTGCGCTAGAATTCGACAGCATTCAACTTCGATGCAAAATTTGCAATGTAATACTGTCATGACGAGTAAAAACCCACGTAGTAAAACATGTGTTGCTGGATACACATAAAGCACGTATTGCTGGCATTTCAACTGCTTATGAATGGCAGAAAGCATTTAATTCGGATGTAAAGGGTGCGGCAAAAATAACTAAGCGATTTAATTCCTATATATTTATGACAAATAATACAATATTTTATAAATAGTTAATTCCTACTTTTAGTAGAGGTTTTAGGTAAATTATTACTGACTATTTGAAAATTATGTTCTTTAAATGAGTTCCGTGATTATCTCGACAATATTCAGCTCTTTTAATCACATTTATCATAACTGTATCCAATAGCTCAGGTGTTATGTATGCAATTTTTTGACGAATTTCCCTTTTCAAATCTTCCAGCTTTTCCGGCTTGCCTTTGTAAACATTGTCCTTCAGATAGCCCCAGAGGAAACAATCTGGGGCAGTCAAGTCAGGCGACCTTGGTGGCCAGTCGATATTGCCAGCACGTGAAATAAGGCGGTCCGGAAACATCGTTTGTAAAAGGTTGATGGTTTCTCGACTTGTATGCGATGTGGCACCATCCTGTTGAAACCACATGTTTCTCAGATTTAGTTCTTCCAACTGCGGTCCAAGAAAATTACGTAGCATCTCACGGTATCGATCGGCATTAACAGTAACGGCATT
Source organism: Melolontha melolontha (assembly GCA_935421215.2). Taxonomy (NCBI): domain Eukaryota; kingdom Metazoa; phylum Arthropoda; class Insecta; order Coleoptera; family Scarabaeidae; genus Melolontha; species Melolontha melolontha. Next base: position 95,969,110 of record OW285238.1, on the reverse strand, counting down.
ACCTGCATTATTTTCAAAAAAATACGGTCCTAAAATCCCAGCGCTGTAAACACCGCACCATACGGTGACCTTAAGGGAGTGTAATGGTTTTTGATGAAGTATTCGAGGATTTTCTGTACCTCAAAACCGGCTATTTTGTTTGTTTACGTATCCGCACAAGTGAAAATGTGACTCATCGCTCATGATAATTTTTGTGTGGAAATCATTAATTTCATTATTTAAGTTTATAAGCATGTTGCTCCATGCTAGGCGTTTTTCATTATCTGTATTGAGTAGCGACTGGGTTATTTGAATTTTATATGGATATAAATGAAGGTCATCTTTCAAAATTCGACGAATAGAACGGTCACTAATATGGAATTGCTGAGCACGGCGCCGTGAGGATGTTGGTGGCCTTTGACGCACATCGTCCCGTACACGAGCAATATTTTCTTCTAATCTACATGTGCGCGGTCGACCAATATGGTACGCATCCACCACTGAACCAGAAATGGAAAATTTTGATATAATATTGCGAATGGTGTTTGAATTTGGAGCAGGACGATTACGATATTTTGTTCTAAATTTTCTTTGCACACACACAACACTTGAATTACTTTCGAAATACCACTGAACTAGTTCTATTCGCTCTTGGTTTGTGTAACGCTGCATAATGAATACCTTATGTCTTACAAGTATAACTGTCACAATACGTTTTGTGCAGCGTTCGGTGATTGTTACGATTTAAAATCGCTTAGTTATTTTTGCCGCACCCTTTATTTAAAATCAGAATAATTGAAACATACATGAGTAGGTAAACCCCACCAGTTTTGTATAATACAAAGGTAATTTTAATAATATAAAATATTATTAAAAATCTGGTGTGAAGAACACAAATACAGGTTCACTATTAATATTTTTTGTGGACGTGTCCGAACATATCCCTCCCCAGAGACGTAGATACGTATCTACGTCTCTGGGGAGGGATATGTTCGGACACGTTCACAAAAAATATTAATAAAAAAAAAATTAATAGTGAACCTGTATTTGTGTTCTTCACACCAGATTTTTAATAATATTTTATATTATTAAAAATACCTATGTATTGTATTTAAAATGCTAATGGCGTGTAACATTTTATGAAATACGGTGAATTATCCAGAATTTATTCACTTTTTACAAAATTGTGTTAACGGGAAATATAGTGACTTGCATGTGCCCACCGAATCCACCTTGAGAAAATATTATATATGAAATTATGACTACTTCAATTGTCAATGACATAAATGAGAAACATATTTGGGTGTCAGTAGATAAAAGCATTAACGGTTAAGGACGCAATATTGCAAATATTTTGTGATGGATAAAGACACGGCAATGTCTATACATCTGCTTGCATCTAAGAGAATCGAAACAACTAACGCAGGATTATATCACGTAACCAAACTTTGTGTTTGAAATCGCCAGGGCGGGAAAAGCACGATATTAATAGACAAAAAATATTATTATATGTAACAGATGGAGTTACACACTCGAATATGAAGGGAGCTGGTGCGCTCTTACAACAAATACACAGTAGTATGACGTGTATTACATGTTTCCCACATACTCTTCATAGAGTATCACAGGAAGCCAGAAAATGCTGCCCGAATGCAGATAAATTGATATCTTCTGCCAAGAAAGATTTTGTGAAGGCACCTGCACGCAAGAGTTTATTTCGTGAAAAACTGGCACATGTGCCACTTCCACCAGAACCTGTTACAACGCGCTGGGGTACATGGATAGAAGAAACATCTTATTATCAGATGCGCTTTGACGAGATTAAAAGTATAATACAGCTACTGGATTCGAATGATGCTGTTTCTGTTGTACACGCTCAACAAGTAACACATCAGCATATGAAACAATTATTGGTGATTTACTATCTATTTGATCTGAATGGCGAACAGTCAGGATGTGGGATATATTTTCTAAACCCTGCATAATTCCTTCTGCAGAAGATGTATTCTCTCTTACTTGATAAGTACTTGTTTCTCTATGCGCATTTTGATTCGCGTGTGAAAAATGTTAAATCGAGATTCATGGTATCCTCGCTCCGTCCCTAGTATTTACGTCATGTACCCCTGAGTACCGATCCCTGGTGATCACAAAATATAGACTTAAACATTTTAAAGAAATTATATATAATTGATGTGGGTCTGTAATTATAAATATCAGTAAGTTTTTTCTGTTTGTTTTTTTTAAAGGGGCACACACGCAATCATGCTGAAGTAGTTTGTAATCATGTACGTTACGTGCCGTAGACTAAATTTTAAATTATCGGCATATAGTAGAAATTTTGGAATTTCGAAAGCACTTATTGTTAGTAATGTCGCTATTATGTATTACTATGAAATATATTATTGTTTAAGTTGAGGATATATTCACTATTTTTTTGTAATATGTTAATTTCAAACATTTTTTATTGTTAAATATAAGTAGATTTAGGATATAGAGTTCAAAAATAAACATTTCCAAGTTTATAAAATATTTAGAGTTCATTTTCAAATTTAAACCACTGTATAATATATTTTTATTAGCACATACAAGTTGTAAAAACTTTCTTTAAGTTTTAAGAATTCTTTATATCTGCAAATCTATTTATTACCTAGGATTATTTAATAATCGCATCTTTTTCCAAATTTATTTATTGCTCTATATATCAGACCTTTTGTTTATTACTTAAGGTTATCAGTGAACGTATTTAAAGACGACTCTTAATATACTTCCCATTGTTAATTAGATATGTATAATTGGCTCACGATTCCTAAATATGTATGTACCAGCACTACCAGCCGGAAATGCATACTTAGGTTTATGACACCTACTAATTAGTAATGTCATTTTATGATTTATTAGTTAAGATTAGATCTTTAAGACATTATCGTAAACCTTGGGTATTGTTGTTGTGGGCACAATTTTTCCAAAGTAATAACCTACAATTTCCCTGTTATGACGTCAAACAATATACTATTCACCCAAAACAATTTTAATAGGTAATAGTTAGGGGTAGTGGTATATTTTTACCTACTTGTAAAACAGGACAGAATAGATCATTCTCACATTAATATCAGTATAGGATGCATGGTCTTAAGACAACAGTCTCTTCACAATATTCATATCAAACAGTATGAAATCAAACAGTATCAATCAGAGTCTCATAACAGCAACAAGAGACTCAATAGTATGAACTCAAACACAATATCAATATCAGTACAAGATACACAGTCTTCTTCATAACATTTGTATCAAACAATCATATTTTAACAAGAGACACTAGTCTCAACAGTAGTTTATGTTAGTATAAGTCGTTGCAGATCCAAAATAAATGTATATAGTGTAAATAAATATATTTAGATGAAAGAACATTTATTCATTTAACAGTCACCGAAGATTTCAAAAGTGTATACCGCCTTACAACCTGTGCATGGTGAACCAACATAGAGGTCGTGATTCTAGTAACTGACGTCGAAGCATCATCGCCAGAAACCGGAGTCATTGCAAACATTTAGTCCATGAGCCAACAACAATCATAACATTGGTTCATCACCCCGAACAATACAATTTAAATTCATACTTAAATCCTTAATATGGTCATTAAATGTTATGTCAATCTCATTTATTTTTAGTTGTAGATGTTCTATTACTTTTATTCATGGTAAATGAGAGCCAAAAATTATTTATTGACTTTTGTCTAACTTGATTTTATATGGTATAACTTTAAAAAAATGTAAACATTGTCTAGGTTTTTTTGCAATATAGGTTGAATAACCCGTTTCTTTAGATGACTATATAATTATTTATAATTTATGTTAATCTATATATAGATACTACTCTAACTGGAAACATTTCATGAGAGTAATTACAATTAATAAAATAAATTGTACATTAATATGTACGTATCATAAACACAGTTTAATTCTAATTTGAAAGGAATTACAAAGATACTTACGTATTACGTATGAGCAAGAATTAGAACCTGGATTAGACGTCTTTAAACGCCTAATCAGCTATCAGATTATGTCTTGGGGGATGCCGACCCATATAGTTTCTATATGTTGCTAGAAATTGCTTTCACTTGCCGTGGGCTGTCTAGGCTGGAGTAGCAACAGAAATTTATTCCTTTTGAAAACAGGTATTACATCTTGTCAGTAACATAATTAATCCTTTGTAAAAGTATTCTTTTGGTTTTTCTACAAAACGGTCCCAACAGCCACTATAATATCATAATTGTTCGTAAATCTTGTTCTCTTAAGTCTGCGAAATCTATACTACGGGTGTTTAATTTTTTAAACAGAAAACAGTTACTAAAATTACTAAACAGTTAGTGTTGTTTGCTATTTATACGTAATACGATGTTGAAATAATTAAATTATTCATTTTTGATTATTGTACATAGTACTATTTTGCATTCTAACAATTTATACGCCAATGAGTAAATCAACAGCGATATATGTGTAATAATATTATACAATGGATAGCAGGCAATACCCCAGTGTAATAAGGTAGTAGTATTACAATTGACATAGTCAAACAGACATTACTGTGGTCAGTTGGTGGATGCGTTACCAGTAAAATGAAATGACACTATGGTTCGGTACATTCGGCCTATCGACACTGAAAAGTAAAAGACGATCGAGAGAATAAAGAAAGAAAATTATTACGTACATTGTTCTACTTTTATATATCAACTCCAAAAATTCCTACACCGTATAGTATCTTCCATACTACAACTTATTGTACTATTTTACCACAACTGTATTGTACAAGTAACCACTTCAAGAAACCACATATTTTGCTATACCTCGATAGCTGTCACTATAGTAACTATCGCTTGTAGTATCGCATATTACAATTGTAGTAACCTATAAGATATATTCTTGTCAGTGCGCACTGTCATGGAACAAAGTGTAAATCACTAAAACTGTTGGATTGACAAAGAATTTTTCCACATCTGATGTGATCACGTCAACATAGCGATAAGGATGTGGAACATTATCCATGATTTTCGACCATGCTTTGAAAGTTAACGATATGCAAATACATAGTTGATTTAGAAAGGCAATGTATATAATCATTAATAATTTTTGGAAGTTTTTCTTGTTTTGTCAGGAATTTTGTAATGGCATTTTTAGTTTGTTTGTTATCCGTTGTGATAAATTAACACAATTAACTTTTAACTGTTGTTATTAACATTATATAAAATTAATAATATCGCAATTATTTTGCTAATTAACATAAAAATTACTAAGGGATATGTATTTTAAAAAACCGTGGAAACTTGTATCAACATTCAAAGCTTTTCACCTCTTTAAACCTCTTATGCCATAAAAATCAAAATATTTTCAATGAAGTAGAACCTAGTTACTGTAATGAACCTCGCCCGCAAACTTAAGAATATTAGGAATGTTTGCACTTATTTAATTCAATCAGAATTAAAAGCACAAAATATTCTTAAGTTTTGCGGAGCGGTGTATATTTTTGTAAATATATTTAAACTAAAGATGTTATGTTTTGTAATTAGCTCGTACACTCGCTTCGTGTGCTGCACAAAAATATCGGACTTCCTTCTTAATGTTCACGCCGGCGTGGAGTTATTACACTAAAGGTTTATAGAAGTGGAACCCCTTCCAACGAAGATCGTTTTTATTAGATAAGTAATTTCACAATAAATTGGAATTATTCAGCCAGTCTCTCAAAGGCTTCCTAATTAATACTAGAGATACCCTCGACCTTCCCGACCCCTTTAATCATGTTCTGATACTATTTGGTACATCATTAGGGTAACACTTTTTTGCTAACATTCCGATATTATTTGGTACGTAAGTAAAAGCCGCCCTTATACCGCCTTCTTCTATTCAGATATTCTTTATGTCTCGTTTGTGTACCGATTCCGATAATATTACACAAAAGGTTCAGAAGCTCTCCGAATTTGAAGAAGTATACCGAAATGCCTGAGATAATCTTTTTTTACGAAAGAGAGGTCGAGGGAACCCGAAATAACCGTAAGCATAACCATCTCTAGTATTAAAGTCGCCGAATCAAATATAAGAAAGTATTCCGAAAAGCCTGAATGATTCAACGTAACCGATTTTATTAATTAAAATTAAAAACCCGTATTGCATTATAAGCAAATCTCCGAATTGTTAGGAACGATAATATCTAAGATATTCAATAAATCTTCCGAGTTACTAACAATTAAATTGCTGTAAATATATTAAAACTGCCTCGTATATTTTAGAAATCATATTTTGTATTTTTATTAAAGTTTCCGAATTGCTAGTGTTTGTAACACTTCCCGAAAATATTCTTTCATTGGAATTTCCGAATCTCTAGCAATTAAACAGTATTAAAGCTATAATCACAGATATATATATCAAATTCCCATGACCGCTGAATTTATATATTTCAAGTCGATTAAACGAAATTTTTCTCCGCGTTATTTCATTCTCATAAGACTCGTAAGACTGATCCAAGCATTCACATTATCCGTGAATGAACGATAAATACGTTCATGAATTTTTCTATCAGAAATTATATGTGAAATAATTTGTTCAAGTTCAAAGTTACTAGATAAAAAAAAGAATCTTGAACAGCTGTTCAATAAATACATGTTTTATTTTCACCAAGTTGAAATTATTTCCGATTTATTTGTTATTTCTTTTGTATTTATAAAAATAAAGTATGTACTCCGTGTAGATTTGAATAACTATATGTATGCCGATTGTTTAATGCATAAAAATGATGTGTATGTAAATTTATCATAAGTAAAAACACAAGAGCTTTTTTTTTATCCGATAAATTTCTCTTTGTAACGAAATTATTTTGCCAATCAGTAATTTGACGAGAAAAACTTACATGAAAAAATCGCGAGACCGAAAGGTCGAGCGATTTTTTCTAATGTAAGTTTTTCGAGCGAAATTACTGATTGGAAAAATATTGAGTTAAAAAGAAATTTATCCGATTGAAAGAAAAGCTCGAGTTTTTTTGGCAAGATAAATTAACGACATGAATAAAACTTTTTAAATTGTCTCCATATTGACGATTTTGTATTTCTTGTGTATTGCGGTATTGATCTTTTGATATTTGTTGAAATTTCCCCAAGCCGACTCGTACATTTTACGTTCAACGATACTTAATAGTTATTATTATTATCTGTCAACTGCCAAAATAAATTAAGTGATGGAGGGCTACTAGATATGTAACAGGAAGAAGCATTTTTATCGGAGGAAGAAGCATTTGTAGGTTTTTATCGCTATGTAGGTTTTTATCGCTGTCAAAGTGACAAAAATGTCACCCGCAAATGGACATTTTTATATAGGAGTTAATTTATCGACGAATATTAGATTTCATTTGAGTTTTGTATGTAAAATATTATCAAAGAAGTAGATAAAAATTTACTTGCGAATATTGTTATCCTATTTTTTTTATATAAAGAAAAAATGCACTAGCGAACTAAAAAATTACTCAAAAACAAAAACGAACTCACGACTTGAGAATAACACTCACGTGGTGATAAAAAAAAAGAAGATATATTAAAACATATCAACTGATAACGTGTGTTCATTTGAAAAGTCAATCTAGGTTACTTTGAAATTTTGATAGAATAAGACGCATATATATTAGCATGTGTTTGTTGTTCCGTAAACGTAAATCCAAATGACATTTGATAATGTCAATCACATTTGTTATTTATTTGTTATGTATGAAACTGTCAAAATATACGACTTCGTAGGTTAAGTAGTAAATTTTAATTTACGACATACTTTAAAATGTTCTCAGTAAATCACATACTACCAGATTGACTTTTCAAATGAACACTCGTTATAAGTTAATAAAGATTTACTGAACCCTTTAACTACTACTGAAACTACTCGTAAGTAGCGCAGAAATGAACGATATTTCTGGTTTCATTTTGACAGTCGTTAGCTTCAAATTAGTATATGAAAAAACAAGTTTCATAAGGCACCATTTTGCCGCACGAGATCAGTTTAGAAAACGAGCCGCGATAGCGGCGAGTTTTCTAAAGAGCGAGTGCGGCAAAAGGCCTTATGAAACGAGTTTTTTATACTATTTTTTCTATCTTGCATTTTTTACATTAATAAATTGGAATTATTTAATTTGGAAGTTCAGAGTTAAATTTTTATATAAAGCATGCAGTTGGTCACATTGATACTTGACATTGTCAAATTTAAATCTTGCTATCCGCGAAGTATATTATATTACATATTATTTATTAATTTTCGTTAACATTACTTGATATTTTATTTAAAAATATAAACATGAGTGACTTAGAAACTAATATATCTTGTTGTCAATTGTATACAATATACGTTGTTTGTGTAGAGTACGAACATATATCATATCTGTCAAATGTACTTAAATTCTTAAAATAAAGTGACAGCAATGATATTTATTTCTGTATTCGAACAACGCCATCATTGAAAAATGAAAAAAAGCGTATCGAAATGAAGCTCATTTCGATACTGTTTTGGCTTTCATAATGAGTTCATTTCGAACGCAAAATAGAAAAAAATTTAATTGGTTTCTGTACCTAACTGTTAAATTCAAAATTCTCTGTTGATGTAAAGAATCAACAGTGCCGCCACGATATTATTTTGAATTACCGATTTATGTACATTCACTGACATAAATTTTGTCTTTTGTATTTTAATTCACTTTAAGAAGTTAAAGTAAATTTTATAATTAATTGTACCGATTCCGATTAAAGTACGAAGCAACCGACATAAGTTATAACTGGACTATCCCGAATGTGAGATCGTCAAAAGAAAATAACGTTAATTTATTAAATAGTTAATAAGTTCTTTTAATTGTAAGTAGTTATAATTAACCGAAAGTAAGAAATCCGACCGGCACGTTACAATTTGACGTTCATAAGCAGGAACACTAGAAAACCCGGATATAATTTGACGTGCCCGAGTAGGGACGTGCAAAATAAGACAGGCCCCTGTTACATTACCAAGGGATATTGTGATAGTAACACGCCAAATTTTAAAATCTCCGATTACTTAATTTTAAAGTCGTTAAAGAGCATTTAACGACTTTAAAATTAAACGAGGGTGAGTCAAATTTAAACCGGACTTTTATTTTCGTACCACGCTAATTGAGTGGAGCAGGCTTCTTGTAGCCAGGAAAATAGAGAAGAGATTGATGCGGTTCCGCGCACCTGCCGGTATTTAGGCTCGCTATTACAGTCACATTTGAGCCAGAGGTTACACTGGCGGTTGCGCAATGCATTATTATCAAGTTTCTGAGAACGAGGGTATCAAGCCAAGCGAAATTCTGGCTAGACTGACTACATAATTGGTGACGCAACATTGTCACGTACTTAAGTGTATGACTGGGTTCAAGAATTCAAGGATGGACGTGAAACTGAAGAAAATGATAGGCATAATAGGCGCTCTAGGACAGCTGTGACTGACGACAACATTAGAGCGATTTGTGACCTCATTGAAGGTAATCGGCACATTACGATTGATGAAATCGCTAGCGAAGTACAAATAAGTCACGATAGTGCGTATTCCATTATTTCTAATATTCTATTACTTATCTGGGTTTCCGCAAAATTTGTTCAAGATTGGTGCCAAGGTTTTTGATAAATGATCAAAAACAGATCCAAAGAGACACTTGCCAAAGACTCCCGAATCGATTTCAACGTTAATAGTGACATGTAATGAAACATGGGTTCATCACTATACATCCGAATTCAAAATGGCGAGTTTGAAGTGGCGAAGGAGTGGAGAACCTCGCCCTGTGAAAATAAAAAGAGGTTCAACAGATGGGAAAGTTCCTGCAACTATCTTTTTCGATTGGAAAGGAGCTTTGCTAATTGATTTCTTACATGAACGTCAAAGTGTGAACGTTGCCTATTACTGCCAGCTCATAAAGAGACCAAAAGCCACCTACAGGAACGAAGGGCGCAACATACCAATAAGAGCTAAAATGAATCAAACCCACTGGGAAATTCTAGAATATCCTTCCTACAGCTCAGATATATCCCCATGCGACTGTTTATGGGCAATTGGCTGTTGACATCGTCTGACACATTTTATGAAGCCGGGATCCACTAGCTCCTCAAACGTTGGGGCAAATGCGTAAACGTTGAAGGAGACTATGTAGAAAAGCAATAAACTTGTTTTATAATTTTATTTTGACCTATTCATTGTTAAAATATTGTTAAAAACAAAGTCCAGTTTAAATTTAACTGACCCTCGTAATATCAATCATTCCATTTAATTTTAAACTAGTGTGCTAATAATCTGCGCTAGGTAAATGAAGATTGACCCACAAAATTTTCTGTCAGAATTAGCCGTGAGAAAAGTCAGTCGTATTTTAGATTCATTCTACTTTTATTTAGTTTATGTCATTCCGGGACGTGGTGTATGATGTCGACGAAAAAATTTCGTTATTTTAATATGTAAAAAGTATATGGCATTAATAAGTAGATGTTTTAGCTTGTTTTGTTTATTTTATCCTTTAAATATCACAAATATTCTCATCTCATCATTAGTATTGAAATAATAATAAATCGCTGACCAATTTTTTCATGGATTAATTGTAATCGGTAAGGATGTAAGTGTGTATAAGTAAGTATTCTAAAACATATCTAGTTCTTGCTGTAAGTGGCGTACAGAAACCTATGGTCGTTCCTCAATTACTTGCAACAGTTGCTTTATTTCTAGCGAGTCACATTATCTCACTGTTTCTCTAAATAACTGCACAGAACGGAGAATAGATTTATTAATATGGCCATATGGGATAGCTCCATCCACAAATTCCTCTAGAAAACCTTTATATGCTGTAACTTACACCAGGTGCAAGAAACAGAAGTTCACAAAAACTGGCTTTGTTAAATTTTTGCCCAATTTAACAACCATCCTCGGACTTACTTTGCGTGGGCGGGATGATCTTAAATTTACAAGACAGTCAGACAGTGCCAACAGCATAGAACTCTGCGAAGATGTTAGGGCGATTCTTGTCGAAACGTTGATAAACTGATTATAATTTTAAAAGAACGCCACCGCGATTTAAGGGTTGCTTGCCGTAGGGATTATACGTCAGGCGGAGAACGTACTTGCGCTAACGAATCTACGAAGGAAAAAAAATAAGTCCGACTACAGGAGATGCTATGAAGAAAAGAAAACGTCCCACATTAAAAAAAAACAAGTTTATTATGAACGTCTCCGTGGAAAACACAATTTAGAAGTTACAGTAGAAAAGAAAAACGTATATTGTTTCTAATATGTGGATGGGTGAAGCCCTGTGTATAATTAAATTAGACATTATATACACCAAAATGCAAATAGAACTAAAACTATGGTACGGTCTTGTATAGGTTGTTGATATGTGTACAAAAAATAACGGTATATGGTTACGTGAGATTTCAGGTACGTATTCACAATCGAAATTAAGCCTTATGCATAAAAACTTACTACTACATTAGAAATAGCGAAACACGTAGATCGAGGCATAGAAATACTACAAAGAAAATTAGCGGGAAAGTCACTCACCTACATCTGTTCGAGGGCACAATTAACCTGCGACATAGACAATAACGCCAATCCAATCATACAAAATGAGGTTCAACAAACACTGTATGCCTCTAAATAAACCACCTATTTCGGTGTAAATTTACACAATGCAAATAACCACACAGCAGCTAATAAACAAAAATATAACTGGTCTAGCCGAGGTTTCAACAGTAGTGAACGGAGTCCTATGCAAGCACGTATTATCCCTGTGAAGCAATTTACGTATGTCCGAAAGGATAGCGAAACCGCTACGAGTATATACCACCCGCCAAAATATCGTAACAATGTGCTTCTTACAGAGTAAACACATCCATTGCTGCTTTTTAAATAAATTTCTACCATATTATCGGTTTTGTTGTTTCCTCGATACGAAAGCCATTTTTTACTGAAAAATTTCCACAAATAATTGAAAAATGGTCTCAACTTGTCAATTTGCTTAATAATTTACAGTTAGATTATCAGCAAATTTTTCTACATATATCAGTTTAAGTCACGCATGATTTCTATATCAATCATTTTGGTATTCTGAAAAAAAATACGGGCTTTGTCCTTATAATAATAATAATTATTATTATTTACGCCTTAGTATTATCTAGAAGCTTACGCTCGTGACGGGACGACTGCGGAGCGACTGGTAATGTTCGACTCTCGACATTTGAAATGGGATGAGGAAATCATGAAGAATCTCATTCAATGATACTTTAGAATTCGGATTCGAGAACACCGAACTGATATACGAGAGTTTGAACCACATGTACTAAAACCATAGCCTAATTAATAAACACTTTAATATGTAACTATATGCCAGCAGCATAGAAAAAGCAAAATTGAAGACAACAAATCCAATGGCTACAGAAATCAGACATCATGGGTGTCAGGATGCTTGTACATAAGCCACACAATTAAGAAGAATAAAATAAGCATCTGTAATAATTCAGAAATGTATTGTTGATAATTACATTTCAAAAAATAATTTCCTAACATATTTTAACACATTAAAGGCTGATCTAGAATCACAGATTAATTTTCATTGAACTAAACGATGAAAATTGTGTTTCAAATTCTTGATAAAAGAATGAGATTAGAGTCGTATAAATTGAAAATAATAAAAATTAAAAGGTGGATAGCAATAAAATGTGTTTAACATTAATATTTTAGATAAATATGTATTAAAAAAAACGATAAATATGTAATTGTCTTATTCTGTTTTTAATGAATGCAAATTTATATATGGTTTGTGTTTACATAAGGAATACTATTGTTTTAAATTTCATTTTTTAGATAGGATAAAGAGATTTGCGATAAGCGCTTGGGATTATTCTGGTTTAACATGCATAATCGTTGTGGTCTGTTCTTGACAGTCCTCACATTGTGGGTAGACAACATCCAGGTCCATTCTCTTGAATGAGATTCTTCTGGATAGGACAAATGTTCGTAATTTAAACTAATATAATTGGTAATATTTAGCTACTTCTCCGCGTTTTAAATTTGCGTGGAAATTTATTACATAAAATACATAAAATAATTACAATAAAGAAGTTCATACGCTATCGATTTTCTTTCGAAATATAGAAATATAGTTATCGCTAGGGACGACCATCTGGGTTCGATAGCAGTGGCGTCATTGCCTTGGATTTATTGAAATAAAAGTGCGCGTAATTTAGAAAAATGCTTTTCGTTCAAAATACAGCTACACGTATTCGTAAATACGAGGTGCATTCAAGTTCTAAGACCCCCGATTTTTTTTCTAATTAACTACTCACCCGAAAACTATGAAACTGGTGTTACTTCTCGACGTAATCTCCCTGCAGACGTACACATTTTTCACAACGTCGACGCCATGATTCCATGGCCGCGGCGAAGGCTTCTTTGGGAGTTTGTTTCGACCACTGGAAAATCGCCGAAGCACGGCTGGTGAATGTGCGGCCACGGACAGTGTCTTTCATTGTTGGAAACAGCCAAAAGTCACTAGGAGCCAGGTCAGGTGAGTAGGGAGCTTGAGAAATCACTTCAAAGTTGTTTTCACGAAGAAACTGTTGCGTAACGTTAGCCCGATGTGCGGGTGCGTTGTCTTGGTGAAACAGCACACGCGCAGCCTTTCCCGGACGTTTTTATTGCAGTGCAGGAAGGAACTTGTTCTTCAAAACATTTTCGTAGGATGCACCTGTCACCGTAGTGCCCTTTGGAACACAATGGGTAAGGATTACGCCCTCACTGTCCCAGAACACGGACACCATCACTTTTTCAGCACTGGCGGTTACCCGAAATTTTTTTGGTGGCGGTGAATCTGTGTGCTTCCATTGAGCTGACTGGCGCTTTGTTTCTGGATTGAAAAATGGCATCCACGTCTCGTCCATTGTCACAATCGACGAAAAGAAAGTCCCATTCATGAATTGGTTGCGCGTCAACATTGCTTGGCAACATACCACACGAGCAGCCTTGTGGTCGTCCGTCAGCATTCGTGGCACCCACCTAGAGGACACTTTTCGAATTTTCAGGCCGACATGCAGGATTGTGTGCACAGAACCCACGGAAATGCTAACACTGGAGGCGATCTGTTCAACTGTCATTCGGCGATCCCCTAAAACAAGTCTCTCCACTTTCTCGATCATGTCTTCATACCGGCTTGTGCGAGCCCGAGGTTGTTTCGGTTTCTTGTCACACGATGTTCTGCCTTCATTAAACTGTCGCACCCACGAACGCACTTTCGACACATCCATAACTCCATCACCACATGTCTCCTTCAACTGTCGATGAATTTCAATTGGTGTCACACCACGCAAATTCAGTAAACGAATGATTGCACGCTGTTCAAGTAAGGAAAACGTAGCCATTTTAAGTATCTAAAACAGTTCTCATTCTCGACGCTGCCGCTACAATTCCATCTGCCGTATAGTGCTGCCATCTCTGTGACGTATTGACAACGAACGCATTTTAAAACAATGCAAATGCTTCTATCTCTTTCCAGTCTGGAGAAAAAAAATCGGAGGCCTTAGAACTTGAATGCACCTCGTATATTTATACATTCATACACTACATAACGTATGGTCCCAACGTTTTCGGAAAATTTTTAGATGATTTGTAGTACTAAATGACGTTTTGTTAAGTTACACAAATTGTTTTAATTATGACAGTTTAGTTTTGTGATCTGGTTGAGCAAAATGTCTTATAAGCTAGATATTCGTAAAGGAATTTACAATCTAGTTGGGTGAATGTCCAAACGCGATATTGTTGCCATTTATCGTGAACGAGATATTTCTTTATCAACAATTTATCAAACTATAAAAGAATGTGAAGAGGGAAGACTCTACGTTAATTTGCCCAACAAAGAATTTTGAGCCAATTGAGAGAACATAGAATGCTTGAAGCCGTTAAGGACAGAGTTGGAGTTTCACAGTGAAACATGGGTCGAAGATTCGGCGTTTCAAACACCACTGTTTTCCGAACAATTTTCCGAAATAACAAACGAATCAAATCAAAAACAAAGGAAAGCATAAAAATATACCGCGGCCCAATTAGAAAGAATATCCAGGTGTTGTCGTGTACTAAGGTATTTTGTTAATAAATTGATTGTAATGGATGATGAGAAATATTTCAGCTTGTTCCATTTAGAGATGAAAGGAAACGACGATTTTTATAGCGACGACATAGAAAACACACCAGGCAATTTCAAATTCAAAGGTAAATCCAAATTTGAAGACAAAATTTTAGTGTGGTCTGCCATTTCTGGGGCCGAATTTATCTCGTAGCCGTACATTGGTCGCGTTCGAGGAGAAGCCTTAACTGCACAACTTTACATACAAAGATGCCTTTGTAAACTGCTTCAGTTTTTAAGTACACATCATGGCAATGACGATGTCATGTGTTCGGGCAAAATAGATTTAATTTTGTATTTTTAGTTTCATTTAGATGTAGGTATATTTATATTAATGTATTTAATCCTAGTTTTAAATTATAAAGTGTATATAGAAAAGGTCTTGGAGTTCGGATATATTTAATGTTGTCAATTACCTTAGGCCTGGTCAGGTATTACATTTCTTTATTCATTGTCTTGTTTTCTGTCATAAAACTATTTATTTTATTACAGGCACAACCCTCTGGTTAACCCATCCATAGTGTATTGTATAATAAAATAAGTTTTATTGACATATTTCCTGTTATAGATAAAGTATTATAATATTATAATAGGTTAAATAGTTTTGGTTCGTATATTGGTATATTGGTTCGTATATTGTTTATTTTAGTACATTTATGACGTTGGAAACTACAGCATATACTTTTCTTGGAAAGGTAAAAATAGTTGTATGGAAATTTCCGTATAATCAATTTCTTTGTTTTCTCCCTCTCTTGTGACTGGCGGGGACAAAACTTTCTTGCCGAAAAGTAAGTAAATGAAGAAACAGTTCCAAACAAGATCTCTTAGAGCTCACTACAGTTCCAAGTACGATCTCTTCGGGAACTACAGTTCTAGCTTAGGTCTCAGTGATCTAACTAACAGTTCCTACTAAGATCTCAGTGATCTAAATAGGAGCAAATATTATTTAAATATTTATTAATTAATTTAAGTATTATTTATCAGCCAGTTTTCTCGGTCTTTAGTATTAAGACCAGATACTGCATTTGTATTAAGTTAACAGAACTCCAAGACTAAATTTGTAAATATATTATTGTTATTCATAAACTATTGCATTATTTCAACTCATACTTCTGTCGATACAAACCGAACGTCCTTCAAACCAGGAGGAAGAAACTTCATGTTTTGGCCTGATATAGCTTCATGCCATTAAGCTAGAGTTGCTAGTGACTGGTATGACGCAAACAATATAAACTTTGTTCCTAAATTAGACAATCCTCCCAATGTACCTCAGGCTCGGACAATAGAGGAATTTTGGTCAATATTGACCAGAAAAGTGTATGAAAATGCATGGAAAGCTAATTACGACGTCGAATTTTTCAAGAAATCCGAGAAATTGATAATCTTGTTGTCCAGAGGGTGATGGGACAAGTCAGAAGAAAACTGAGGACCATCGAAGATAATGGGCCACTATCAATAATTTGACGATCAAGTATTTATTGTTAGTTGTTGCAAAATATAGTTTATAAAGTAAAACAGTTTTGAGAAAATTATAAACATATAAAATTTTTCCGAAAACTTTGGGACCATATGTTACATACAACACTCGAAGCGCTGGCTAGGTTGGAGATGTAAGAGTAGCTCTGAACTTACCGAACTTCTCGCTCTTCCACGACACTGTGACCGGACCAAGAATGGTGGTCTCGAGTTATCCCACTAAAATTTTCTGATACATTTATTGTTTTATTTGATGTATTCGTTTTCGAGGGAGGCTCAGTAATTAGTGAGCCTAGACAAGAAAATACACAAACCTTTTAGCAAAAAAATATTTTATGTTTCAATGTATCTTCTTTGTAACATTGAGCCTGTTGATATTGAAGTCTTTTCATTCCTTCAGAAAAGTAAGTTCTATCAAACTTTTCGAAATATGTGTTAGTTTCAGTGATTATTTCCTCATTCGAACCAAATCTCTTGCCAAGTTTTCAGGTTGGAAAAAAAATATGAGGGGGCTAAATCTGGTGAATAACTTGGACGGGGATTTCGTCTGTTATTGCTTTACCTTTTTTTGAAAATAATTGAAGAGAAGAATCCCACAGCAGTCTCATAATCTTTCCGGCCAAGTGTATACCAACTTCAGAGCACTTGTACAAACCTCAGTCCAGTTATTTCGATTGTGGCTTCATTTCGAGTGTATAATAGTGTAGCCAGGTTTCATAAACCGTTATTATTCGGCGCCAGAAGTTCTTCGGATTATGTCTTAACTTCCATAAATTGAGGACTGAGGCTTGTTATTCGTGTTTGTGGTCCACGATAAATGCGGCACCCATCTTGCATATTAGACGAAATTGAAACCACTGATTCAAATGAAATGTTTAGACGTTCTGCTATTTTATGCACTTTTATTCGACGTTATCTAACTTCATATGTACTTTTCTAATTATATCTGGAGTACGCACATATTTAGGGCGTCCATTTTGTTCATAAAATATACTGATCCGGCCACGTTTAAACTCAATCAATGGAGATTGTGCTACGCAAAATCTTTAAAAATAACATCTTAATCACCGATTGATACTATACATTTCCCATGTTTCGTAACAATCAAAAACCTCAAATAACAGGCTTGCTTACCATGGAAATGAACACAAATTTTCAGTCATGTTTTGAAGGATTATATCAACTTGAAAACAAATTAGATTTTCGTTTAGTGTGGCCTTCTTTTGTCAGGCTCACCAATTACTGATTCTCCCTTGTACGTACATAAAATTGTATATGTTTTTCGCTAAATTGATCTGGTGTTTAACTTTACTTTTGAGACTGGGACGAGACAGATAATAAAGTTACTGCAAGAGTGCTTGGTAAATGTAGCTTGAAAAATGTATTATTTTTAAGATGCAATAGCGATTTGTTTGTTTATGGAATTATAAAATTGTTTGGGGAAGGAAAGCAAATATAGATATAAAACGAAGTGATTTCAGATTTAGTTCAGGAACCATGTACCATATTTTATTATCTTAAACGATTGATCCTCTGGCACTTTTAATTTAAATCCTTTATTAGTTTCAGAGAGCACAGCTAGCTAAAAAGGCTTAACAATCTGGAGTCACTAAAGCGAACTTTGATAATAAGTGCAGTAGTAAACTTTTCTCTGCGATGAATAGCACGATGGACGATTGGTCGCAAGCCTGTGCGAAAGTAGGAGTAACTATTTTTGATTTTATATTAAAGAATATTATTTTAAAATATTTCCCAAAAATCTGTTGTTATTACCTACACGTTGCTATGCACCCTATTTCCTGAAAATAAGCAGAATGACTTTACTTAAACAAAGTAGTGGCGCTATCTATTGGTTGGAGATAGATTTATGAAGTTTCAGTCTTTGTGAAGAATTTGTAGTATTTTATTGATTAAAAGTCAAGATACGATACACCTAAGTGATAATAGTTTACTTATCTTGGTTAAAAGAACAAAGGATCAATATTAAGAGCTCTATTTTAGAAAAGGTAAAATTGCTGCGGAAACGCCCTAAATACTTAAAATCGCTTGTGCAGATAATAGTTTATCATGAATACAGGTTTTTAAGAGGCGTAGGCGATTCAGAGGAAGAAAAAGTGCGTAATTTCGCGAAATTTTGGAAACTCTTCAGTGAGATTCATGAAACTGTAATTTAGAATACCAAAGATAATAATTTTATGCATTTAAACAAAACAAAATTATATTCCGGAACTAAATTCAAAGTTCATTCCACATCTATTGACGGATTATCAAAGATAGTAAAGACATCAACAGAGGACCTCGAAGAGACAAAACAACCCAGTAACTGGTGGTCAAATCTAGCGTTTTCAATACTATTTAGAAACTGAGTCAAAGTGCTCAATAGCAGTGACTGCACGAACAAAATCTAAAACACTTTGTCTGAAGAAATCAAACATAAAATCAATGTTTTTTTCCTATTCCAAGGGACTTAACCATAAAGAATTCATTCCAAGTGGTGCAACAGTTGATGCTGACTATTAACTTGGTGTATTGAAGTTTGGTAGCTTATATTCGTTGTGTTTGTACTGAATTTTGACACTCGGGTATTGTTGAACGCTAATGTGTATTGTTCGTCAATTGTCACTGATTTTTTCACCAATTTTTTTGATTTAATATCTCTCTCATTTATCTGATTTAAATCCGTGCGTTTACTACTTACGTTACGTTTATTACTTATTTGCATTTACTGCATTTATCGATAGAAGGAAACTGATGTTCAATGGCCAACAATTTCAACATTCTTGCGATCCCTGATATAAAAGCTATTTGACGCAATTTTTGAAAAATATTTAGCATACTGTTAAACAATTTCAAGTTGGGAATATTTTATTATTCAACATAGTCTCCTCTTAAATTAAAAGACTTTATACAGCGATTCTGCAACGCCTTTAACCCTTCTAAAAAAAAAGATCCTTCTTGGTCTGAAAACCAGCCCTCCACACCTTCTATTGCCTCTTCGTTCATAAAAGTTGGCGTCTTTTAAACTTTTGTTCAATCAAAGGAACAGATAATAGTCTGAGAGGCTAAGTCTGGGGAATAGGGCGGATGTTCCAGTAATTCGAACCCTAGATCCCGAATTGTATTCATAGTAATGTGCGATTTGTGCACAGGGGCATTGTCCTGCAAAAACAAACACCTGTCGCTAACATGCCACGTCTTGTTGCCTTAATTTTCTCTCTCAAGGTGGTTAATAATTTAGAGTAAGAATCTCCAGTGATGGTCTGACCCTTTTTTAGGTCTTCGATCATAATTATTCCACAGATATCCCCAAAAAGTAAAGCAAGACCTTTTCCAGCGATTTTTGAGCTCGAAACTTCTTGGAGAACCATGATTCTTCCATACCATCGATTGTTATTTTGTTTCTGGGTCGTAAAAATAAACCCATGTTTCATCCAAAGTCACAAGACGGTTCAAAAAATCTGGGTCTCCTTCAAAATCCGGCTGTTCAACGGTTACATAGGACGTTCGGAGTTGCTATCCCTGTTAGATGTGAGAGTACCAGCAACGGGTACAAGAAATAACGATGTTTTATTCAGTGCGCTACCATCGGACGACATATGGAATCAGATGGATTCAATTATTAGGGAACTGAATGGCTTGGCCTTTGATGTGGATACGTTTCATTGCACAAAAGCTGTATTTTTGAAGTATGTGAATAGTATGGACTTTAATATAATTTAGAGTTTCTTTTATGTTGTAAATTTTAAGTTATATGTGGCTATTTATATATTTGCATATTGTAGACATGGTTTGGGATTAGATGTCCTGTAATATCTGATGCTTAAATAAATAAATTAAAAAAAACGGGCACAGATTGACCGTGATGCTTTCACTCTTGTTCGTTTGTGTTCGGCGTTCAAGCATTTAGGAATCCATTTTGCAAAAATTTTTTTTGATATCTAAATCGACGTGAACTACATGACGGACGTGTTCATATGAAATCTTTTGTACCTCAGATGTCAGGAATTGCGTCAATATTTTCGGGGGTGGACACCGAAATCGACGGAAAATTTTCCTCTTTTGAATAACACAATTCAATTTTAGACGGTCGCATATGATGGGCATTGATGGCCAAGTGTGTTAGCACAGGGGTCTCCAAACTTTGAAGCCTTAGGGCCATAATGATTTTTTCAGTATGTTCCAAGGGCCAAAACAGTTTTAATTTTTCTGCTCTTAACTATATTTCTAGACTAGTCGCAAAGTGCGCGACCTAAGCAAACATACGCTTTTTTTGCATTTCAATTACTATTGTGTATTGTGACACTTAACGACATCTAGTGGCGAGTAGTGGTACTATGTATTGTACTATGTACTATCTATTTCAGCTACCCGCTAACAGCTAACAGGTGGCATTAGTTGTAATTCAATATTTGGGAATTATCGCGTTGGTTCGAGAAAGCTCTGGTTCTGACTAGTGTATTCCGATCACTTCGAGATGCCAGTAATTGCATATAAAAAGGCTAGTGGTGCAACCGCGAGTCAGTCTGCGTAGGAAAGGCGAAGGAAGCGAAACTGTCTATTGTGAAATAAAGTAACACCCTTGCATAACAGTATTTTGATTTGACTTATTGTTTTTATGTGTGATTTATTAGTATGGAAAAGAAGCGAAAAATAGACAGTGAATGCAGAACGTTCAAAGATAAATGGAACTTTCAGTATTTTGTGATTGAACCCAGTAATAAGGCGCTATGTTTAATTTGTAATCAAATCAAAGAATATAACATTAAACGAGACTATGAATCGAAACATCTTCAAAATTACTCCAAATATACAGGAAGTTTGCGGACGGAAAAATTTGAAGCTTTGAAGCGCGGACTGAAATCGCAGCAATCTTTGTTTACCAAAGCGAATACTGAACTAGAGTCTGCAACTCGCGCCAGCTTTCGTGTGGCTCTTGAAATCGGAGAACCTGGAAAACCATTCACCGATGGAGAAATGATAAAAGAATGCTTGATTGCAGTAGCCGAAGAAATATGCCCCGAAAAGGTAAATTTATTTAAAAGTGTCAGTTTGTCAGCAAACACCGTGGCTCGGAGGGTGCAAGACATCGCAGAAAATATATCATTTCAACTGTCTGACAAAAATGGACATCTTGAGTGGTTTACTCTAGCCTTGGATGAGTCAACGGATGTGTCAGATACTGCTCAGGTGTTGATTTTTATTAGCGGAGTAGATAAAAGCTATGAAGTGTATGAAGAACTTCTTGATATTGATAATATTCACGGCACGACAACTGGGGCAGATATTTTTAAGGGAGTTGAAAATGCCATTAATAAAAAGAACCTTCGATGGAAAAACTTGAAATCTATTACAACTGATGGAGGCAAAAATATGTGTGGTAAAAATAACGGAGTGGTTGCACTTGTGTCAAAGGCTGCAGAAAATGATAGTGGTTCAAAACCATTAGCCTTACATTGTATCATTCATCAACAGTCCTTGTGCGGAAAATCTTTGGATATGTCTGAAGTTCTAAAACCAGTCAGTTGTTAATTTCATCAGATCCACTGGGCTGAATCACCGACAATTCCGCGAGTTTATTGAAGAGATTGGAGAAAATGACTTACCATATCATACTGCCGCACGGTAGTTGCGGAAAAGTCCTTAAGCGCTTTTTTGAACTTCGAACAGAGATCGACATTTTTTTGAATGAGAAGTATCGCCCTTTTGCCGATTTAGAAAATAGTGAATGGCTGTGGAAGTTAGCATTCTATGTCGATTTGACAAATCATATGAACGAACTGAATTTGAGATTGCAAGGAGAAAATCAGCTTCTCCCTGATTTATACACCAAGACTGAATTTCCCGTCGATTTTGCAATCGAAACTTTGAGTGGTTTAAAGATAAATTTTGATACTCGTTTCTCAGTCTTTGATGTCATTGCGAATGAAATTAAGCTTTTTCAAAATCCTTTTGATTCTGACATTGCGACCCTGGCGCCGGAAGTCCAAATGGAAATTATTCATATACAGTGCAGTGATATTATTAAGAACAAATATCAAAATTCATCTTTGTTGGAATTTTATAAGAGTCTTCCACTGGTACAATTTGATAATTTGCATAAATTTGCTCGTGGATTGTTTTCTGTTTTTGGTACTACTTATTTGTGTGAGAAAACGTTTTCCAGGATGAAGTACACAAAGAATGTTTACAGATCTAAATTAACCGATGAGCATCCTAAATCTCTTTTAATAATTGGTACAAGTAAAATTGATCCACAACTACAAACTATTGTCGGTGGAAAATCACAATTACATAAATCTCATTAGTGCTTTTTGTTTTACTGTGATTAGTTGGATTCATTTCATTTATTTGTTAGTTATTAATATGCTTAAGCTTAGATACTTAAGTTAAGTTTTCTGCGTCATCATTTCTGTCGTTAAGTTTTACCTTGCAAGTAAATAAAACAGAGTAATTATCATTCTGTGTTTTCTTCTTCAACTTATCACAGCAATAGTAACAACAATAAGACATTAGCTGTCGCGGGCCAGATTGATGACACTAGTCTTAAGCTGTCGCGGGCCGGATTGATGGCACTGGCGGGTCGGATTTGGCCCGCGGGCGTAGTTTGGAGACCCCCGTGTTAGCATATCTTCGTAAATTTCCTTACCACTTAACCTTTTCAAATACAAGTATTTGATGATGCTTCGATACTCCAATTGATCGATTTTCACATTTGCATTCGACACACTTTCTTTCGAAATTTACTATACAGCAATACTCTAACTTCTCGACGTAAGATTTTACAGTGACACTTTTAAAATGTCATTATTTCTTGCCATTATCACAAGATTTTGTTTTGTTCAAGTAAAATGGCCTAGGTCAAGTAGATATCAATACCCCCTCGTAAAATAGATATAAATATTTATAGGTAGTAATATTTTTATAGGTAGTAATATTTATGGAAATATCATGAGGCAATATTTATTTTCTTTCATATTTCATCATCTTTTTTTGTTATTGGAGTTTTCTTTTTATTATAGAGTAGACCTGTATTTTCTTATTAATTTTAGTATATTTTCTGTTGATATTCTTTCTCAGACCATAGGTATTTCCTTTTTTGATGTTTTGTACTTCGTTTTCACAGACATGGAGAATTGAAAAAAATTCGTATTTAGAAAATAGAATTGAAACCTTATCCTTCACACTGATAAATTTATAGGTGAACTATTGCGGCACTATCGAGTATTATTTTCAAATACTAAAGTATTTTTCGCAAATACAAATTTTCATTCATAATAATAAAATATTGGGAAAAATGTATTTTTAATAACCATAATCAATAGATACATGATAAAAAATGACAAATAAATTGCTTGATTTTATCTACACATTATATACACTCCAGTGCAATATGATAATAACATTTTTATTACAATTTCATGGAATACCTTCTAATTGGACATTTTATGATTACATCAGTTAATTTTCATAATGGTTTATGGATCGCTATGTAATAAAATCGCTTTTTATTACGCAACGTATAAGCATTCTAGATATTCTAGTACATTATATAACAAATAAACATACAGTATATGCATAAATCATACGATAAAGGTATCTTCTATTTATTGCCCCTCAACATCAATATTATGTAAATGACTAACTAAATGGAGTAGATAAAACTATGAAAATATACAAAGGCTTTGACGTTGATAAATGTTACTTAATGTTTTATGTGAAAGCGATGTAGAAATATAGTCCGTTTCTGAACATTCCGACCAATAAAAATTGTATAAAGTAAAAAGTAGTTCTATTTCTATTACAAGGTTTTCTAATAAGTTGTGAATTATTTAACGATCAATAAGTCAATGATCTTAAGATATTGAATCATGAAATATTTATTTAAACGTAGTAGTAAGATATATTATCTAAGAGGACTTAATTTTTCCTGTCGTAGTTACAATATAGGTTAAGAATAATTAGTAAGATTTAATTTCATTTCTTAAATACAATTATGTTTGAAATCCTAAATGTACGTTTAGCAACTGAGATACCATCACTAGAGCTCAGATTTTAGGTAAAAAATATATTTTTTATTATTAGGAATATCACCCCAATATTGTGGATATATCCATTCTACACTGAAATAATGCGATTACCGGTATAAAAAATTACATTTTCAACATAAAATCTCATATTTTTGATGAAACGGCCGATGTTCGTGGTCACTATATTCCTATTTTAAATATTTGTTGGTTAGTGTTCTTAACCAAAATATTTTGACAAAATCTTTTTTAATCAGTACGAAAGTTTGATGGCTTTTTTGCTCCAGATATTCTGCCGACTGACAAAATTCTTCTTTTCGTCACAGATGCGGCAGCGTATGTGACTAAAGCAGGGGCAAATTTAAAATTTTTTACATAAAATTAGGGCATGGAATAAATAAAGTTTGTGAGGAAATTAGAGGTCAGTTTCCTTTAGTTAATTCTTTAATTTCGAACGTCAAAAAATAAATAAGAAAGCACCGCTACTATTCCAAGTAAAGGAAAAATTGCCGAATGTTCGTCTACCTCCAGAATCGGTAATTACTCGTTGGGCAGGGTGGTTAGACGTAGTCATATTCCACGCAAATAATTATAATCATAAAATTATTATAAAATCCAGAAGTTTATTTGAAAAACGCGAGATTCTAGATCAGGTGACGTACCTATATTAAAGCCCAATATAGTTTTTTAAGTGGATTAATTAATAAAATTTGAGACTAACCAAATATCTTTATCAGAATGAATTTCTATTGTAGAATATTGTAAAAATTTAGGGGTGGAACTGGTAAAGTTATAATAGATATTTTATAGTGTTACAAAAAAGAATGATGGTTTTTAAAAGTCAACATAAATTTCAAGCATTTTATTATTATCATTAACGACTGTTAAAGATATTAATTTACATTTGGCGTCATTAAACTATGCACTTAGAATTTCAGCTGAAGTCGAAAGCACGTTTTCAACATATACAAATATTTTAAGCGATAGAAGACAAAATTTTAGTATTGAAAATCTAGAAAAGCATTTAATTATTCAAAGGTATTTTTAATAATATAAAATATTATTAAAAATCTGGTGTGAAGAACACAAATACAGGTTCACTATTAATATTTTTTGTGAACGTGTCCGAACATATTCCTCCTCAGAGACGCCTGGGGAGGAATATGTTCGGACACGTTCACAAAAAATATTAATAGTAAACCTGTATTTGTGTTCCTCACACCAGATTTTTAATAATATTTTATATTATTAAAAATACCTTTGTATTATACAAAACTGGTGGGGTTTTACCCACTCATGTATGTATGTATGTTTCAATTATTCTGATACATTTAATTATTAATTGATATAATAATAAGTTAAGTTGATTTCATTGCGAAAGTCAATAGTTATTAGTAATAACTAGAGCTGAGGATGTTTGCGGTATAACCATGGTTATATCATGTAACCATAGTAATTTACTATGGTTACATGATATAACCATGGTTATACCGCAAACACCCTCAGCTCTAGTAATAACTATAGACATAATTGTATGGTTGTTACTTAATGACATAATAAGTTATAACTTATTATGTCATTAAGTAACATCCATTGAATTATATGTATATGGCCATTAATTGTAATCTTTTTCCATATTATTATGGTTCTTATCATATATTATTTAATTAGTTTTTTATGAATAAATATAATTTAGACTACTTTTTGTTGATTTACTACTCTTTTCTTGATTTCCAGTAAGCGAAATACATAAAAAAAAGTGCATAAAAATGCATAAATGGTAAAAATGAAGCATATATTTTACATATTTTTGGGAAGAACGTGACAATATTTATGGGCATGTTTAAAGCATTTCTTGTGCATAAAGATCCAAACTTTAACCATCACTAGTAGGTAAGTAAGTTAGTAAATGTTATTGATTCTAGAAGTATAATAGGTCACAATCGAATTACAGTTATGGACATATAATTAGCAAACCGCTCGAAATTTCACAGTATGGATTAGAAATGTGTTATAGTAGAATTTTTTTAAGTAATGCATGCACATCACAAATGACGTTGATATGACGTTTACATACAACGTAATAGATCAATTTTCCTAACATTATAATTAATTTATTTATAAAACTAGCTGACTCGGCGAACTTCGTACCGCTTAACAGTTGTTAACTTTTAGCTGAACTTAATTTAGGATTTTATTAACGTAATAAATTATTTATAAAATTTATTAAGTTCAAAAGTTTATTAGGATAATATATATAAAGAAAATAAAATTCAATAAAAGTATAAAAATAAAGTATTTCAATGGCGTGTCAGCAAGACCCTTGCTTTATTGAAGCTATTTATTCTGCTGCATGGGTTGCCTTCGGGTTGATTCTCTTCAGTGAAGTATTTTGTGACATACGACATTTTTCGTTTTGTTATCAGTCGCAAGAACAAATAAAGCGGATGGTTTGCAGACCGTGAACATACCACGTACAATTGACCATGAGAAAGACATGCATTGTCTAGATTCAGACCACAAACACTCGATGATTGGCCTTGTGATTTGTTAGTCGTCATTGGCGAATGCAAGACGAATCGGAAATTGAGTTCGTTTAAACTCAAAGCGCATATCGGTTAGGATCATCGGAATTCTCGGAATGAGAACTTCCTCAACTTTGAATTTTCCTTGGAGTATCGTCGCGTGTATCACATTGATCATCCATAAGTTTTCTTATCACCAAAAGTGTTCCATTGCAGAGTGTTGGTTGGTTTAGAATTCGAACCATGATGACTACCGAGCCAACCTTCAATTGTAAATTGTGCGGTGGTGAACCAGGCACAACCAAGGTGTTTACAAATTCAGTTGGATAGTTGATGGCTTCGTCTTCGATTGTTACACAGTCAATAGGTTTGAATGAATGCAGAGTATCAACGATTTGATTCTGTATTACTAAGTTTAGGTCATCCACATCTTTGTTCTTAGCCGGCAAAATTGCTTGCTCTCACAACCATTTGTTGTTTTTGTGGTTAGCAATGATGTTCGGGAATACTTTGTTTACAAATAAGCTATAATTGTGCGTGACGTAAGCTGTCAATTGCGGAAGATGGCGGAGTTCCTACCCTAATTTATTTAAAAACTAATTTTCTGTATAATTTTTTTCCGTGAATTTTTCCGATATTAATAGTTATTCCGCTATTCGGGGCGGAGACGAATCCAACAAATCAGAGATCATTAAAATCGGTCCAGTCGGTCTTGAGTTATAAATGGTGTAACTAACCAGACTTTGTTTTATGTACTATGTGGCAGTACGATAATGAATACTTATTGGCGATACAATAAAGAAAAACTTTAGTATCACGTTAAACGCTGAATAATTTTAGAGTGTTTTACTCCAAAATGGTTGGTCTACCCTAAGATCAAACATACAGCGCTGCGCAATTTATTAGCGTGAAATGACTATAACATTCCTATTATAACCCATTTGTTATTCTACTCTGTCTTCCATAATACATATTATTTTGAACTCTTTTACTTATTGTCTTGCCGTTTACTACTTTACACTAACTAGAGGACGCTGAAAATGCTTTTCAGTATGTATAATGTGTATTTCTCATGATTTATCATAATAGTATTACATATTTACTTTGGCAGTATTATATCATAGCAATAATGAAAAATATTTATATTTTGATACTTTATTAATAAAATTGGATGCTATATTATATATACATATATATATATATATATATATATATATATATATATATTATATATATAATTTGATTAGGACACTTGATGAATACGCACCGGAACAGAATAAAAAAATAAAGGTGAAATGGGTTAACAGATTATGGTGGAATGAAGAAATAATGACTGAAATGAAGGAACGAGACAATTTATCCAAAAGAGCAATATTAACCAAGACAGGTCACGACTGGGAAAATTTTAAACTTAAAAGAAACAGAGTTGTAACATTGATAAGGACGGCAAAGGTTGCCTATTATAATGAAACGATTGATAAAACAAAGGATAACTCCAACGAAATGTGGAAAACTCTAAAAAGCTTATTAAAAGTGGAAAATAAAAATTTTCCCAAAGCAGAAATAGTATTTGGCGATAAAATTGTATCCGGTGATCAAATAAGTGAGTCCTTTATTAATTTCTTCATAAACAGTATTACGGAAATAGTGGAAAACATAATACCAATTAAAACACTTCTAGGGAGTGTTGATCATATACAAGTTGATTGTGGGATGGACAGTTTTCGCAGGTTGGAAATGTCTGAATTGCGAGCGATCATAAACAGTATGCCGAACAAGGAAAGCAATACAGACGGCATTACGGTTAAAATACTAAAAGCAGCATTCGAAACAATAGGAGATAGGATTCTTAATCTCATCAACACAAGTTTAGAGAAGGCGGAATTTCCAAAGAACTGGAAACTAAATACCGTAGTTCCAATAGAGAAGACAAATGGCACCATAAGGAGTGAAGAATTTCGGCCCATTAATATTGTGCCACCATATGAAAAATTGTTGGAATTATGTGTAAATAAACAAATAATAAACTATATAGAAACAAACAACATCTTAAGTGAATTTCAAGCGGGTTTCCGAGGTAAAAACTCATGTGAGAGTGCGCTACAGAGTGTTCTATTTGACTGGAAAGCAACATTAGAAGAGGGAAAACTTATTGGAGTGGTATTCCTGGATTTTAAACGTGGTTTCGAAACCATAAACAGACGACTATTATTGCTGAAAATGGCAAGGTATGGGTTTGGAGACAACGTTTTGGCTTGGTTTCGAGAATACCTCAGTGAGCGCATACAGGTGACAAAATATGGTAATACTTCTGGTTCCAGGATTAATGAGCATGGGGTGCCCCAGGCAACTGTGCTGGGACCCACACTTTTTATTTTGTATATAAACGATATGGTGAAAGTAATTAAAAAATGTAACATTCAGCTCTTTGCGGACGATACATTGGTATATGTTTCGGGTGATACAGTGCGGGATATCATAGATTCATTAGACGAAGATCTTAATAACATATTGGAATGGCTCAATAACAGTTCCCTTGGACTAAATTCAAATAAAACCAAAATGATGATTATACAAAATAAATATAATAAGAAAGCATTATCAAACAATCCCCACTTAAATATCAGCAATACGACTATTGAAAGGGTAAGGAAATTCAAATATCTTGGGTGTATAATAGATGAGAATCTTACTTTTTCGGAGCATTTTAGTCATATCACCAATAAGGTAGCTAAAAAAATCAACGTATTAGGACGAATCGCAAACGATCTAAGTTCTTGGACAAGAATGACAATATACAAAACAATTATAGCACCACATTTTCATTTTTGTTCAACCTTACTATTTTTGATGAATAAGTCAGAAATGGGAGTTCTTCAGAAAAAGCAAAATAAAGCTTTACGAATTATTCTAGGATGTCATAGGCGAACAAGCAGAATTGATATGTTAGAAACTGCAAATTTATTGAGTGTAAGACAAACTGTGACCCTTAATACTATGTTCTTCATATATAAAATGATTAACCAATTACTACCGAGTCATCTTTTGGGTCACTGTAGGTTTGTTAGTGAGGTCCACGAGCGCAATACCCGAGGTAATTCTAAGGGTAACTTTTACTTAAATAAAGTTAGGACCAATTACAGCCAAAATAGTCTCTTTTATAAAGGGCTACAATTATATAACGAACTTCCTAATGACATTAAAGCTAGTAGTAATATAATAAACTTTAAAGGAAAGTGTGTTATTTATATTAAAGAGACTGTTTTGATATAGATGGTATCATTGGGTTATCTAATGTTCCCTGCTTTGGTATGGCACTGTACATTCTTCGTAATATGTTTTTTTTTTTTTTGTTTTTTTTTCTTTTTGTTCTAAATTGTTCTATTTTGTTTTGTGACCTTTTTTGCATTATTGATCGACAATTTTTACATTATGTTCCTTGACGTGTATATATATACACTGTTCTGTGGGGGCATATGTTGTGTTTTTGTTTAGTTTTATCAGTGTTTTGCATTGGCCATTATATACTGTATATACTGCATGCATATGCTGCAATGTCATGTATTTTCTGGTGTGTATATTATATCTTGTATCTTGTACTGTACATATTTTGAGACTTACGAGCTACATGCTCTTAAATAAAGATTATTATTATATGTGTGTTAATTTATATTTACATTGAAAATATTTATAAGTAAATACTTATTGATTTATTCAAAAAACAAATCATATAGTCGAATCAATGAAAACTAACTAGAATTGTATAGATCAATAGATATAGTTCAAATTTGTTGTATGCTTGTAATTTATTCGATATAATTTAAAGTTTTGTTGCAATTGAAGTATTTTAATGCTTTTATTCATCATAATTGAATATTTACAATATTTTTCGTATGTTAACCTTAGCATGAGAATTTGGCAAAAATGTTTAATGTGATATCATCTTCAAGGAATGACGTGCAGCTATTGTAAAACAATTCTGCTTTAGCAACTTATCCTTTACAATTATAATAAAAATGCTGAAAACATTAGATTTCGGTTTTCTAATTTGTGTAAATTTAACTGGGTGAACTCAATTTTTAAAATAAAATAATACACAAGTGATTTATGATTCTACATAATGAATATTAATATTTGATACGATACCGTTTACATTTAATAAGAGCTGCATATCTTTTTGGCATCGAATCCACTTTTATGCTTGTTCCACTTGGTTAAATAGATTTATAGATTTTTACAGCTTTTTGCTGTTTCCGTTTTCACAACTTGCCACAAATTCTCAATTGGGATCGGGAGAACTCGAATAATGAAACAATTACAATCGCCAAGTACCTGAGCACCTCACCAAGTTAAATTCACAAAAAAAATGTGCCGATCATTTTCTATTATGACAACGCTAGAAGACGGAGAAAAATTGAAGGTGTACAAATTGGAAATTCTTCAGAATCCACCGTATCGTCCTCCTTATTTTAAGAAACCAGCCTCTACAGAATGATTTGAATGGTAAAAACTTTGGGTTCAAGGAAGCCATTGAAACTACCTTACGATATGTTTTGGAGAAAAAAGTTTTTGTAAAAAAAATATCCAACATTTTGTAAATCGTTTGAAAATTGTTATAAAAATTGCTTTTCAGATTTTGGGCTAGAACTGCTTCCCTGCTATTGTTGTTGTTGTTGCTGTATTAAAATAGGAAGTCTGTTAGTTCGGATTGGGTTATTTAGGAGCTGTACCTAGCCACTGAAACGTCACGGTTGTGGTTGAGTTGTTGAGATAGAAGAATTCGACAGGTGTTGTATAGAGGATATCCGTTATCACGTTTGATATTATTGGCATGCTTTAATATAATGTTGGATAGAATCTGGATACATTGAAATTTAATTTCTAGTCTCCAGTTTTATTCAGCAAGTGGAGACTCTGATACGCGTAGTTTTCTAATACAGCTTTCCTGTTCAGCTTTGTCTCGCCGATGTATATACTACCACACGAACATGGAATCCTGAAAAAACAGTTTCTAGATGATTGCGGTCAAAATTCAATAAAGTCGTTGATGCAGATAGTAAAAAATACAGAGCCTCGCAGAATGTTAATAGTAAAAGCAGAAGATTAGGTGGATGGTTATTTTTTGTGGACGTGATTCGTTTCGATTGATGTCTGTTGTTTAAATAGGAAGCTATCTATTGGGAGATGCATCCACTGATGTCATAAAGATTAAATTTATGTAAACTCAAGGTGAAAGATAACGTGCCAAGAGTGGAGTGTCTTCTTTCCCTCTTGATACCCCAGTTTAATATCGTGTGGGGCCACCATAGTGCGCTTACTCTATTCAGCACAGAGTCAATTAAACTATTGACGAAAGGCTGAGGGATACTATTCCAAAAATCTCGCAAAACATTGGCAAGCTGCCGGAATGTCTGAGGTGGCCGTTGTAGGCGGTTTAATTATCTCGTCATTTCAGCCTGTTCAATTTGTTCAATGCAATTCTGATCCGGAGAAAAGGCTAGCCAATCTATTATTCTACGATGTTCGATGCGGTCGTTGAAAATTTTGACGCGTTGCCGACAGCCGCAGTAAACGAGGGCACGATACCTTACCGCTGTTATGTTTCGTGAATTAGGACAACTACATCTGTGCGCTGATCAAAACAAATACCTCCCTAAATGCACACTGGTCCGCCAGCGAAACGAGTTGTTGAAGTCGTGAAATATTCATTATATCGTTGTCCTCACACTATTCACAATAAAATTCGACCATTGACATTATAAGGCCAAATCTAATTTAATCTAATCGGTGAAGAGACCGGATCCCCAGTTGTGCAGATTCCAATTACAGCTATGCAACTGCTTTGTTACTGCTTTGCCACAAATTATTTAGCCCGTAGTTGGCGTGAATAAGCTACTAATTCGAGATACTGTGAAGGTACAAGCAAATGAATATCAGTATTCTTTTCATTTAGTTTCGGGTTTGTTTGTCAAATAACTCTCATATTGAAATAATGATGGATAAGTCTTTATTTTTATGAAGTAGAAAGGACGAAAAATATTAATCTGGTAATAGCAGAGACGCTGAAGCCCCCTCGAAAAATAATGGTCATGTGAAGAATATATAGAAAGGTACTAGAGGCAAGATTGCTTCTGGGATTCCGAGCCTAAACCGCGTTCACAACACCGCTTCTTTCTTGGCCGACGTTTCGGCCACTATTGCTAGGGTCATCTTCAGGGTTGCTACTACTGTCACTGAAACAGAAAACTCTAGTTTCAGTGCAGCAACAGTAGTAGTAGATCCAAAGACCTCCAGTAACAATGAACAAAACGTCGACAGTGACACGATTCCTAAGACCTATCAGACAATCTTGAGCGGCGGTTGTAGGCCTCTCTCTCCGACCTCCTCTCTCCTCTCCGAGCACTTACTCGGGATCTGTATCAATTCCACCCTTTACTAACCTGACTTTGATAAAACTTCTTCTTGGGTTAAGCATTAACTTAACCAACGCACTAATTCGTCAAATTCAACGGCTTAGTTACAAATAATAATGGACAATTGAACATGTGTTAAAATATCCCACTATCGAGAAAATGGAGAGAAAAAGGGGTATTGAAAACAAAATAATTGTATTTGATTTACTTTTCGTTTCTATCGAGCTACACAATTTTTTGGAGGACAGTTCTTTTCTTGTTTACATTAGGTTCACATACATGTGTATTTTGTTTAAACAGTTGTCGGTTAGCAATTATGAAAGTTAACATTTGTCGTTCGCCGTTATCAATTATTATGTTAAACATTTCGATTTAATGATGATAATAATCTTTATTTCAAAGAAATTGAAAAGTGAAAGTATCGATTAAATTTAGAATAATTTTCGCTTAACTTTACACACATACCACTTTGAAAATCTTAAACAACAGATTAAGCTAAGAATTGATACTTAACAGCCGTATCATCAATCTAATAATTTCTAAATGCAACACTAACTAAATTATTAGGAAAAAACCAATTAATAGAACAAAGTAATCTTTTAATAGGTAATTAATATTTCTTAAGTAGTAATTAGAACAAGAGTCAATGGAAAATTTAAACGTATTTGAAAATAGAAATTATATCTAATATATAAATATTAAATAAAGTTAGAAATTGGCTGTCTTCTGCAAAAAGAAAATTCTTAACAAAAATTAGAATAATAGGAAAATTATATTGCAGATTACATGAAGTATAACATGTACTAGAAAACTGTCTACATATGGAATCAATGTGGCAGGACCATTTTAAATCTTCATCAATGATGCTAAAAATAGAGTTAGCTTCAACAAATAAGTAAACTATTTAATGGAAGAAATTCCATAATAATGTGTATATCATAATATATAAAGCCACAGAAGCAAACATTGATGGTTGAAGGGAGATCATTTATATAAATAAAAACTGGACAGGCCCGAAGATCAAACCCAGAGGAACACCTATAATAATAATCCTAGAATCATCCCTTCGCTGAAACTATTTGTAAAAGATGCGATCCTGAGGCTGAAGGCCAATGACGTACGGTGTCCTAATAAAGTTGTAGGTGGCCATACAGATATCACAGGAACTATACTGGAAGAGCCGATATTTCAAATACCGGCGAACAGTATGGCACCTGAGATTATGTTTACATCTAAGCTGAACATATTTATATCGACCAGGGAACAGGCAAAAAGTCGCTCGAGCGATTGTGGTCTAGTCAGGGGGCAGGTGCGGGCATATGCGGAATGTGCCCTAGAAGGAAGATATCGATATGTCTGGGGAAACATACAACGGTTTTCCAAGCCGAATTGTTTGCAGTCGCAGCCTGCGCCGAGAAAATTCGGGAAGCCGGCTGCGCAAACAAAAAAGTCAACTTAATGACTGATAGTCAGGCAGCTATTAAAGCCATTATGAATCCATCTACCAGGTCTAAACTGGTGAAATATTGCAAACATGCCCTTAATAAACTGGTACAAGGCAACACTGTGTCGCTGATATGGTTGCCAGGACATGAGGGAATTAAAGGTAATGAGATAGCCGACGAACTGGCCAAAGAGGATACTAATGGGAACTCCATAGGACCAGAAACTGTATGTGGAATCGCTAAGGATTCCGCTAAAAAGGAGATCTGGTTATGGCTAGAAAGAGAACATAAAAAGAAATGGAGGTTAACGGATGGTCAACTCCATACTAAAACACTACTAAGGGAGCTGGACGGAAGTTCTCAGCCAACCTAATTTGTAGTAACAAAAAAGAAATTAAAATAATTACGGGCTTAATAACCGGACATTGTTCTTTAAGGAAGCATCTGTACAGCATGGGCTGGGTTAGCGAGCCCTGGTGTAGGAGATATGAAAGACAGGAGAAAACTAGCCTTCATGTAATGTGCACGTGTGAGGAACTGAAGGGATACAGACAAAAACATTTTGGGAGAGATTTATTGGATCCTACGAAGGTACTCAAACTTCCCCTGAGGGGAATAGTGGCTTTTATCGAGGACACAAGACTGACAGAGTGGAATTGAGAGATCTATTGGATATAGTACAAAGAGCAGTGTGCTCAAGTGCCTGGACGTGCTGGCGTCCAACCCAAAACAGAAGAAGAAGAAGAAACCTTGGGACCAGTTGCTAGGAGTACTCCTGACGCCATATCATTCAAATTTATGTAATAAAATCGAATGATTTAGGCATTCAAAGGCGGGAGAAGGTAATCAAGGAGCTTGATTACCGATGTTTTTATAAGTATAGCAAACGCCAATTAAGTTGGCGCGAGGAGGGGGTGCGCAGAAAACGTTTTTAAAAACGTCTACCCTCACTACTCAAGTAATTGTCAGAATACATTTGTCATTGTCGTTTGACGGAACATAATGTCTTTGCTAGGGGATCAAAAAGTGATATACGCTCAGAGGTTAGAATTATCTGACATTTGATGTAAACCAAATACAAATCTCCCCACTACTTCTAATCCTGCGCGAACTTACCCCTCCTCGCGCCAACTTAATTGGCGTTTGCTATACTTTTTGAAAATTGAAATAAGGAAGTGTCAGTTGAATGCTTAGGCCGGAAACCATGTTGATGACCTTAGGGTATTTTTTTAATAGTTTAATAGTTAATTTTTTTAAGTAGTTTTTTAATTTTTTTTTTGTTAATAATAAAATATTTCGGAAAAACCGAAACTAAAGTAATGAGGCGATAATTCTTCATATTATTGACATCTCCTTCCTTAAAAGGGAATATCTTTCATTATAAAAAATATGAAGTTAGGCATTTAAATATATATATATATATATATATATATATATAATATTTTCGTGACCTTGGTATGATATGGTAAACTTAATAAGTCGGCGATTAAAGGTCTGGTTTATTACTTCAAAGTATATATATTTAAACAACCCTACATGTTTCGGCAATGATGCCTTTGTTAAGAATATAAAAAATATCATAGGATATTTTTTATATCTTTGACAAAGGCATCATTGCCGAAACATGTAGAGTTGCTTTAAATATATATGTTTTGAAGTAATAAACCAGACCTTTAATCGCCGACTTATTAAGTTTACTATATATATATATATATATATATATATATATATATATATATATGTATTAATGTACAGAATAGAAAATGATTTATATACTTGCTACTTACGTAAACAATTCCATTCTCTTTAAAAGTGTAAACGCGGTTTTTCAAACTCGTTTCTTTCTATACAACAGTACAGAGTATACGTATCTATTTTCTTGAGTGGTTAAACAATTTATTTTTAACGACCTTTTCAACACAATATACCGAAGAATTGTAGCATATTTTATACTTATAGCTGTTGACCTTAATTTTCTACAAACACTTAAGTAGAAGTGTGAGTTCGAAAGTATCTACTGGAAAAATCCAAGGCACTTCCTCGACATTTTTCCGACACGAAAAATCTTCTTGCGTTTAAGAGATACGCCATAATAGTCTTTCGTACGATAGAACTCAAGACATTATCGAGTACTTACCGTGTACTGGTCGCAATTACATAACGTGATAGTAATATCGTGTGCAAAGCATAGATGAAATTGCATTGTACCGTTTACGTTTCTCTGGGGAAACATTACTTCACGCGAGACGAGCGTAGAAGTTGCAACAGACAAGCGATACAGGCGATCAATGTAAGATAGTCACGAATAACCCACCGGGAGAATGGCGTAGCTCTTCAACTTATATATTTCTTGGTGAAAAGAACGGTTCGTTCACCTTGCACTGGTGTAATTCTTTGGCGACCGCCTCCGCGTTTGTTGGCCTTAAATACTTCCTCACGATGATGCTCAAATGTAACAGTAAGTTCTTGAACTAATGTGAGATTCAACTTAATATATACTTTGATATTTGTGGAATAATCATCTGTTAATGTCATTGGTAATCCTTGATCTATGATTGAACCAGAAAGTATGAGGGTACTTACAGTTATCTGCAAGAGTATTTCTTCACTATGAAATTTTGTGTTAACCTAAAATTTATTTTATAGTTTCACAAATATATATTTAAAATAAATCACATTTAATGCGTTAACAAATAATAAATAAAAAAAAATAAACGAGTCTTTTGTAAACAAAGTAACAAAAAATATAGTCCAAATAAATTCTAATTCTAATCTAATAGTGAACGCGTTCGTAAATACAATTTTCAGCATCCCTTGGCTTTAATTCTGGCTTACAAATGGTATAAAATGGATAGAACTATATTTTGTGTTCTCTAGGAACTCCTTTTTCCCATTTCCTAAACAGAACTGCTTCTAGCTGACCTACGAAGTTCCAGTCGGAGGTAATTGACGCCAAACTATTCCATAGCAATACGTTTCTTTGCTTGAGATCAATATCTTAATAAAAATGGTAATCATCTTCAATCTATATTTATCATTGTATCATGTATTAAATTTGTTTGTTAATCATTTTCTTTTAATGCTGTATACTGTCTGCATGCTTTTGAACTGTCGGATTGGAATTTGCTGTTTATCTAAAAATTACCCTTCACTAAAACAAAATTGACTTATCTATATACAAGGTGGCAAATTAAAAACGTCTATGTAATCACTTTTAAGATTGTTAAAAGATACTTGTATATACTCGTAGTTGAATATTATACAATTTTTGATTATGAGGCAATTTTTCGTGCAATTTTTTTCCGCTGAAATCTTTTAATTTTTTTGTAGTGTTAACATATCGCAGAATAAATAAATTCTAATTTTAACCATAAACGTATTTCTAGATAATATTTTTGGCATCATTTCTAGCGGAAGATTTGCTGGGCTCTACTGGAATTTATAAATGTGAGTTTCCTTTTCACGGCGCTATCTTGATTCTGGTTTCTATTGTATAACAAACGTATGAATTAATTTGAGAAAAAATAGTTCTATAGATTCAATCAATACGCTTTCAATAAAAAAATAATATTTTTTAGTACGCAAACAGCAAATAACAAAACTAACTAATACTAAGACAGGCGATCAACAAAAAAATTACTCACAATAGTGAAGTTAGTGAAGTTGTCGTGCGCAAAATATACAAAGAAAAATACTAATAAAGAAAACATACACTACTCAATAAATAAAATTAGTCACTTTTTTGAACTTCCATATTTTTTTATATTTTAAGATATTTGGATCAAACCTGAAATATACATTGAAGCGTCATTTATTCACGTAATTACAAAATTGTACTCGAATACTTCTTGTTATAGTCAATTGATAACCTTAAATGTTCGAACAAAAAAAAACTTAAATGAAAAAAAAATAACTAAGAATAAATGTTTAAGTAGGCTTTGAGCCATTTTAGTGTTAAACAATATTAGACTAGTTTGACAGTTCACTAACATTTAAAAGAAGCAATGGCTCAGCGCTTAACGTCGATAGAAGTTAATAGAGCTGTAACTTTACCTGAAGAATAATATTCACAACGTTAGGTTACCTAACAGCTTGCGGGTTGTACAGGAAACTGTGTGGAAGCTTTGGAAACTATATCAAGAAACAGGTACCGTAACAAGGCGAGCAGGTACAGATCGGAAGAGGAAAACTACGGCAGGTGATGACTGCCTTCTGCGATTGCAAACCCTTCAAAATTGGACACAAACTGCGCGTGAAGATCTAGTGAGGGCAAGAGGAACAAGAATTAGCGACCAAACCGTCCGCAATAGGCTAAGAGAGGCTGATTTTAGAGCAAGACGTTCTGCAAAAATGCCTAAATTTACCAGAGAACATCGTCGAACAAGATTTGAATTTGGAAGAGAACACTGAAACTGGCAACTTCGTCATTGCACTCCTGTTATGTTTCAAAATCGGACACAAACTGCGCGTGACCTGCAAGAAGATCTATTGAGGGCAAGAGGAACAAGAATTAGCGACCAAACCGTCCGCAATAGGCTAAGAGAGGCTGATTTTAAAGCAAGATGTTCTGCAAAAATGCCTAAATTTACCAGAGAACATCATCGAAGAAAATTTGAATTTGGAAGAGAACACTGAAACTGGCAACTTCGTCATTGCAGTCTTGTTATGTTTCAAAATAGGACACAAACTGCGCGTGACCTGCAAGAAGATCTAGTGAGGGCAAGAGGAACAAGAATTAGCGACGAAACCGTCCACAATAGGCTAAGAGAGACTGATTTTAGAGCAAGACGTTCTGCAAAAATGCCTAAATTTATCAGAGAACATCGTCGAAGAAGATT
Source organism: Melolontha melolontha (assembly GCA_935421215.2). Taxonomy (NCBI): domain Eukaryota; kingdom Metazoa; phylum Arthropoda; class Insecta; order Coleoptera; family Scarabaeidae; genus Melolontha; species Melolontha melolontha. The sequence goes on along the minus strand of OW285238.1, from coordinate 95,929,224 downwards.
TGAATTTGGAAGAGAACACTGAAACTGGCAACTTCGTCATTGCACTCCTGTTATGTTTAGCGATGAGTCCAAGTTTGTTCTGTCAGGTAATGATGGACATGTAAGAGTCTGGAGGAGGCCTGGAAAACGTTTCATGCCAAATACAGTGCATGAAACCGTCCCTTTTGGCAGCAATTTCCGAAACATGTAAGAGCTTATTTTAAATATATACATATTAATGTAAAACAGACCTTCAATCGCCTAATATCTAAATCAACTATATTATACAAAGATCAAGAAATAATTATCTGTATATATACAGATTGTCTCACTAAGTTGGAACCATATGGAAAACTTTTTTTATTATTAATTTTAGGAAAAAAATTATTCTTCATAAAAAGTTCTGCATGTTCTAAAATCTAAAATACATTCATCAGATATTAAATTTTTTCAGTCGTTTACGCGGTTTATCGAAAAATATGAATTTGACTCAAGAGTAAAGTACCTTTATATTTGACAATATCGAAAATGGTTATAAAGAAAAGTTGATCAGAACAAAAAACTACGTTCAACTATGCAATTACATTGAAAAATTAGGTTTTGCTATTTTTTTTACTAATCTTCTTATTTTCAATGAACATTTATCTCTTGTGATTATGAAACACATGATAAGTAAGAATACTATTTAGATCTTTTGCGTCGTTTACGTGAGATAATTCGTAAAAAACTACCACAATTATGGCGAAACGATTTATGGTTTTTGCATCATGATAACGCACCGTCACACACTGCCAACATTATTTGTCAGTTTTTCATCAAAAATAAAGTAGAGGTCGTTCTTAAATTACCATTATTCACCAGATGTGGCTCCAGGTGACTTTTGTTATTTCCTCGGTTGAAATTACCACTTCGTGGACATCGTTTTGAATAAACAGAAGCCATCCTAGAGAATTCGCAGTCCGCCTTGGAGACTATATCGGGACCTGGGTAGAATAAATGTTTCGAAGACTGGAAGAAACGTTGGAATAGGTGTATTTTTTTCCAACTGCGTATTCTCATCGGCAGCCAGCTTTTGGCGTTTTCCAGCAAAATTATTTTTAATACTTCCAGTACTCTTAAATTTATTTACTATTGAACGACTAATATTTTTATTGGGATGTCTACTATTAAAAATAATAGCTGCTTCTCTATGTGTTTTATGTGACATAAATTCTAACGCGTTTTGAAACTTACTGTCAAACATTTCTTGCTATCAACAAATCATTTATATGTCAGTGCATCCTAGATTACATGTAACTACAGTTAAATTTGCATTGATATTGTAGACAAAAAAAAAATTTTTTTTCAATGTAAATGGATATAATTGCATATTTGAACGTAGTTTTTAGTTCTGATCAACTTTTCTTCATAACAATTTTCGATATTGTCGAATATAAAGGTACTTTACTCTTGAGTAAAATTCATATTTTTCGATAAACCGCGTATACGACTGAAAAAATTTAATATTTGATGATTGTATTTTATATTTTAGAACATGCAGAACTTTTTATGAAGAATAACTTTTTTAATACAAAGGTATTTTTAATAATATAAAATATTATTAAAAATCTGGTGTGTGGTATTTGTGTTCTTCACACCAGATTTTTAATAATATTTTATATTATTAAAAATACCTTTGTATTATACAAAACTGGTGGGGTTTACCTACTCATGTATGTTTCAATTATTCTGATAAATAACTTTTTTCCTAAAATTAATAATAAAAAAGTTTTCCATGTGGTTCCAACTTAGTGAGACAATCTGTATATATATGTATGTATGTATATATATATATATATATATAATGTGCATGTATAATAAATAGAGCAGACCAATTTCCGTGGGCGCTATGTGCGCCGATTATTTTTCGTGTGTTTATGCATATTACTTTAATAGCAGAAAACCAAATGTATATTTAATTATTTCTAATAGAATAAATGTCTCTACTTCTATACTTATATCCGTAACAAGCTCATGTTGCGTCCCTATTCTATCGCATATTCGAATATATTACGAATTACACTCCCATACCGGCGCTCATGGCGCGCACGGAAATTGGTCTGCTCTAATAAATAAACTTAGTTTCTCAGATTAAAAATCTAAATAAATAAAGCATTTAGTATTGTGGTACAGTTCCTTAGTACTGTTTATAAGCACAACAAAAGGGTTTGTTTAACATTAAAAATAATATCAGTCAGCTCTGTAACAATACAAAGAAAGCTTTTTATTGTGGAATACAGTTTAGGAAAAATATTTTCTTCGTATTAAGAAAATGCCTAATTAAGTACCGCTTACGTCTGTACATAAATTTATTTGTGGCTCAGAATATTAAAATTTGATTAGCAATTCATTTGAATATGTAAATATATTGATTTACTTATAATACACCTGTAATTGATCAGAACGGCACATTGACTTGGAAAACAGAATGTAAACAAGTTACTTCATTTCAATATTAACAAGCCGATTCAAACTTTAAACACAGGGGAATTAACACAGGGAATTCTTAAAAGAACAAATTACTGTTTACATGTTTTAGATAACGACGAGTTGAAATAGAAAACTGTATTAATGGTCTTGAATATCATTCCGTTTTGCGACAGAATATGAGTGGCGTCTATAATTGGGTTCATTTTTATGTCGGATAAAAACATGTAACAATGAAATATAATTATAATTGTATTATTTTAGATAATTGGACTAGAAGAATTATCTTTCTAGTTCGTATGTACTAATATCGGCGTATCTGCAAGATTATTTTTTTGTAGTTGCACATGTTGCAATGTTATTTTTGCAGTTCTGATTTTGTTTTTTAGAACATACGACTTACATTATTCTTGCGTTTGTATACTAACATTTATCAAAATTATATTTTTTATATCAACTTATCTTACATTGGCTACCTACGCAATGAAATCTTTTTAAAGATGAGAAACAGGGAATAATATTTAAGAAATAAAACGTTAGAATGAATTTCTCTAATAATAGAAGATTTAAGAAGTAAATTCAAATTTATGACAAATTTCAAATTAATATTATAAGCAGGATTTGGAAATGTGTAACCAGGGTGACGAGAGTATTATTTTTTTTAATTAATGAAGTCTTGAGAAAAATATTGTTAGAAGCAGGAGTGCTACAAATTAATAATTAGTAAGTTAATTAATTGAAAATAAGCACATATTTGGCGCACCGAACAAGTGGGGCGAATTTTTATTGAATATAGTAACTAATGAAAATTGATGTTTATAATGATGCGGATATAAAATTGACAATCTGAAAAAAAATCAAAGTAATTTAATGAACTTATATGTTTCAGACCAAATTCAATTATAAAAATGGATCTTAGATCAAGACAATTAGAAAAAAGGAAACTGATATTGTTAGGGAAGAAGAACAAGAAACAGAGACAAATGTTGCTGGCGATACAGGTTTGATAGAAGGTGGAAAGGGCCAAAAATGTAAATGTTGAAAGTATAATTAAATTATTAGAATGAAATAGAGCAGAAGAGGAAGAAAGACGCAAGAGGGAAGGGCCTGAGAATGGAGAAGAGCGCAAACAAGAAAGAGCAGAGGAAGAAGAAATCAGGAAAAGAGTTTCAGAATTTGATAAATAAAATTGATGAAAATAATATACTACTGTGGAATATAATACATGATGAAATAAATGTGACAAAGCAAAGAATGTAAAATACTCATAGATCAGATAGAAGAACAATTAATAGAACATAAAAATGAAATCATTAAAAATTCTCAAGAGATAAGTAAACAGGAAAATCTAATATAATGGAAAGGGTAGATAAAAAAATTGACAACAGTAGAACAGAGATAGTAACACTTTCAAAAGAAGATATGGATGATAAATTTAAAAATCGCCAAGAAATAAATTAATAATGTGTTACAGAAATTGGACGTTAAAAAGAAAAGTAATATCAATGTATTTAGTGTATTACCCACATCGAGTCCAATAGGAATCGAAAATAATATAAATTTGTATAAGGACAAATGAATTCATTCATTGAATTATTTAAATAATATAAAAAAATATATTGATCTTTTGTATGGGGAAGAAAAAAAGAAAAGTCGTGTCAAAATTATATATCTTATAAAATTAACATTAAAAGAAGGTGCAGAGATACGGTTCAATATTTTGCAAAATAAAAGTGAAAATGGAAATAAGAAAAAGAAGAAAACGAAGCAAGGTGTAATCGGAATTAAGTTGAAATTTTAAATTAGATAATCAAATACATATACAGCAAAACACACGTAGAAGTAAAAAACAGTTCTTTTTTAATAAGAATTGTTTTTGATAAGTATTTAATAGTAATGAAAATAGAATAATGCATTTTAATTAGTTATTTAATATTAATAAATTTTTATTCGTTTAAAAGACTAACCAGCCTTTATATGTGGTTGCTTTAGAAAGACGCTAAAGTAACACAAGAGCACATAGACTGGACGCTAGTTGATCAATCAAACTAATCTTGAAAATAAAATAAAATAAAACAACAACTTTGTTATATATACCACTTTATTCACATATAATCGTGACCGCGGTTTCGACATACAATGTCATTATCAAACTGCAAAAGTTACAGGCCTACATAGAACTTATAAATGACACAAAAATATATGGGGGTGGTTTATGATGTTATTTAAAATTACTACTATATACTTAACTATTATATACAACATTGGAAAAGAGGTGTATATATAAGGTCCAACTGTTCGTTTAAAACGATATCTATTGTGTTGTGTCGGCTTTTAAAAATCTATAGGGCCTCTAAAATATTTAATTTACGACCTTTCTCGGCCAAATGCAATATTTTACGGTGACCAAATGTATGCCTTTCTGTAATAAGATGGTTTGCGAATATTGAATCTGTCTTCTTTAGTTTATATGACCTCCTGTGTTCTTTTTCCCGTATAATAAAACTTCGACCAGTCTGACCTATATATACACTTTTACAATCGTTACAATATAATTTGTACACTCCTGATTTATTATTAATATCTGTTTTAGGTTTTGCGTTAAAAATGAAATTACTTGTTTTTACATATGGTTTGTAAGCTATACTAACATTACTATTATTTTTTGAAATTATATTTCCAATTTGCTCGCTTATTTTACCGAAGTAAGTTAACGAGACAAATTGTTTCAAATTAGCACTATCTTTAGGATATACTAAACTAAGGGCCACGTGTAACTGTTTTTTCTTTAGTATACTGTCAATTACGCTACTTTTATAAATATTGTTTACCGCTATTTGTTTTATAGTATTGATTTCACGAACAAAAGATTCATTAGACAAAGGAATATTTAATGCTCTATGTATCATAGAATTAAAAAATGAATGTTTGTGGGTCTTAGGGTGTAGTGAATCTTTGGAAATAATGCAATCAGTGAAAGTAGGTTTACGATATATATCAAATTTTAAGCTCTGATCTAATTTGTTTAATTTTAAATCCAGGAAGTTAATACTGTTATTCTCTTCTATTTCTACTGTAAAATTGATATTAGAATGGATTGAATTTATGTAGTTCAGAAATGTTTGTAGTTGTCTATGAGTACCCTTAAAGCAAGCTAGGATGTCGTCTACATACCGATAACAAAATTTAATATGTTTTTCATCACAACTAGGTAAAAAACATATTAAATTTTGGTATCGGTATGTAGACGACATCCTAGCTTGCTTTAAGGGTACTCATAGACAACTACAAACATTTCTGAACTACATAAATTCAATCCATTCTAATATCAATTTTACAGTAGAAATAGAAGAGAATAACAGTATTAACTTCCTGGATTTAAAATTAAACAAATTAGATCAGAGCTTAAAATTTGATATATATCGTAAACCTACTTTCACTGATTGCATTATTTCCAAAGATTCACTACACCCTAAGACCCACAAACATTCATTTTTTAATTCTATGATACATAGAGCATTAAATATTCCTTTGTCTAATGAATCTTTTGTTCGTGAAATCAATACTATAAAACAAATAGCGGTAAACAATATTTATAAAAGTAGCGTAATTGACAGTATACTAAAGAAAAAACAGTTACACGTGGCCCTTAGTTTAGTATATCCTAAAGATAGTGCTAATTTGAAACAATTTGTCTCGTTAACTTACTTCGGTAAAATAAGCGAGCAAATTGGAAATATAATTTCAAAAAATAATAGTAATGTTAGTATAGCTTACAAACCATATGTAAAAACAAGTAATTTCATTTTTAACGCAAAACCTAAAACAGATATTAATAATAAATCAGGAGTGTACAAATTATATTGTAACGATTGTAAAAGTGTATATATAGGTCAGACTGGTCGAAGTTTTATTATACGGGAAAAAGAACACAGGAGGTCATATAAACTAAAGAAGACAGATTCAATATTCGCAAACCATCTTATTACAGAAAGGCATACATTTGGTCACCGTAAAATATTGCATTTGGCCGAGAAAGGTCGTAAATTAAATATTTTAGAGGCCCTAGAGATTTTTAAAAGCCGACACAACACAATAGATATCGTTTTAAACGAACAGTTGGACCTTATATATACCCCTCTTTTCCAATGTTGTATATAATAGTTAAGTATATAGTAGTAATTTTAAATAACATCATAAACCACCCCCATATATTTTTGTGTCATTTATAAGTTCTATGTAGGCCTGTAACTTTTGCAGTTTGATAATGACATTGTATGTCGAAACCGCGGTCACGATTATATGTGAATAAAGTGGTATATATAACAAAGTTATTGTATTATTTTATTTTATTTTCAAAACGAATTACCACAAAGTTACGGCTACCAGTATTAATTTTCTCAAACTAATCTTGTTATTATAACAAAATAATTTGAAGAATATTTGAGTTGGTAAAACCTCACCAATTTTGTATACAACAAAAAGTCTTTTTAATAATATAAAATATGTATTACTAAAAACCGGGTGTTAAGAACACAATACAAGTTCATATATTTGAAAAGGTATCTCTCCAGAGATCATTTTCTACGCGTAGCAAATGATTTTGTAGAAAGATGAAGTACATACTTTTTTCTAACCACTCTGGATGCTGTAGATTGGACCAGTATTGTGTTTGGAAACTTTACACTAAATTGTCTAATAATCGCTGGAATAGATAATTCACCTATACCATAACACAGAATTAGGTAGATCTGTTCTACTAGAGTAAGCATAGCATTTGTGATATTTTCAGTTATAATATCACAAGAGCATAGAAAATAATCGATTATATTTCCGAGTCACGAGACGTATTCTGAGAAACACGACGAGAGCGTAGCTCGAGTGGTGTTTTAAGGAAATACGTCGAGTGAAGAGGTTATATAATGGATTATTTTCGTTTGCTCGAGTGGTATTCGTTACGATTATATAAAGAATTAACTAACGAAATTTTGTTATTGGTTTAAATTAAAAGTTAAAAAATTACGCCTCTGAATGGATTTGTTTCTCGATTAAACTCTTCATAAAACTTTTTCTGGACAAGTTTAGCGGAAATATTCCAAATTGTTTTCACGGTACCTTCTTTGTATTCGGTGCCGCCTGCACGTTTCATGTTGAATGCCCATTCTTTCAAAATACTTGCTAATTGTTCGTCAGAAGTTTGAGCACAAAGTTTATAATTTCGCTGTTCACAAAATCCGGTGAACTGTTTCCAAACATATTTATGTGTTTTAACGGTATTTTGCGGTGTCAAATCTTCAATTTCATTATCTATTTCGGTCCCCGAGCTTATACCAAAGCGTTCCATGTCGAAAAAATTTAAAAAACCATATGAAAATTGCTGAATATATTTTTGACGTTTATCAACAAACTTCAAAACACTTGTTACCATGACAAAATTCATATTGTTGGAGGAAGCGAAACACCAAAACGGTTATATCACGTCGTCAAGAGTATATTCACTTATCAATACATGGTAACTATGTAAAATTTGTAATTGCTATTGGCTAAATTTCAAATGAGTTATATAATCAGTGGTATTAAGTCGTAGATTAATTTTAGAGCACAGAAAACACTACATCAATTTAGAATTAACTATTTTTGACAAGTGCCAAAACGTTTTTTAGTTTTATCTTCTCATATCGATAGCACACTATACGTTTTGGAAAATAAGACAACACTTCCCAAATTTCTATAAGCCAAATTGTACCGCGCTTTCGACTTTTGTGGAATCACGGTCGATAATGTACTTTGTGCGGCCTCTTCTATATCGCTTGAATCTTAATCCGACATTTTCATTCCTACGATGCAACGAAATATTTAGCCAATCAAAGTAAATATTTATACTTAAATTAACAAACATCTGTCAAATCAAATGAATTATTATCAATAGCATGAAAACTGTCATTACTAATTTAATACGACTTTTGTCGTATGGTGTTTCTAAGGAAATTAGTTATGACGTTTAATGTCAGATCAACTGCAAAATTACAAAACTATGCTTTGGTCAAAATTAGATAAAATCTTGTATGCAACACGTTATGAAATGTTATTTTGTGTAACTCATGACATTTTGTATTCTGCAAATATTCCATTTTGTTACACAAAATAATCTATCTCATAATTGATTACATAAATAGCTATTACTCTTATTTTAAAATAAGAGATGATCAGTAATCACTAGAGCTGAGGATGTTTGCGGTATAACCATGGTTATATCATATAACCATAGTAATTTACTATGGTTACATGATATAACCATGGTTATACCGCAAACATCCTCAGCTCTAGTAATCACCTGTTTGCGATACGAAAGGGATTCAATAGAGGTATGTTTTTAGAGCGTGGTACTGGGAAATATTTTTGTCTTGGTACGAACTGGGTATGTCATTTTTGGCACTTCTAACGTGTGGCTCATATTTTTTTTTGACGTCACAACGTTGTGAAACACGTATCCAACGTGGTGCTAATAACTCCATTGGCATAAGTATCATAAGTACTAAACAAAATAGAAATTACATCACATTTTATATATTGTTGTATATCTCCTGAGAAAAGAGGATCAAGTATTTTAAGAAGCAAAAAATAAAAAGATGATTTGTATTATGAATTACAAAGTGAAAGTAGTGGAATTTGTATTGTTTCTTAGAGAAAAGTAGTGCGATAAAGGATTTAGAGAGATAACAATTTATACTTTAATTTCCATTAAAGAGCTCATAGCGTGAGAAGAAAAGTAGGTATTGTAAAGTTGCTGTTGAGGATTTTCTAATGTATTTGTATTAAGAACGTGTACATGTACATTGAAGTCTTAAATTTATGCTGTATTTGGCTTACTTTATACAGCCTGTAACATAAAATAAATCAATTTTATTTTCATAAATTCATGTTTTATTAGCAATATTTATATAAATTTTGCTTATTTTAGTTTACTTATATTACCTTCCTTTTCTATATGTGACTATCATTATATAAGTAGATATTGATTACTCATGGTAGGTTTTTTATTTTCGCGTATGGTGACCTGGTATTTGAACGTAATGCACTTAATTAATTGCTAAATGGAGACATAAACACCGATACCCTCGTATAACATTTCCATACTTACGATGTTCTAAGAGGTGCAATGAAGAGTGATGCAAGTGAAAACCGATAATTCAAACAACGTGACAACAATAGTGAAACCTTAATCTCTAGTTAATTAATAATTATTTCATTTTCCTATTATGTACTTTAAAGTTCAAAATTATAAATTGTATATTAAAACATGCTTCCGTTTCTGGAAATTTCTCAATTTTCGAAATAAATTGCTTACGAAGAGATTTTACGAATTATTGTTTTCAATATGGCAGTTTACGGGAGACAAATCAAAGGCATTTTTCTATGAATTTAACATTTATTAACGTTACTAACACAAAATTTTATGTGTCTGTCTTATTTCGTTCAAGAATTGCAAATTTTAATCTGCAATAGTGTTTATATATACTGATTATTCTAAAATTTTAATGCTTAAATCGCGAAGAAACACCGACTGAATGGAGAATTTCCTATATATCGCCAATCCATAAAAAAGGTTCAAAAGATGATCTCAAGAATTACCAGGGTATAGCTGTCATTCTAACAGGAAGACTAATAGGAAGACTATATTCCCGGATTCCTAGAAACCTAATTGAAGAAAACATTGAAGATCGGCAATCGGAGGAACAAAGTTAATACATATATGTGTATGTAATCGTTATATGTATTAACTTTTTAGAGATAACATGTGTTTGTGCGAGGACTGCTTTTGTTCGTCAAAACTACATGTGTGCCCCTCTTTTAAATGTGTTTGTCCTGGCTTTTAAACTGTACTTTCGGAGTAAACTATGTGTAGGCCGTTGTTATTAGTCGGATTACTTTAAAATATTGCAAACAATATGAATATTGAGGCTGGTAATTTCTCCATACAAAAACAGTTCACATTTTGACCGCCTGAGGAAGCATACGATTTTCATGCAAAATATTGGGACAAAAAATAAAGAACTGACTTAATAGAGTTTAATTTTGCTGGATTCCCTAAAAAACAATTTTCCTTTCGATATATATATATATATATATATAATTATTTTTCGACCTTTGTATGTTATAGTAGATTAAATTAGTCGGCGATTTATAATCTTACATGTTTCGGCACGTAGTGCCTTTTTCAAAGAAATTTAAAATATAAAATATATATTTTAAATTCAGGAAGACCAATTTTTTTTAGGAGTCCTCTAATTTTGTGACAAAATACAAGATTGTCGTCTTGAGAGAAGAAGGGTAACCGACTCTTTTCTATTGTACGGTAAAAGATAATTTTGGATCCTTGTTCCAGTAAATTTTTGTCGCTTAACATGGAAGTCAGTAATTTAGAGGCTCCTTTTGACAGGTTCAGATCTCTAGCGAAGTCATTTAACTCATCTTGGTTGAAACATTGAGGAATTGATTATATGCCCTTATAATGACTATCACCTTTATTAGTATCAGAGGGGTGATCAGAGGGACAATACTGGTCCTCACAGAGCTCTGGTGGCTGGTGAAACGTTGGGATTGGTATTTCCTCTGAGTGAGAGACCGGGCCTCTTGCAGATACTAAATCAGGATACATCCACTTCCAGTAATATTTCGATTGATTTAAGTAATAGGCAGAAATAACAGTCACTGAAGTTGTTTTTGGATTCTCTCCAAATCATCGGTGCGCCGAATTTCAGCATTTTTCTTTTCCCAGTTGTTCACTGTCGTAAATGTTCTGTAGAAGTTTTACAGACCTGATGGCTTACCCAGGTTTTGTCCTGATCGTTAAGCTTAACACCGAAGTGATAAGATCTCTTTACAAAGTTACTAACAGTCTTTCTATTTTCTTTTAACATGTATTCTCTGCATATGTAGCAAAACACATCAGGATGATTTACACAACTTCTTCGGCTTGAACTCATTTTATTTCTATTCAAAAACATAAATATAACAATCTACAACACAGTACGTTTTAGGTTAACTTTATAAAAACTCTTTGCTAAACACAAATATCATGCGAAGCCAACATCGATCTATCCCTGCACGCCGAGAAATCATCAACTAACGTCAACTCTAATTGAAGCGTTGAAAGTCACTTTAGTTACCGAATGCCTACTCCATCTCGTGGATTTTCCTGAAACTAACTGGACGGCAGACTGACAATACGACAAATATACAGGAACTAATCCTTGCATATGTGACTTAAAACGGCACAAAATGGAATTTCACATTTCGCGTGGAACTGCGCGTTAAAAACACACTGGTCTAAAAAGTAGAGTTGACAGAGAAAAACTGATTTCAAATTTAGCGCCCCATATATAGCTAAAATGAGTTCTAAAATCCTAGGCACCAAAAAATTTTGTAGGCCTGTGTTATCATAGCTGTGTTATCTCTGAATGCTGTACACTTACATAATGAATTAAAATATTCTAAAAATTCTTCTGGAGAATAAATGACATTATTTCATTAATAATGGACAACAAATGAATTTTTCGGATTTTAAATCTATGGAAATTGACTAAAGAAATATTTTTGCCTAGAAACAAATACATACATATATGAATAAATACATAAATATTATATAATGTAAATTATGAGGACAATGTTTTTTATATTGAGATGGATAAGTGCGCATCTAAAAGAAATTACTCGAAACTAGATATGCTTATTAGAAAATTCCTTCGTAGGTATACTTGATCTCCACCTACACTTTATTCTCTGTTATAGTCTGTAGTCACGTTGAATATAAGTGGATACAAGTGGACCTTGATTAGATTTGCGGAATACCAATTACTGATAATTATCGAAGAAGGAAAGGCGTTTCTTACGACATAATTGAGTGGAGAGTATTGAAGTAGTGTACATTTTAATGACACGCAAATTTTCATAATTACACCCTAATGGACTGGTGCTAGAATTTCCTAAAATAGGTAATAGGATTCCTGGAAACAGTTCATTTGTACTGAATAGTCACTGGTAAAATTATATACTATGTGTATAATGAGAAAATTGATAAGATTTCGTGATAAATTGGGAACTTAAGATATTTTTGCCTTATTTATTAACTTTGACTAAAATAAAGAAAGAGATTAACTAAATATAAATATAAATGAAGGATATTTATGCTAACTTTATTATAATTTAATATTAAATATTCGGAACCTTGTTTTTATTTGTAAATTCTTCTCTTTTTCTTGGTGTTGATTTAATTTTAAGTCACAATAAGTTAATTATGTGTAATTTCTGTATAAGAAAATGAGTATACGATTGGATTATGCTTCCTATTCATCTGACTTAGCATATCTATGGTTGCCAACTATTTCCAAATTCTAAAAAATGGGCTAAAAGGACGAATATTTTCTATTATAATTGATATTCAACAAATTATGATATGAGATGATTATGGGAGACTGCGTGCAAATCCAGTCCTGCTTACAGATACGAAAACGCCGTTTTAGTCAGTATGTACAGTCTAGTCATAAATATTGGCAGCATTTTGTTGGATAGAAAAAAATAATCTTAAACTAATACATAACAAACAATGTACAATTTATTCGGAGTGTTCGTCCCCTAGGGCCACATAAAGTTGCAAGCTTGTCTGTAGCGATGTTTTTGTTGCGGCTCAAGAATACTTTTCAGAGACTATAGATTTAGGTGGTGTATCTTACAAGTAATATCTTGGAGAATATGCTGCAGTCGATAGTCGAGATAGTTCAGGTGAAGGCAGCAGGCAGCCAAATTGTAAACTTTAATAAAATCAGGAACATTGTTTTTCCAGACATGTTTGGATAATTTTCGTTTTGTAACTGGTTGCCGAATCCTGTTAATATATCCATTTCTTTCCCATAAACAAAGAGTCTGTGAAAGATTTCACAACAATTTCCATCACTATTTCTTGGTATACTCGGCTCGATATTTTTACCTCCAATCCGGCAAAACTGAATAGGAGAAACACCTTCGTGGGAGACATGCATCAAACCATTATTGAAGCCATATAGTGACTATGCTAAAGCGTTGTCACGATCGGGGCTTCTAAGGAGGAGATTTTTCTTCAATAGTAAAAATTTTCTCGTGCAAGAATAAGATTTTGTCATAACGACTTCTTCGGTTCTAGCTGTCAAGGCTAGTTTTAGAAGATAGGGTTTGGTTCTTTCATATGCCTTTAAGCCTAAAACTTCCGCAATGCCCTGGGTGCCATATTCATTCCATTGGCCAAGATTACGGTCCGAACCCAGACAACGGCTATGAGGACGATCAACAACATCACCAATATCTCCAGTAATCCAGCAATGGTTTTATATACGAAATATTCGCTGGTATTAAGAGGTAAAAGAAGAGCAAAAATCCTGTGCTCTTTAAAATACGGAGGCACTGTTGATATTTTTCACTATAGTGGCATACGCATCATTGTCTGTATGGACAATGCGATCATCCATGAATTCTAAGCAGGCCAGTACTATATTTTTGCGAATAGATATTTTTTGTTTTACCGTACACATGCATCTATTGTTCATGATTTTAACACTTTTTTAATCTTAACTTTATTTCGTTTTTATGACGATTTCGATGTAATTATAAAGATTGACATATTCAACTCAGTGTAAGCAAATACAATCGATACAAATTTACCTATTACGTAGTTCAAACCTTTGTTTCGGTCTTAACGCAGCAATATTAACATCGACAATTACTTCGGAGATTTTAAAAATGGAGAATGGCTCCATTTTTGCATTATAAAATATTTATTATAACGTATTTCGCCTTTCTACGTCTCTGGGGAGGGATATGTTCGGACACGTTCACAAAAATATTAATAGTGAACCTGTATTTGTGTTCTTCACACCAGATTTTTAATAATATTTTATATTATTAAAAATACCTTTGTATTATACAAAACTGGTGGGGTTTACCTACTCATGTATGTTTCAATTATTTTGATAGATTACACATGCGGTTAGTCCGTAGTATGAGTGAAGACACAGACAAAATGCAGTTTCTAGAGAAATGGCTGTGCCACATTTGGAAGGGCGTCGTTACTTCACATTGGTTATGTGGACGGGGCGAGGTACTTCGGCTGTCTGACAACAGGCAGCGCTGAATTTACTTAGCGACTGTCAGGCGGCTTCGCGCTATTCTAGGGCATGATGAAGCACCGAATGTATTAACTTACGAAAAAGTTCAATGAAACGCACATGTATTGAGACTCCATTTTGTTTAACCATTTTTTGCTGGTACGAGGTGAGTAATTATACACGATGTTCTTGTGTAAAGGCATTGTTTTCATCACTATTGTGTTATGTTCCTTATATTGATTTTTTTCTTGAATTTATTAGAGAACTTAGAAAATTAGAAAAGGGAATAATTATGGAGTTGGGAAGTTTAGCAAGAACGTAGTCTGAGCTGGTCAATTTTCGAGCAACCACGTGAGAAATTTTCGCACGAGGTTAGATTTTTTATTACGTCTATTGGTGCCATAAAGTAGGAACTATTGCTCGTGGGGGCATATAGCAGGTGTTATAAGTACATTGAACAGTTAGGAAGCATACTAACCCTTCGAGCTATCATATCCCGGACATGTTCTATGCGGCGATTACAGTTTCGTCCGATTAGCAGGTTTGAATAAATTATAATATAGGGATATACAGTTTCGTTTGGCGGGTAGATGCAGGTAAAGGAGATGAGTAAAATTTTCCTAATGGTATTATATTCTAATCAATACTTTCCTTGTATTTTTTTCCCAGATGATACTTATTATTTGTGAAATCCAACAAATATCGTATTCTACTATTGCTACCCCCACCCACCATTCCTATGAGTTATGTACTTACTTAGAAACATTATATTTCAGCTAATTATTACGTGTTAAAAGTGAAATATGGAAAACTTAAATGTGAGAAAAAGTGTTAGTAAGCGTGTTAAAGAAGTATTGTTTGTGAACAACTTCCGGTACTGTTTTGCGGAACAACTGTCAAGTGGCGAAAAGAAGTGGAGAGGTCGGACACCAAAATGTACTGCTTCTGTTTTACACTATGGGTAAAGACAATTTGCTATCTTGTTGTAATTTGAATCATACCCATCCTGAATTAAGCTCTTCAGCAGTACAAAAGCAATTTCTTGTAGCGGCGGCAAAACGTAAAGCTAGAGAAGACCTTAATGTGCAACCTAAATGAATTGTGCAGTGGCTGTTAACAAATTGCGACAATAGTGAATTAACAATTGGCGACTTGAAATCTGTGAAACGAAGTATTTATGGTGAAAGAAGAAAGACATTTCCGAGTTTGCCCAAAAATATAAAAGAAGTGCTTGAAACTTTATAAAATATGAAATACGAAATTAGTACAAACAAGAAGAATTTTTCATTGTGAACGACAGCAACCATTGTATAGTAATATTCTCTTGTAAGACAAACCTGGAACATTTGTGTAAGTGTAAAAAGATATTTATGGGGTATTATTATATACTATCATCAACCGACATATGTCTATTTTTAAAACGGTTGTACCACTCATAAGTTTGTTTACAAGTTAACGCTGCAGTTTTACCTAATTTTAAGCAGAATTTGATGCACGTTCTTTGCTCTTTCACATCAGACGTTGTAGTGTTGCAGAATAACTAAAACACAACTCAACAGATATATCATATCTGTTGAGTTGTGTTTTAGTTATTCTGCAACACAAAAACTGTTTGTCACCACCTAGCAAAGTACCGTTTGATAGACTAACTTAGTATAGACGTAGCTCACACCATCTAGCGCTATAAAGCTGTACTGCCATTCCTTCGCGCGCCACATTCAAATGCGGGAATTTCTTCCTTTCTTGGACTAGTATTTTCCAGCTTATGAGTAGCTTCTTTTACAAGTCTTTCTTTACTGCTTGTTTCCATTTCTTCTTTAGGCAACCTCCTCCTCGTCTTCCCTTAGGTATTTGTCATTACACTTTTTAAAATTTTTGCAGGACTTTTATTCTTTGCAAATGTCCCAGCAGTTCAATTCTCTTTACGCTCTTATAAGCGCCGATGGGTGGTTCTTCATACAGTTCCTATAATTCCATATTAGTTCTTTTTTTCCAGCTCAGCTGTATTTGTTTCCACACTAAATATCTTCCGTGACATTTTTCTCCCTCAGATATCTAATTTCGTTCGGCTTTGCCTGTCAAGTACCGAAGTTTCACATCCGCATATAATTGTAGGTCAAACTATTGTACAGTCTGATCTTTAATGATCGAAATACTATATTTGACTTGAAAACTGACTTGAAAATTTGCAAAATTAATGCCCTTGAAAATTCTTAAATTTGTTTAATTCTCCTTCTCACATTTGTTTTCAATTTTCTCTTCTTTATGCTCTGCACTTTCTTGCTAATTTCATGAATTTTGAATTTCCTGTATTTATTTTTAACCAAACTTCGTCTATTAGATTTCTTATACATCTTGTAGTGTTTTTAATATTTCTAGGTAATAGAACTACGTCGTCTGCATAAGCTAGGCAATGGGGACTTTTATTAAATATTACTAACAAACTATGAAAGTATAATTTTAACGAAGCCATTTTTTATATTATTAGAATTTTTTTTCGGAACTGATAGCAATAATTCAAGAATATGGTTATCGAAATATATAGATCTATTACGAACGCTATATTTATAGACCAACATATAGTCGAGAAAATTAGTATTTATATATTCTGTAGATTTCGCTTAAGAGGTGAGAATGTTTTGGGTGAACGGAATTTATTTGTAACAAGCGTGAAGTAAGTGAGGTATATTTTTACTATAATTAAATAAAGTCAATAAAAGAAATATTATAATAATAATACATATTTACAAAGAAGCAGTTCAAGAATTCTGCAGGTTATATGAAATTGTTCGTATAAGAGAATTTTCGTGTATCATCTATTTATAACCATCTTAAGTTTATTTAGTAGAATAAGTATTTTATGGTCGATTGAGTAGAATTATAAAGAAATAATTTACAGAGAAATCCGTTACAATGTTGTTTGTTAGACCAGAAAATAAATTTAAAAATATAGGTGAAAGAATTGTCACGAGCACTCCAAAGTAACGTCCTTGCAATTATTATTTACCGCTCTATAGTCGACAAATCAATGAGGACACGGCCACCAGGTAATCAGTAAATACACTGGCGTCTATTAACAGTCTCTTGACGTCACCTGTTAATCATTTCTAAAATGGGTATTTTAAAAGGATCGACAATGTAAGTGGAACTTTACACTTTAATGTAGAATATTCTAAATTTAATTAAATTAATTCGAGTATAATGATAAGCGTAGAAAATGCTAATAACATTTTATTATTTCTTTAATTTATATAGAATAGCTTGCGTGAGTAACAATATAATAACTCAATATTTACATAAACATGTAGCATTAGTAAATATAACGCTTTCATATAAATTACAAGCAAAATGTAAAAACGCACACTTTAAATATATTAACAAGCAAAAAAAAAACATACGGAGAATAAGTATCCCAATTTGTTTGCGTGCTCTGTAAACTCCTGTATTTCATAATATTCGAGGGATATTTGAAATATTTCCGGCCTTTTTAACAAAAACACATATTTCGAAGCAAATAAAAATTTATTTTTCGAAGTAATCTCCCTGCAACTCGAAACATTTGGGCCAACGTTTTTCCCAGCCCTTCAAACCGTCAGAAATAAATTGATTGTCCAAACCTGAAAAATACTGATTTACAGCGTCTTCAACCTCAGCATTTGACACATATTTTCTTCCGTGGAGATATTTTTTCAAATTAGGGAACAGGAAAAAGTCGCTGGGAGAACAGGGTGGATGCGGAAGCAATTCAAAGTTTAATTTGTTCAATTTTGACATTGCAACCATGCACGTGTAAACCCGAGTATTATCCTAGTGAAACAGGATTTTCTTTTTTTTTCAAAAATGGACGTTTTTTCATAATTGTGACCTTCAATTAGTTTAGCAATGTAGCCTAGTTCTGTCCGTTGATTGTTGAACCCTTTGCAAGGTAGTCGATAAGAATTATTCCTCGACTCCAAAAAAAACTGTCGCCATTACTTTCCCTGCAGAGAGAACGACCTTTGCTTTCTTCGGAGTTGGTTCTCCCACCGCAATCCACTGTATTGGTTGTTGTTTGATCTCGGTCGTATGGTGGTGTATCAAGGTTTCATCGACGGTTACCAATCGCCGCAAAAAGTCTGCCGGATTTTTTTGATGCGCTTTTAGTCGATATCGTCAACAAACGCGGTGAGGGGGGGGGGGAAATTTTCTCATATCTAAATCTTGATATAAAACCTTGTGCACCCGCTCAGATGATATCCCATAAGCCTTAGCTATATACATAACAATCAATCAACGATCTTCCATCACAGTTTGATGCACTAAATCGATCATTTCGTCAGTCGTAGCAGTTTTTGGACGCCTGGAATGTTTCTTGTCTAAAATGCTCGTACGATGTTTGTACTCGTCCACCCAATGTTTTATTTATCGCTGTAAATGAAGGGGAGGCTTCATCGTATACAGATTCTAACTCATCGTTTATTTCCTGAGTCCTTTTCCTTTTCAAATGAAGGAATTTTATCACTTCCCGCGATACTCAAGTTTCTCCATTGTTGAACGAAAATGTGAACTGACAACTTTAAAAGCGTAAACTGGCGGAAAAAAAACTGTCCAACTCATTTTGACTTTTGACAACATTTTATTCAAATTAACACGTTGTGAATTAGTTTTTAAGTTTTGAAGGTTATTGAGATGCGAAATGTCAATGTAGGTATATTATCTGCCATCAGCGTTGCCAGAAAATTTTCTCGACCCGTAGATCTCTATAGGAAAACGTAACAGATAGAATTGACACGTAACAGATCGCGCTAGTCATTTGAAGAAGGTATCTATAAAACTGCGTACAATTTTATTTGTGTTATAGAATCCGACTAAACATTAGCTACTTTTATATATGGGATAATACCCAATTTGTGACTGAATATACAAAATATGGCACTAATGTGGCACTAATCAAACATAATTTTATTTTGTTGTTATTTACAAATGTTTCCCAAAATGTTGAAGGATTGTACCTAATAAGTTGTGCTCTAGAGACGTTTTTCGTATTCCACTGTGGCGTATTTTAAAATTGTATTCATACATAGAACAAAAATAGATAAAAAGGGATTTAATTAACATTCAATATTAAACATAAATAATAGAATCCATGATACAGTAATAAATCAGCGATTATAGCTATAGATATAAACTTACGTTTCCATTTAATTTACCCACAACCATCCTTCCAAAACAAAACACAACCGGCATATTTTTCTGTGGAAACTGTCAAATTGTTTCAAATCGACAAACAACGAAGCAACATCTATGGGTGTCTATGACAAGCAAATAACTTCTGCTTATTAGGTCATATCGTTAATGGATGGCAATGGTAAAATGGAGGATAATAACCACTTATTTATAAAATGTAACAGATTAGCTAATAACGTAACAGAGTAACAATTTTGTCAAAAACGTAACAGATTTGTTACAATTGTAACAAACTGACAACGCTGTCTGCCATATAGATCTATTTCAATATTTTATTTATAACCTATAACAATTGATATGCTATTTTTGAAAATCGGTCTTTCAAAAATAGTATATGAACTGTTATAGGGTAACAGCGTAACAATTTGGTCAAAAACGTAACAGATTTGTTAAAATTGTAACAAACTGACAATGCTGTCTGCCATATGGATCTATTTAAATATTTTATTTATAACCTATATCATACCTATAACCTATATCATATGCTATTTTTGAAAGACCGATAACCTATTTTACAATGCAAAAAAAAATGTGCCGGGTAGTTTTTTGTCCACCAGTTTACCATACATAAAATAATGATCGGTATAACTTGCAATTTTGAAGTTTATATATATCGAGGCTATCTATCGGCGAAAGAATTTTCTTCTACAATTACTTTATGCCGGTAAGGCCGGAAACATTTTAAATATCCCTTGTAGATTATTTTTAAGTAAGTTTGAATTCAATCATAAAGTTTATTGATTGTAAGTCCTTCCAGAACTTGAAGAGTTAATGTTCTTTGACAGTTTAAATTATGATTGTAAATTTATATTGAGATGGACAATGATAAGCTATTCGTACAGAAAATTAAATATTTATAAATTAGTTGATTTGTACAATAAACTGTTTTTGACCAATAAAAGTCTAGAGAAAATAGTTTGTATTGTGGTAGTAACTATTTTAGTTGCTTTTTTTCTGTAAAATTAAAATGTCTTTAATGGGTTCAGAACCTTGGCACAGCAAAGTTTCGTAATTCATCACAGAGTTAAAGAAAGCATAATATGCAATTAGCAGCGCCTCAAAATCTATTAAATAAGTTAAGGTACGAAGAGCTTGGGTTGGGTTGGGTTTGGTTAGCTATGGTCGCGATATTGTTTTCTCTTTATTTAAGCATAAACTAGTGTTACTAAAATACGTCTCCGTTCGAGAAAGGAAGTCATCGAAAATTTCTTGTAAAAGGTCAGGAGTACGACGCTCTCGATATATTAAAGAGTATGACCCCCAATAGAACTTAGTGTTTCCTCAAATCGGTCATTGAAAAATGGCAAACACAAGCAGACAACAATAAAAAATTGTTCCGCCACACCAAAATTTGTACATTGTTAGACGGAGATATGTGACCTGTTCATTTACCAAAAAATTAACATGAGAAACTGCTTTGGTAATAACATAATTTGAAACATACTTGAGTGGGTACAACCCACCAATTTTGTATAATACAAAAGTATTTTTAATAATATAAAAAATATTATTAAAAATGGGGTGTGAAGAACACAATACAAGTTCTTTTATGTATTTTTGAATGTATCTTCTCCAAAGACGTAGATACGTATTTCACATTTCTACATGATTGTCAATGCGCTTTGGTAATAGTTCAAGGGTTTTTGTGTCTAAGCAAGATTGCCGCATCCTCTGCATATTTAATATTTATAACTTAAATATGATCGGAAACATCATTAACATATAAGACAAACACTGTAGGTCCTAACGCCTATGGAACTTCATGTCCACATCTCCACTCTATAACCGGATTTATATCTATCTATTACGAAGGTATTGAGAAATGAAAGAGTATGACCCATAACTTTATAATTTTTATTGTGTAATAACATTGTGAAAAACATAAATGATTTTGTCAGATCCAAAAGTCTCTCATAATGGTATTCAAGCTCGTTTGTAATCATACTATCATATATATACTTTTGGTTAGATTAGAGTGAATATAGTTCTGTCTTGTCTATTGAATAATCGACATTTTTTGTGGGTTAATCTGTATGATATAAATCCGCACAATTTTTTCTTCCCCATAGTTTGTTGTGTGAATAAATTCAAGTAATTCTCAAATTATCCTTTTTCTTATTTATTTTTCTTGTGTTTTTGTTGTGACACTATTTCTTATCAGTTTTTGTCAAAAATATGCTTTAAATGCTTTCAAGTATAATATAACATCCTTTAAATGTTTATTTACCTAAATATTTTTTGCATGATTTGATTCGATGTAAGCAAATCTTTCCCATTAGTTTTAATTTTTTCCTCCCTTTCTTTGGCGCTCTTGTTTATCTGTTAGTCAACAACTAAACGTCTAGTTGGTGTAAAAAGTGTCCTTCATCTTTCCTTTTGATTTTAACACTAATAAACTTAATACTTAGCATTTATTCTGTTTGCGTTTTCTATATATTATATCGAATATTATCTGTTTAAAATGCCATATTATCATAAATAAAAGTGATAAATATGTTAGTATACCGGCTGTCCGAATTAACAGGCAGAATTGAAATCTCTTGAATTGAGATCTAGCAGCAAACGTAGAATTAAATATTATTTGCGTTGACTGTGAACAAGGTGTCCATCAGATCCCGAAGCTAATTAGTTTAATAGATGACTTCAGGAAAGAAGGTCATAATTTAAAAAAAAATATGCTACTGATTCTAACAACTCTGCTTCACCATCTTCTACGTTAAATACAGAAGGGATCATCAGCGAAATTATGAAAAGAAACAAGTGGTCAACTAAATGACGCCTTTGAAAAAGGGAAAACAAAAAAGAGACTAGTTGAACAAGATTCGTCTATGGTGACGAACATACTATTTAAGTTATCTGAACAAGTCGCTAAACCTGTTCGTTTAGACAAATTTGACTCTTCCTAAAGATGTTAGATCTTGTCCAGTAAACGTTCGTCTCTCTTCTGGTGATCTTGCTAAAACTGTATTAGGCAAATTCGGAAGATTAAAAACCTCCGCTTCCTCGCACCGTTTTTTTGGTGTGTATATTGCACCCGATAGAACTTCCACACAAATAATGGTTTATAAACTTTGCAATTTCATTAATTGATGTAGCAGACACTTCTTGGTGAAACATTTTGTAATTAACAAATTATTATAAAAACACACTTGGCTATTTCACAATTTTTGAAATAGCCAAGTGTGTTTTTATAATAATTTGTTAACTTTGCAATTACAATTAAATGAGCGATATAAAAATAGTGTATCTAAAATGATTTCTTAGAGAAACTGATTCGTCTCAACAGGAGATCTGCATGCATCACAATGTTCTATGAGAATACGCGTGGATTAAATTCAAAAACTCATAGTTTCTGAACTAATGATTTGTGACTGATTTGTGTTATGATATTGTTCTTTTAAAAACTTGGTTAAGTGATTCTGTGTACTCCAATGAATTATTTTCCGACTACTATCATATAATTCGTTGCGAATGATTTAGTGAATAAGTCAAAGGGTGGTGGTACTTTAGTTGCCATTGCCCATTCAATTTTTTTTGGAAATTGTTGCACCCTCTTATTACTAATTTAGTACCCATTATCGATTTAGTTCTATGCAAATGTAATTTTAAGTTATTTTCTGTTCTAATTGCAGTTATTTATATATAGTTCTTGAAGTATTTCTTTGCAGTTCAAGGTCAAATTTAAGGCATAATACCTTAAAATGACTAACGTTTGTAGAATTACAGCGTGTATTTATGTTAGTTAGACAGAGACAAACTGGAATTTGCGGTTCGCACTTTGAACATTACGAACTGCAAAGAAATACTTTGTCAACTGTACCTGGTTCAATTTCTTCCGATATTTTTTCTTTCGAATTTCTTTCCGATGATATAAGAAACCTATTTTGTTGAATCAAAGGTTTATTCTGGTCGGCGATTTCAATTTCCCAACTTTTTGTTTAGTGGATAACCCGGAATGTCATGGAAGCCAAATAATTCACAATTTTGTTAGCATCACAACACCACAATGATGTAAAAAATGTAAACGGTAGATGTTTTAATCTGTTTTTTTTTTTTGTAATTGTGATCTTAGTATTGCAGTTCAACATTCTGATTTGCCACTGGTACCGGAAGATCCGTATCACTCCGCTCTTTCGATTAGCTTCAAGTGCTTGCTCGCACGTTCGCCGGCACGGCACGATTTCCTTCCTCAAATTATCTCACTTTATTCTGAATTTACTTATTTCGATTGGTCATTTCTTGATTGTCATGACAACGTTAACGTCGTTTTGACGTAATTCCATCCATAATAAATATGTCCCTAAAAAGATTTAGACGTAGCAAGCAGAAAAGTTACGAGCTATTATCTTCAATTTTAGTGTCTTTTTATATATTTTTTTGAAGTTGCTATAATATATAGGTTGTATGGGTCCTGTGTTTTCTCTGGTTTTTATATTTTGGTGAATATAATAGCGGTTATGTCATAAAATTGCATAATTTGGAATTTTAAAAACTTAAAAAAGTAGATATAATTCATTCTAAAAAAAGATATAACGGAATTATTTTCTTTTATATGTTTTTAATTGAATTATAAAATATTACAATTTTCGTTATTTTAGAATTTTATATTATTAAACTGTTTCTGTTTTAGGTGAAGATATTTAGAACAAGCAATTAGATTCTTTAAAATTTAGTACCGGTCTATATAAACTGCCCACAGTTAAATTTTATTTAGCTAATGTATCAACCTGAATGTCACTAGATATATATGAAGAATTTCTAAAATTAATTTGATTACCAAGTTTCACATAAATAGAGTGTACTTCAAACGACAACTAACATTTTTCGTTTATAGTAATTTAATTCAATGGACACGGAAAATATGCAATAAAATATTTTTATAGACTTAACTAGATTTTAACTAACGCTATCTATTAGATTAAAACTTAAATAAAAGACATGTCTTAACATGTCAAATTTAGGTTTAGATGAGTGAGTAAGTGTTTTTTTCCAATTACGTTCAAATTCTTGCATTTCTGCTTTCTAACAATTAAATTTTACATATCAAGGTTTTGTCTTCTATATTCGATGATACATCACATTAAAATTCATAACTCGTGGTTTTGTTATAAATGTTGTTGATATAAGTACAGACGAGGCTAGGCTGAAAAGTAATGTGCACATGCTTGTACAGTGCGAACGAAGCGACCTTCAGAAGCGCACCAGGTGCAATGTAGAAGTCACATCCCCATCTATACACACATGCACAGGTTTGAGGTAGTTGAATTTATTCAGTATATTTTGAGAAGGGAAGCGAGACGTGTTCTAGTGTTATGTCGATTCCGGTTAAACAGGGTGTTGTTATCGAATTTTTGACTGTTGAAAAAGTGACTCCTAGTGAGATTCATGGTCATTTAAAGGATATTTATGGTAACGATGCTGTGGATAGGTCTACTGTAAAACAACGGTTAACAAAATTTCGTGATTGCGAGCCTGGAAAAGAAAATAGTTGATAAAATTCGCAGCGGACATCCGATCACTGCCACAGACGATGAACATTGCAAGCTCGTCGACTATTTGATTCAGAATGACCGGCGAATCTTACAAAAATATATTTCAAATCATATTGAAATATCCTAGGAACATGTCGACTTTATTCTTGAACATATGGGATACTGTAAAATCTGTGCACGATGGGTACCACACTGTCTCAGAGACGACTTTCTTTTGAATATTGTGACGGAGGCTGAGTCATGGGTCCATCATTACGACCCGGAAGAGAAAAGACAGAGCGCTGAAAATCGACATCCGTCTTCTCAGACGAAAAAGTTTAAAACACAAGCGTCTGCAAAAAATTCTTTTGATTGTATTTTGGGGTGCTCACTGAGTTTATGTGACTGATTTTCTGGAACGAAGGGCAACAGTAAATTCTTATCGGTACATACAGACCCTAAAAGACCTCCGATCGAGTTTGTGTTAGACGCAACCTGGAACCAATAATCTTGCAACATGACATCGCTCGTCTACACACCTCGCGCGCAACTATAGAGGCTCTGCGAAACTTGAACTTTGAACCGATTCCCCATACCTTCCTTACTCTCCGGCCCTTGCACCTTGCGATTTTAATTTTTTTCCTCTACTCAAGAGAGACTTCAAGGGTAATCATTATACCTCGGACGATGAGGTGAAAGGTTGGAAGAATTTTTCAGTGACGGAATGAAAAAACTTGTTACGCGTTGGGAGAAATGTGTTAGCCTTAACGGTGATTATGTAGAAAAATAAATATATGATTTTGAAAATTAAGAATTGTACTTTAATTTGCCCGATCTTCCTGTTTGATTTTGCGTGCGCCGTACATGCATGTGTGAATTACTTTTCAGCCTACCCTCGGATAATATTTTACTTTATATGTGCTTAAATTTTACATGTCTTTCCATAAAATAAATAGCAATTTTATTATAATTATAACACATTATGAATCTGAAAAAGTAAAGGAGAACTGTCGGTTTCTATTAAATTTTTTTAATTCTAGTTTATTTAACAATATGTTGCCTTGTTTTGGAATTAATAAATTAAAATTATGACTACAAAATAGAGCAAAACAAAAAGAAAAATTTTCAGTGATAGATTCCGTATTATTAATTAGTTAAGACATGTCTTTTATTTAAGTTTTAATCTAATAGATAGCGTTAGTTAAAATCTAGTTAAGTCTATAAAAATATTTTATTGCTTATTTTCTTTGTCCATTGAATTAAATTACTATAAACGAAAAATGTTAGTTGTCGTTTAAAGTACACTCTATTTATGTGAAACATGGTAATCAAATTAATTTTAGAAATTCTTCATATATATCTAGTGACATTCAGGTTGATACATTAGCTAAATAAAATTTAACTGCGGGCAGTTTATATAGACCGGTACTAAATTTTAAAGAATCTAATTGCTTGTTCTAAATATCTTCACCTAAAACAGAAGTTGAGAATAATCAATGTAGAGCTGTATCCTCAGAAAGAATGAGGCAATATGGATACATTCATCCTGCTATAAACTCAATAGTAGAATAATATAATCGTTTTCCGAGCTTTCTTTATAGAACCACAATTGCTATGCTAAATTTGGCAACGGACTGTTTTAAGCTTATCTGTGCCTAAGTGCTTAAGTAAATACATAAGGCTGTGAGGGTCCATACCGAGGCGGTGGATTAGATGCTATCTGCAATTTGCAAGGCTAGAGTGCAGGAGGTGATAAAATTGATTTTATATCACTTTAATCTACGCATTTTACTCGCGAGCACAAGGACGGTTAATTCTGTATACTTGTTTTTTTTTTTACCAAGTTTTTGGATTTCTTATTTAATTGTAGCAATTTCTAGATGTCCTTATATCATCCAATGAGGCACGTACCAGGAAGCGTCCTAAAAACACCATTCTTCTAAATGGGATATTTATATCTTAATGCGGAACTATTTTTAAAAGAACCTCTCTTGAAGGTGCTAAGCTTTATTAAAAGAGAAGGGCTGAAGAACGCACTCTAATGAGACATAAGAACCACAATAGACCTAGAAAGGTCGCAGTATAATAGGCTTTATGGGCACCTCAAGTAATCTACCTAACTTAACGATATATACTTAAGATATATACCTTTATAGAATTTCCAGGCTAGAATTACTAACCAAGCTACATAATTTAACTCCATACATAAGACCATAGAGGTTTTAAAATAGTTTTATAAACTATTTTCAGTTGAGAGCTGGGATTTTCTACCAGTGATCCAGTACGATTGCTTTAATTTCACCCCAAATATTAGTAATGGTATCTCTTAGTAATAGTATATTAAACAACAAGTTTAGAAAATTTGAGTACGGGCGAGCACAGCGAACAACTTAAAACCTGTAAAACTGCTTTTATTACGAGGCTTGTTTATACTATTTTTTCGCATTTTGTACTAGTAATCATTAATCATAGATGTAATTGTAGATATAAAAACAAAGTTAGAAATATAAAACATTTCATAGTAGCTACCTGTGTAGGATTTCTGTAACCTAGTAACCTGACACGGCTTTGTTTATTTAATTAACAACAATTAAGTTTTTTGTCAGTCGAATTGAGTTTAAGTTATATTAATTATAAAAATGAGTTTTGCTACTGAAAACAATTTAGAAAATTGTTCTGAATACATTTAAATGCCGTTTGAGAAGCGTCCTCGAGCTTACTTTCTTTAAAATCCAAGGAAAAATACGAGAAAATATATGAACATATTTTGTAATAGGAAGATGACAAAAAACGCACTAAGAACTGAATGAAAGTGTAATGCTGTAGTTTTTTTTTGAGAAGGTAAGCTATTTTTATACATATTTTTCATGTAATGTCTTTCATTATTTTAGGCATCCAGTTTATGGTCTACATATTCCATGTTGAAAAGTACTATACAAATAAAGGAAAATGTGGATATATCACAATACAAAAAGCTACTTACCTTTTTAAAACGTCAAAATGACACACACAAAGCAAAGAAATCAAAAGTTTTGACTATGGAAAGAGACTACAGACGATAAGTTCCTCTTAATAAATTTGGTATAAATGGCGCATGTCGGCGTGCAGAATTGTACAGTTTATCAGTTAAAGATATAGAAAAAAAATGTTGTTTATAACTTTATATGATACCAAAACAAAAAAAAAACGTGTATTTACCGTAGGATCAGAGTGCAATGGATATGAAATTTATCATACGTATTCATGATTGAGACCCAAACAAGTAAAACACAATAGATTTACTTTAATCACGGTAAGTGTAAAATACAACCAGTTGGCATCAACGGTTTTGCAAAAATTCCCCAAAAAGTTGCAGAAATCCCGGATGCATTCAGTTACACTGGCCATTGCTTGAGGAGGACGTCTGCCACCTTCTTCACTGATAGTGGAGTTGACATTCAAACATTTAAAAGGCATGGAGGATAGCAGTCAATTAGTGTGGCTAAAGGATAACTCGAGCAAACCAACGGCAATAAGTTGAAAATTTCAAGAAGTATATTTCGTCAGCAAGAACTAGTGGCAGAAGAACAAATAAAATTGAACAAATTTGGTGTTGTTAAGTTTTCAAATTTGAATTAAAGTAGCACGTTATCAGTCAAAATGCAAAAAAAATGTGTACGCCATGTTAATCGCCTGTCTAAATGCATACCCAGAAGATTTATTGAATCTATTTGTACCAGTTGACTACAATTTAATTTTAAATAGACCGATTTTTATACTTTGTTTAAATGAACTTGTAGATGGAACTATGCTTTTTGTGGGTTTGTATAACAAACTAACAACTAACCTGCTGAAATTGAACTCATTGGAGCTATTTTTGGAAAGTGTAATAAGAGGCTATGAAAAATGGATGGTTTACAGCAGGGATGCACAGACTTATAGGGAACAGGGGCTACTCGGGAAAATTATAAGCCAAGGGCGGGCCACTACAAAGAATACTTATTAACACAAAAATTTTTATTTTTAAATAGTATGAATTACTACAAATGATAAAAATAAAAGAACATTCAAAAATGTTTGTTGTAATTATGTAATCGTAATGTAATCTAATCATTACAATGTAATATTTCTTGTTTTATTATTTTGATGCATGACATTGCATTGACCTGACAATTTTGTTTGTGTTTGGCTCCACATTACTTGTCGTCACACCTAAAATTGCTTCCAGATTTTCATTTTCCAGATGGTTTCGATTTTTTGTTTTGATAAGTTTCATCACTGAAAACGTTTGCTCACAAATATACGTTGATCCAAATAAGCTTGCGCATTTCAATGCATTTATTCGCAACTCTTTATAAGCGGTTTTGTCAACGCAACGGTAAAAGTTGAGTAAATTACCTTCACTAAACTTGCTTCGTAAATTATCATCATTTTGCATGTCTATCAATTCCAGCTGTATTGATTCCGGTGCATTTTCGGGTGAAATGTTGAAAGAATTGCTGAAAATGTCTAATAGATGTTTAACTTTTTTGAAGTCTAGAAAACGATCATGAAAAGCTTGTATTAAAATATCAATTTTTTTTAACATAAGCGAATTAGTTCAAAAAATGTAAAACGTGCTCCATAATTAATGAAAGTGACAGGAAGCAGATGGAAAGTGCTCGTTTTTGTTGCTTCTATAGGCCACGGTCAATTTTTTGAGATAATTTTGTGATCGATTTTTAGAACTTTTTCCAGATTTTAAAAGATTGATCTTTGGCAATTTATTCTTACGAGTTGTTCCTAAGAGTACGATAATATTCTATTTGGGGTTTTATTAACGTAGTAACTATTTTTTTAAGGAAATCATTATTTTCAAGTTGTTATTTTTGTGAACGATATCATATAAGGTTTATTATTTCAATTTTCATTAAGGAAATTAATTTTTATTGAGAGCACAGTTGTTTTAATAAAATTAATTTTACGAATTAAAAAAAACAAAAGTGACAAAATAACAAACTAGTGTAGGTGTAATACTTATATTCTATCATACATGTAAGTCGCCTATTATGTAATACATAATACTGAAAACTTCGGGAAAATTAATAACGAAAGCATTTCTTAGAAAGGAGTATTTCTTGTTTATGTAGGTATAAAACACGATAAAATAAACGATAAATAAAATTAAATAAATCCCGTGAGTGTCATTGTTATGCTTTGTTATAGTAATAATATTGAATTAACAAAGTAGATTTAATAAATACGACACTTACAAATCATAAGTTTTGTATAGCAGAAAATTTGAGTAGTTCAAATAGTTACCTTTTTAACGCTAGTGCCAATACGTACCATATTTTAACGGAGACTAAAGGGGAAGAATAGAGAATAAAAAGATGCCATTGAAACTTCGCTTTCTTAATGATATAAACTATTCACTAGCATTTAGTCGCACTATTAACTAACAAGGGGTGGGGTGTTAACGAAAGTTGTATTGGGGGAATTGTTATTTATATACGTGAAAAAAATGCAAGTGAAATTTCCTAATTGTTGAAATCACTTTTTAAAAACGATTATTTATGGCACTATAAAATTACGAAGACTTGTCTACTACAAAATATAAAACATCTAGTGGCAGTTTGCGTGCTAGCGACGGTTCAAAGCTGTACGAGAACGGATTCGGTGAAATCGATTTAGAAAATAGACTGTCATGTTTAGGGAAACCGATATTTCAATCAATGTCGCACTCTATGACGTTCACATGAAAACTTATCGACTTTCTACGGTCATCTCACAAAGAAAATTAAATTTAGAAAATTAGAAAAAAAAAATCGGAAACCTACAACAACCGAAAATAAGAGAGGCCTCATCACGTATTCTTGTTAAAGGAATTCCTTCGACTCATTAATGATTGTTGCAATGACACGTGAATAGTGGTCATTGAAATATTCTCTTTACTAATGCGAAAATTAAATAAAAATAATGTATGAATTAGAAGTTTGTGCCCGTAACTTGCTCGTATACTTTCTTGCAAATAGACGCCAGAGGGTTTTGACTGAGGCCCGTGTTGTCTCGGGTGCCCCACAGGGATCTGTTATCGCATAATTGCCTTTTATATTATATACCGCGGATTTGTATAGTACTTATACGCGGATAACACTCAACTATACTGCATTTTTTATATTGTTCAGTTACCAGAGTATGCTTCTTCAATAAATTAAGACACTCTATTGCAGTTTTCCAGGGATTATTGTTTAAGGGAGAACCATTCGAAGCCGTAGGTGTTAGTATTTTCTAAACGTAAACATGAGGCCGTGCATTCCCTGTTTATAAGGGTTCATGGGCATAGGCTTCTGATTGCAGAGACTGTAAAAAATTGTGCCTGATTGTTGACATGAATTTAAAGTTTAAAGCTCATGTTCACAAACTTACCCAGAAGTTCATTGCGGTACTAAAAGTTCGTACAGCAACCGGAAAATTATGAATACTAGTCTTAGGGCTGTGATCTGTAATTCTTTGATATTGTCATGTTTCGATTATTGTAATGTTGTGTTTAGGCAACGAAAATGTAAATGAGAATTCAAAATACATGTATTATTATTATTTATTGGATGAAATTGGGGTCACTTGGTATGTATAGACGAAGATACTTGCATTTGTATTCCTTTGTCCATAAGAAGCTATCATCAAATGCATCAAATTATATTGCGATCCTTTTAATCAGGAAGAGTGCAATACATTCCAGAAAACTTCGATTTACTGATAACTTTAAGGTGTTGCAACACTACACCGCACTGTTCGAGAGGCATGTTTCTTTTGTCCGCCGCTCGGAATAATTATAATATCCTTGTGGAGTACCTAAAGTCTTGTCTCAGACAAATGCTAAAAAGCTAACTGAAAACCCAATTATTACTAGAACAGAGACTCTCACATATGATCACATATTTTTGTAATTATTAGTTCAGATTCTGTTACGTTTACTCCTTTCTCCTACCTTCTTCTGTTCGCTTTTTGTCTCTCTTCCCTTTATTCTTGACCATTCCTTTTTCAAGCATGTGTTATTATATTGTTATATGAGCCATGGCAACTTCGCCAGACTCCACCAAATAAATTACTAATGATTACTATTATTATGATGTATTATGTTTCTGAAAATTGCATATTTTATTGTTAGATTAATAGATTTGACGTATTAGCAAAGACTTATTCACAGAAGCGGTTGCATTTTTCCCATCAGAAACTCTTCCCAAAAAATGAGAATCTATTACCGTTATGCTTTTACCTGCAGAAGAAGTGATTCAAAATTTTCGTGCAGTTCCGATAACCCTTGGCCTCTTTTCATACCTTGTATTTTTAATTTTTGATAAAGTGATGAACCTAGGTTTCACGCACCTTCACAAATCTTTTTAAAAACTTTCCCGAATATGTGAAAATTATAATCAATTTGTGTCAGTAGTGATTTTTCTAATGCGTTTTTGCTTAGTCATTGATATCATAGCTACATAATTCTACTATAAATTTTATTGTTATGCTTTTATTATTGAATATTATGCTGGAACATGATGTATATTACTATTGTTGAATGTATGTAAAATTCCGTATCTTTCAATTACTTGATACGAAGTAATGTCATTATGAATCTTTTGAGGCGATAAACTGTTCTGATATAGATATTTTCTGAAAGCTCCTATTTCAAATTTACTCATTTTTAAATAAACGGAAACGCCATGAGAGATCAAAATTAATAAATTTTGAATGAAATAAGAAATATTTTTCAAACTTTGGGTGTAATAATGTCAATAATTGACGAATCCATAAAAATATTATTTTATTTTTCCATCAAACACTACTACATATTTTAGGGACAATAATCTATATTGTTCTCGTATTTGTTCGCAGAATATACGTTGTAGATAACAGGCACATTCTTTTGCAGTCTTTAATATACTCGAGGTGGAAGCATATTATGTCTTATGATTAAAATATATACAAGCACGTGGAGGAGTCTACACATTCTATAAGACTTAGGTGTACTATTCGATAGTTATTTTAGCTTTGCTCAACACATTGGGGGTATTTGAAAATCGACATCAAAACTTTTGGATTTGTTATGCGTCACGTCAAGCTTTTGACTAATCTTGAAACCGTTAAGTGCATTTATGACACCCAGTAAATCGGAATACGTTTCGATAATATGGCATCCACCAAATTCAATTAAAGCTAGTTTTTTAAATTACAGAAGAGACAGTTCGTATCCAGAGAGGAACATCAATTATACTGATCTACTATAAGTCTACAAATTGCATTCTCTACAAACAGGCAAAGAGACTGTTTTTTCCAATTCTTGTCTAAATTTCTTCACAACCAGGTAGCTATAGTATTACACTTCTCATATATCAAGAACTTTTTTAATTCCGCTTTAAATTGTATTATTTAAAAATAAAACAAATTCCAAAATGTTTAAAAAAAGATAAGACACTTTGTGGCATTTTATTAATATTTTTAAGAGAAAGTCTTTCCTTTGTATCATTGTACTAGTCATAAATGACACTACTATTTGGAGATCTATCGAACGTTTATGTCTAGCCTTTAATAGTTTTCCATTGTTCCTTAGAATTTTCTATTTTATATTCAAATTTAGTTATTAAGTATAGCAAACGCCAATTAAGTTGGCGCTAGGAGGAGTAAGTTCGCGCAGGATTAGAAGTAGTGGGGAGATTTGTATTTGGTTTTACATCAAATGTCAGCTAATTCTAACCTCTGAGCGTGTATAATTTTATGATCCCCTAGCAAAGACATTATGTTCCTTCAAACGTCAATGACAAATGTATTCTGACAATTACTTGAGTAGTGGGGGTGGACGTTTTTAAAAACGGCTTCTGCGCACGCCCTCCTCGCGCCAACTTAATTGGCGATTGCTATACGCACATTTATATTCAAATTATATCTTAATTAGTAATTTGACGTATTATTAAACACTTGTTTCTACATGTCAAAATGACATAATTTTATAGCGGCGTTAATTTATTAGTGTAAAGGCTGTCTAAATCATATTGTGTGTCATATCGTTTTAAAGTATTTCTTACAAGGAATATTTTCTTCTTCTTCTTCTTCTTATGCTTATGTTAGGCCATGGCCTGTTATTACAGTGCATTTTCTTGGGACGTCGATTGCCAGCTATCCTTCCACCTTTTTAGAGGTCTTCCTACTGGCCGTCTTACTGGCGGTTTTCCATTATTTACGTGTTGTTTCCGTTCTCTTCTTCTTTGCCGAAACCACCGAACAACATCTTGTACTGTGCATGTTTTTCTGATTTCATTGTTTCGTATTGTATCTCTTAGTGTATTGCCTGTGGTAGATCGTGATGTTCTCATTTCTGTTGTTCTCAGAATTCTTTTGATTTCTGCGGTATCTGCCCTTGCTTCGAGTGCATATGTTAATAGCGGTCTTACGCACGTTGTATAGATGCGGACTTTACTTTCTACACTGGTGTTTTTATTTCTCCACACCACATTCTTAAGACAACCTGAAAATTTCGCCGTTTTATTAACCTGTTTACGCATGCTTAGGTATTAGATTCTCATTACTTGTTCAACACGTGTGTTTTCAATTATTATTTTACATTTTGCCGGGTCTCTTGCTGCTGCTATATTTTTAATTTTTAGGAATATTTTAATGATATTAATTTCATCGACATCACAATCCTTCAGCTCGCGTCTTTAATTACCTCTTAATTTTTTGCAACGTGATTGATTATCCCAAACCAAATTACAAAAACAACCCTTCCTACAGTTGTTTTTCTCTAGACAAGCTCTCTCAGGCTCTGGCCTTCAAGGGGTAAACATCTCCACCGACAGGTGTTTGTTAAAGCACACAGTGAACAACGTTTTACACGTTTTTTTATCTGTCCCGGATAAATAAAATCGTATCGTATAGTATACATATACTATTTTAATCACATTTACAAATTTATTCTCATTTTGTAAATACTTATTTGTAGTTACCTGTATATATAGTTTTTATTTCTTAATTTTAACTAAGTTCAAAGTTTAATTTCTTTTGTGTAAGTATTAAATAAAACTTTAAGGACAACGTTGTTGTGTTTTCTTTTATTTAATAGCTTTCTTTCAGAATCCTACATACGTCCTGGATCTTCATCATCACATTATAATAAAACCAATTTTCCTTATTGTTGGTACGCCCGATTGAGTAGTTCTTCTGGTAACGGCAGCTTTTGTCGAATGTTGGTTTCTGCGTTCCGAGAATTGCTGTAAGACATGTTGACACATTTTACACAATTCGTAATCGCTCAGGAATAATGCTGAGGAGCTCGTTCCGTGTAAATATGGAAATATTTATGACGAGCACATTTTTATGAGTGTGAGAGTGGTGTCAGTTAGTATCCGTTATCAATTTTTCTTTTTTATTTCTTAACAGGTCGATTAAAAATTTTAGTTTGTGTTAATGCGTTAATGTTATAATGCATATTGTTGAGAATACATTTAATATCCTTTTGTAATATTTTAATTTCAAATATCTTTTATTGTTAAATATAAGTAAATCTAGGATATAGAATTCAAACATAGCACTTCCAATTTTATAAATATTTAACGTTCATTTTCTAATTTAAACCGCTTTATTAACAGAATTTTATTATCACATTAAAATTGTAAAATTTTCTATAAATTCTACGAAGCGGCATCGTTCATATTTGCAAATTTATTTATTACTTTATGGTGTAGA
Organism: Melolontha melolontha; assembly: GCA_935421215.2. Lineage (NCBI taxonomy): Eukaryota > Metazoa > Arthropoda > Insecta > Coleoptera > Scarabaeidae > Melolontha > Melolontha melolontha. Next base: position 95,893,247 of record OW285238.1, on the reverse strand, counting down.
CCGATTGTTTATTTCCTAGGGTTATAGTAAACAAAGTGTTTAATCTGGATGTCCATTCTTAAGATCACGCTTCCTAAATATATCTAATAATTAGTAATATTTTATTATTTATTTATTAGCAAGATCAGATTTTTAAAGTCCTATCATTAACCTTGGTATTTTTGCCAGTAGGTACCGTTTCGACGAATTTATCTTAGAACATTACCCCATTATGACGCCAACCAATACACTGTACAACCAATATGCGTATTTAATTATGCAATAGTTTGTAGGGCTAGTGGTATATTTTTATCTCCTTGTAACACAACACAAAACAGTATAGAACAGAACATGAAGACACATAGTCGTACATTAACATTAACATTAAGACACACACACATTACATTAACATCAACATAACAATCATACCTTAATAAGAGACACCAGCCTCAACAGCAATTTTTTCAGGTTATAAGTCGTTGTAGGTCTAAAAATAAATGTATATAGTGTAAATAAATATATTTAGATGAAAATGCATTTATTCAGTGAAGCAAACATCGGGGTCGTGATTCTGGTAATCGAGGATGAAACATCACCGGCAGAAACCGGAGTAATCGCAAACATTTGGTTACACGAGCCGAACAACCCCAGCACATATGATACCACTTTCTTGTTGTAAGCCGCTTTGGTTTTTACTATTGAGTATAAATAAACGAATATTATCGCAATTAGTATTTATTACCATTTCGATCTTATTTTTTAAAGCGACAGCCAGTTTAAAACTTCTGAAAAAATTAAATTGAACAAAATAATCTTATAAAAGTGATATCTATGGCTACCACTAGTCAAATGTTACTTGAATTTATGCGTAAAAGCAAAGAAAACACGTCCATTTTAACTACGTTTTCTTTTAATGAAATGTAAACTATGTTAACTTAATGTATTTAAAAAAAAATGCAAATTATTTTCTAAGTTTCCATTTCCTCAATTCAATCCTGAAAAAGTATATGCTCGTATATGAAAAATATGCTAAAAAATTATCGCATTAATTAGAAATCGGTAGTGCTTTCTAATGTGCATGTTTTAGCGGAAATTATTCACGGGGAAAATAAGAAATAGCGAGACACCGCGAAAGCATGAATTGTTAGCATATCATAAAGAATTGAAGCAGTTATCAGGAATGAGAAAAGATTAATTAATGTTTTAATTAACATCCCCGACGAAATTTACGCCAACATCAGCAGCACACATTTTATTGTTCCGTTAAAAGAACAAACGCTCGGCTAAGGTCTCCCTTAAGTGTAATGTGTACAAGATTTAATGCAGTTAGGGATAATTGTGACCTATTTTCTGATTATAAAGTATTTCAAAGTGGATGGTAGAATTTGTGAATTAACGTTTTTTGTATGAAATAAAATATTTTCAATAATATTAAGATATCATTAAAAATCGGGCGTTGAAAACATAATACAAGTTAATATTTGTGTAAAAATTCTTTCTAGATATGCAGAGATGTGTTTCGTCTAGCTACAGACTCCTTAGTGCATGACTCACTCAGGTATGTTGTTTCAAATTGTTTTTGTAATTAACGTTTTCTTTTCTCTGTGTGTTATGTAAACTGGATAATATTTAGTTTCTATAATTGCCTTTAGCCTATATAACAAATATATACATTTATTATTATTAAATATTATTATATTATACAATTGTTCCGTATCGTTATGTTCAAATTTCCACCTGTTTCATACAAATCTGCCCTTTTTAGGGCAAAGAAAGTATCATTAAAAAAAGGCAAATAGAACACAGAGAAAAATTAACATTCAATTAAAAATTACAAATGTAATTTATTATTTCTCGACGTGAATTTAATATTACGACAATTAAATTATAAATTCCATATCACCATGAAACTGTTATACATACAAAATTTTTAAAGAAACTCGATATTGTATTTTTTCAGGATATTACAAAGGTCAGGTCATTGATCTACTTATAAATAACAACAGAACAGCTAATGCAAAAGAAAATTTATATCTACGAAATTAATGAATACATGTTAAAAATGTCAAGGGGATTTGAATTGCTGTCTTACTTATCTATCATATATTAGCGTACGTGGGAGTATTTAATTTACACCCTGTATTACTAAAAATATTTTTTTATGCAAAATGTGGTGAGATTTTACCTACTCAAGTATGTTTAAAAATCGATTGTGTTCGATGGCAGTTTCCGCAGGTTACGGCTGTGGCCGTCAGATGGAAACCCCTGGCTAAAATCTTACACTTGATATGAAGACGGTGATGGTTGTTTTGGTGTTCGTGATGATGTTATTAGTCAATGAGCTGCGCTGAGTGTTCTTCTACAACGTGTCTTAATATCTTTTGTAATGTAGTAAGGTGTTGTTTATTGTGAAGGTGCCCCCAATAGCATATTTTCGCACAAATATTAACTGGTATTGTACAGGGTCCGGCATTGGAACTTTCTTTTTTCAATGAGACGTGGTGGTACGACTGGAGGTAGTTGAAGCGCGGTAGTGTTTTTAGCCGAGAACGTTGATGGGGGAAATTTTTTGTTAAACGCCGTTAGTCGTCAAAATGCTTTGGGTGAGAGAGCAACGCGCGTTTGCAGTAGAAACCTATTTTCCACGAGGCCAGACGATCGTCGCGGTGCAGCGGACGTTCCGTCTACGGTACAATATTCCCCCTGGAGGTGCTGTTCTTGCCCGGGGATCCATCTTATCGTGGGTTTTAGGGCAGTTGGAAATGTGTTCCGCAAGAGACCGAGAGCAGCACGGACTGTTAGAACACCTGCAAACATCGAGGCAGTCCGAGCTTCAGTTTTGCGATCTCCTAGACGCTCTGATTCAAACATGCGGCCGCCCTGGAGTTGTCAGATCGTTCATCTCGCCGAATTCTTCATGATAACCTTCACTTTCATCCATATAAAATGGTAGTCGCACAACAACTTTCCGAGTGTGACTTGGTTTCACGACAAACGGCATGGGAAACGCTCCTTGAGAATTTGCCTCCTGACGCAGTTGTGTGGTTCAGTTATGAAGCACATTTCCACATCTCAGATTGTGTTAACAAACAAAATATGCGTTATTGGAGTGGTATTAATCCCAGGGAAGTTCATGAGAGACATCTTCATTCGGATCGGATCACAGTTTGGGCTGTGATATCAAGAGTAGGGATCATTGGGCCATATTTTTTCGAGAAGGATAATCGCACGGTAACAGTAAATTCGGAGCGTTGTGTGGCCAAGATTGGTAATATCTTTCTGCAGCTCTTGAAAATATTGTTGTTGGCGAAGTATGGTTTCGGCAAGATAGGACTGCCCACACATCACGAATGCGTGTTTTGAGAATAAATTTTCCGGGGCGACTTATCTCCAACAGAGGTAACATCTCGTGGCCCGTACACTCACAAGATTTAGTTCCATGTGATTTTTTTTATGGGGCTACCTCAAATAAAAAATCTATAACAACTGTCCTGAAACTCTTGAAGCATTAAAAAACAATATTCGTCATGAAATACACAACATACCGGTTGCTATGCTCTTGTATTTCAGAAATCGGTTACAACAATGTATCGACAGCAACGGTGGACTCTTGCTAAATATTCTCTTTAAAACAGTTTGATATAAAACTTCTCATGTTAGTGTATAATGCTAATAAAAGACAATTTTAAAATGTGCAATATTTACTTCTATTTTTTACCTTTGAAAAAAGAAAGTTGCAATGCCGGACCCTGTATGCACTTGTGTTCTCCACATCCGATCTTAATAATATTTTTATTAATATTATTATTTAAAAATGTTTTTTTTTATACAAAATATGGTGAGGTTTTACCTACTCAAGCATGTTTCAAATTATTTTGGTATTTAATTAACTCTTTCTTATCAACAATTAATTACTTATAATCAGTTTAGTTAGTGCTCACTTTTAATTTTAGTTGCATATTCAATACAATTACAATAGAATCCCGATATTGGCGGTCCTTTGGAAAACTTCCGTTAAATCGTAAGATAACAACGCATTTCGGTTATTCGTAATAGAATAGAATCTCTTTTAATGTTATTGTAAACGTCTTATAATTCGTAGTAGCCGTAATTCACCGTGAACGGCTTGTAAATCTCCGAATGTATTGCGTTAGCTAGCAGTGTATTATTCATGTCATTCTCTCCGTGTTAACAGTTCGAGAAATTATTCAAGCTGTTTCTGATGGCGAGAGAAAGATTGACGTCATCTACATTAACACCAATTCTGCAAAGAAAGGATTTCATTGCAGCAACACCTTCTTACAATGCAAGAAACTGGAGAGTTTCCCGAATTTGAAAAAAGCTTTATCGAAATGGCCTTCTCAGTGTCGACAAAAAATGTGCGGATGGGTGGTGTGGTAATTAAAGAAAAAACTAGAATTTATGCAGAGAAATTGGGTATCAGAGATTTTAGAGCAAGTAAAATGGATGGTTTGATTAGTTCAAAAAGAGGAATTACATAATTTTTCAAAAAAATTGTGAAGAAAGTGTGTGTCAATAATAATGTGTGTATCGAATGGAAGCAGAAATTAGGCGAAATAATAAATACCCCCTTATTATTATTTATAAGGGGGTATAAAGCTAAAAATGTGTTCAAGGCTGATGAAATAGGGTTATTTTCTCCCAGATCATACAATGTGTTTAAAAAATGAAGAATATGGTGGTAAGAACAGTAGGAAGAGGATCACAATACTCTTTTATACAAATATGGGCGGATCTGAAAAATTGAAACCTCTAATGATTGGTGAGTCTGCAAAATCAAGATGTTTCAAGAAGGTGCATTCTTTCCAAATAGCTTGTCGTTACAATAAGAAAGCCTGGCAAGTGACTTCTTTGTTGAATGACTGAAACTAGTTTCACAACAATATTCCAATTCTTAGCCATGTAAAAGTTGAGTTCTTACCAGTCGACACAACATCTATACTACAATCCCTTAATCAAGAAATAATTTTGAAACCTTTTATCGCAAGGAAGTTGTTTCTCAGCTCTTGAACAACTTCGAAGATCAAAGTCAGCACAAATTAAACTTCTTTCAGCGATGAACATTGCTGACAATGTGTAAAGGAATAGCACTCAATCCATAATTCCAAATTGTTTCCGAGCTTGTGGTTTCATCATTCCAGACAACCAATATAAAGATGTTGTGAATCAATTCAATGGAAGCCTCTACTTCAATACGAACACGTTTGATGATTTTGTCTATTTCGACGACATAGCAGTTGCTGGAAGACTAGTGGACGACGATATTGTGTGTACACCACTGGGAGCTGATGAGGATGAAAATGAAGATCACTATCATGTTAAAGAGGCTAGATATTTTCTGGCCTCTTTGATAAGTTACGAAGTCTATTGACAAAAGCGTCCAATATAAATGACGATGTATTCTCAGCTTTCGTAAAAATAGACAATGCAATTGATCAAGCTCGACCCCGATCCTTACCGATCTGAGAAACTAAAATTACGTCAACTTACCCCTCTTAAGAAAACGGCGACACCATGTGTTTATTCTCACGCTCTCAACTTTTTCTACCTCTTTTTCTAAGAATGAAAAAAGATAATTGTATGGGATAGGACCGTTGTTCGAGTTAAACGTATGATTTTTTTGAATTTTGTTTTTTAACGATATGAATGCTTTCGTATGTGTCGAGTTTGTTGATATTTTTGACAAGTTTTAGCCCTTTTACCGTGACGTCATGATCCGTGTCCAATGCATGGTTAGCGACACTCGATTATTCTGGTCTATTAAATTTATTATGTGATACTTATTCTTTAAAACGGGTTATTATTGAGCGTTTCGTTTGACCTATATATTTCAAATTACAATCGCCGCAATTAATTTCGTATATACCTGATTTCAAATTAAAATTAACTTTATCTTTGGTATTACCTAGGAGACTTTTGATGGTGTGTTCGGTGTTTGGTCAATCGGTTACTAAAATTTTCGTTAACAAAATAGAGAGACGAAATAGAACTAGATTTCATTAAACGACGAAATTCGTCCAGTGAGCGAAGCCCGGCTAGGGTTGAATCCTGTATACCACCGATATACGTTGATTTTTTATGGAGATTTATCGCCAAAAGTTGAATTAAATTCATTGATGCACTATTGTGATAATCCACGTCGAAAGTTGTTAAAAAATAATCGCACGGAAATGTTCATGAGTTAATTCCATTTTTAGGCCAAGATGAATTTTTTAAGTCACTGTAAACAACATAAGCAGCGCCTGTACGTCAAAACGTTGTGAGTAAGTATTGACAAAAATGTCGAACTTTACGATAGAGACATCGGTTGTCAGATGGCAGCACCAGGATCGCCTATTCCTGAAATATAAAAGGCATCCCTCGTATTAATGCGACTGAATATTCCTCATGTATGTAGAATATGAAATTTAGCCAGATATGGTAGCACTTGAAAAAAGACATATATATATAATACTGCAACAACTTACATAATTACGAATTTTTATTTTCTTTTAGTTTATTATTTATGAATGTTTATATTATTTTGATTACATCCACTCTTTTTTACTTTATTTTATGTAATTTATTTTATTTTTATTCTATAATATATTATAATATAATAATAATAATAATAATAATTATTATTATTATATTTTTGCTTATTTTCGACTTTGGGTAACGTATTTAGCTCTGTTCCTCGCAATTTTGAAACACCCCATATAATATTTTAAATTAAACTAAAAGAAAACTGTAAAAACTACATCAACATGTTTTTTAAGTAAACACTGGCTGAAGTTTTAGAATTAAAAATTTATATGTCCTAATAATTACTACGGCAAATTTTATTCAGGAGAAAAAATTGTTTACATAATAATTTCATTTATTATAGAAAGTAACCAAATAGGCTCTATTAAAGTATGCAAAGCTGCATTCTCGTACAAATTAAAATTTGCAGTGCGTATCCAAAAATTAAATTCGGGATTTTAATAGAGTTATGCCTACACGTTGTCAAGATATTTGTGGAAAACCAAACATGTCAAGCTCTAAAATTTCACACCGTAAACATATTTTACAAAATGCTCTTTTATTGTGTGGGGTTTAAAATAATAATTCAAAAACCCTCATTGCATCAAAATGTCAAGCTTACTGACTGAGATAATTATATATCATAATAAAGTTAAAATTCGGAGAGCAAAATTTACTTTCATTTGATTTTATTCAATATGATAAAAGACATGAAATTTTTAGTACACACAGTTTATTATTTGAAGCAAAACCGTGAACGAAATTATAATTTACCCAACCTTCATTTTGTAAGTTAATAATAAAACTTTTGTTGGCTACGTCAATACTCCAGGAAAAGCTAATTTAGTGTACTAATAATGAAGATAAATTACTTTATGCCGTTTATTTGAAAACAATTTCAATAACAAAGAATGTAAAGCAATTACATAGTAATAAATGCCTTTTATAAAACGTCAGTTAATGTTAATAAGCGTGGGTAAGACAAGTCGATAATGTACAATTGGGATGTGAAACGTATATTAAAGTACATTGATACGAATACATTAATTGTATGGTGCTGCTGAGTAAAAGATCAATATAAAAGCAGATAAAGGAAAATATATCAACAGATAATAACTAAAAATTATGGAACTAAATTCGTTTAATTTAGTTTGGAAGAGAATAATTGCAATTTATAGTAGATGATTTTATGAATTAGAGAATCTAAAGTTTTCAAATTTATGCCAAATTTTTAACGAAATAAAAAAACATTCAGTAGATGTTGCAAGCAATCTTTCTTGAACCTTTTGAAGCTATTGTATTGGAAAAAGCACTCATATCCAAACATTAATTTGGTTTTCGATAAAACCATGGGATTATTGCACAGAGTAATTGAGAAAATCAATAAGGACTTTAAAAATTAAAGTCAATTCAATAGCATTCTTAGTAGGTTAGAAATATATTCTTGTAAAGAAATTTTAAGAAACAAGAAAATACTAACTTTAATAAGTCTTTATACACTGTGTTTTTTTAATGACTAGATGACCATAACTTGAAATTCCATATTATCTTTATACAAGATTGGTAGTATAAAAACAATTAAATTATTGTTGCAACGTTATGTCAGAAAAGTACCAAAAAGCACTGTGAATTACGTTGTGTTCATAGACGGCGTTGTTTATGTGATTTTTGTTATTTATTTGCTTTTTTTTTGTATTTTACGTGTTCATCAGTTCTTTTCGAAGTTATTGTAAAGCGTATTACTGTTTGCTGTGGAAAGTTAAAAACATTTACCTTTCTTATTTTTATTAAAATCCATACATTCTTAGATAAATACCACATACAATACAATTTACTTTTTGATTGACTAATAAACTATCTGGGGAAATATATTTCAGTATTGCCAACTATTTCAATATTAATAAGCACGCTTGGTTGTATATGTGGCAGTAGCAGGAGTAAAAAACACGGCGTATAAATTTAGGGACCGGACACGAGAGGCCGAAATGACGATGGACCATATAAATAGTCTTTCACATCGCTAAATACAACACGCAGTTATTGAATAGCACTATTCATTCGGTTAACCGCACATCTGTTTTTTGTCATTGAATTGTGCCGCAATTACTTCAATTTTACACTTAAATTCCTTTCTTCACGGGCGTAGACAGAAGCGGGTGGAGTTTTATAATTTATCTTGTTTATTACGATAAGATAAATAAAGTACGATGAGTTAGTTTCTCTTTTTCATTATTTTAACTGCTAATTACATACTTCGTAATTTTTGTAATAGATTTCGTTAAGTTTCAATAACTTACGCATACATTTTTAATTTTCATTTATTTAGATCCAGCACATTGTTTATGTTACTTTTTCAGATATGATATGGAACAACGTCGAGAAGGGCATCGTGAAGCAATTGCGAGTTGGATTAAGGGTCAAACTGATGGTATGTCGATTGCCAGTGATTCCGAAATTTATTGCAAAGTCAGTAAAATATCGTTAAAAAATTCCAAGAAATCGCATGTAAAACGTCACTTAGCATCGCAAACACATACACAGAAACTAGACCCGTTGAAATCTGACAATTTTAAGGAAGAACTCTGTGGAAATTTAATGGCGGCAAATATTCCATTAAATAAACTTAACAATACCACCTTCAAAACATTTCTCCAAAAATATACTGGCCGAAATGTTCCCGATGAATCCACCTTGCGCAAATATTATGTTTCTAAGTGTTACACGAAGGCAGTAGAACGCATTAGAAGCCATCTTTTAAATCAGTACCTATGGATAAGTGCCAACGAAATTGTTGATATATTAGGACGCTGTGTGGTAAATGTTGTAACTGGTGTACTACATCCAACTATTCCATATAACGCATATGTAATAACAACAAAGGTTATAAATACAGTTGATGCGGAAACACTAGCTAAAACATATAGGACACAGATCTATATCAGAAAATGAAGCATAAGCGCCATCCCGCTTCTATACTAAATTATGAAATCGAATTTAACTAGCAGAGAGACTTAAAACTTACACTCTATTGAATCAGGGACACTTCAAGGAAGCCTGCCAGCGCCGTTACTGTTTGCTGCTGATCTTCCTACGGCAAGATTAAGAACGAGAACTACCACATTCACTGATGACAGTAGTTCTAAGTCTTCAATAGAAACTTACAGTTGGCTCCCAGAGATCTTTAAAATCAATTAAATAAAATTTCATTTAAGTAATGAAAAATTAAAATAAATGAATTTAAATCAATACATTCAAGCTAAGACATTTGAATACCTGTTTATCTAAACAGCTATCGATTATCAAAGGAGAATAGCACAAAATGTCTAGGATAGCATTCGATTAACAAGTAACATAGCAGAATCATGTACCTATTAAAAAAGGAAACAACTCGAAATTAAATTACAATTTTAAAAATGGAAGATCTATGGAAAAGAAAATATCGGAATACAAAAAATGTTTTAATAACAACAAAAGTGATTCCAACTATGTTGTACAATTAAATACTAGTAATCATTCTCTTAATGCAGATTTCACTATTTTACAATCAGAAGATAAACGTATAAAATTAATATTACTTGAAACTATAGAAATAAAAATGTAATACAGATGAATTGGCTTTTGAATCACTGGTTATTTGAAGCGGCCTATTTGAAATCCATTTGTAAGTTGACTAAAATAAAGTTTTTCGTTCATTTAAATCAAAACATGGTCTTTTCCGGGCTATTGAATTATCATAAACTATATACATTATATGTATGTACATATCGATAGCCAAGTCGCAGAAAACTGAATCGAAACCTTCCTTATTAGAGCTTCTAAGAGATTTTGAACCAGATCATATTTATAATACCTATACCGGAGAGCTATACCGGATTATTCATTAGTTTTTAAGAAAGAATCACATACGGCGTAAAATAAGCAGAAGAAGTGTATTGGTTGGCAACATGTCTGGTACAGACAAATAGACAGTAAAGTAACAGGAAAATCTAGAAATCCGCGGTGTTTTCGAGCAGCATCTTTACGACTAACATATAAGAGTAATTCAAACGGATGGATGACAAGTAAGGTATTCCGCCAGTGGTTTACGGAATGAGATCAGAAACTTAAAGATGGAAAAACTGCACTACTCTTGGACAATTGTACCGCTTATCCCAATGTCTTGTTAAAAAAACATAGAATTAGTGTTTCTGCCAGCTAAAGCTACATCTTTAATCCAACTTCTTGTTCAAGGAATCATACCTTGAAAACATTATATCGAGAGGATTCGATATATTTTATTCTACGGATGATAGAAGACGAAAAAACCAAAACCAAGCCAAAATATATCTCTCCTTACCGTAATCCATACGATACAGAACGCATGGGAAAATGACGATGCTCCACAATTGCTAACTGTTTTAAAAAGGCTGGTTTCGTCATCCATGGCGCTAAGCTTAGGTGAAAACTATGATCCTGCTGATATCGATGATTTAGATGATTAAAAACCTGGATAAATATGGATTCGTCGCGTGTTTGTCAACAAGTGAATATGTACACGCGGTTAAAGAATCGGAAGAAATAGATGAAAATAATAGTACTCTTCCATCAGCAAAATAAATTTATGCAGCATTGAAGTTTTAAGAAGAAATTTTTATATAAAAGGTGCCACTTCAGAAGAATTTAGGTGCTTCTATAGACTTGAAGATATTTTGTAAACTCTGATTCCAATGCGACAAACAACAATTCAATCATTTTGCGATAAAAGTTGAATTAAATACATATATTTATGCAAGGTTATGAATAAATTACCATTAAAGAACTTTTTTGTATATACTTAAATAAAAACTATTTGTGCATTGCATTTTTTTTTCATTAAACATGTACTAATTAATTACGTACTTATGACCACAAATAAATTGTGAATACTTCATCTTCATAAAGCCTATGAAGGTAGATGGTTTTCATACAACCATCGCTTATTGGAATCTCCGCTTAATTGACTCAAAAATGTACCAACGTGATTCTAATAAGCGGAATCTCCTGTAATTTATTTAATGATCAAGTAGATTTGAATAATTCTCCATTATTAAACTTATTCCCGTGTAACTTTATAACACCTCCACTCTTAAACTTGTTTGGCTCAGTAGAATATATTAAGTTCTATTACATTTACCCATTATTATGAAGAAGCCACTGAGTTGGTGCAACAATTGTTACTATAATAAAATATTTATGACAATTACACAATTGTGTTTTGTATTTAATTAATAATAAAATTTGCATTAAAGCAGCATTTTTATAAAATATTCTAAATATATGTTTTCAATAATACAAAATATTATTAAAAATCAGGTTTGGAGAATACAATACTAGTTCATATGTTCATGTTTCATCTTACTACAGAATTGTCAATACGCCACCACTGAAGAGATACTTTCGCTATACTGGGTGTATTTTTTATTTTGAAACTCCCGAAAAATAAACAGTTCTTGAAAAAATGTTCAGACTTAAAATTTAATAATTCAATGGAGGAAATACATTAGTGCTAGAATTAGACCCCCTCTCTCCCTCCATGTAGGTGGGGAGGGACTAACTTTGAAATCTTAAATACGAACCTGTATATTTATTATAGATTCAAATTTTACTGTAAAAAGTACGTAATATTTGTCTGAAACATTTGCTTGAGTTCGCTGATCGATTAAATTCAATTTTTTCCAATTTCTCGCACTGAGAACCTATGCATATGATTCTGCAATTCGTTTTTAATAAAAAGAGTTCCACAAAAAATGACTAATCGAGAAAGTACTAATATCATAACTAGGGAACGGACGCAATTTCCATAAAACGCAATCGGCAATTGGAATTGTGTATAACGTCGCTGAGTACATCCCGGCGTAATTCAATGAAGTATTTGTTCGACTTACTCGGACACCTGGTCTCGCCAAGATAACAATGGACAAGGCAGCTATTGTATTCCGAGAATATAGTGCTTTTTAAAGTGTTTTCATGAGCGTAGATAGAAGCGGGGTTTTTATAATGTATTTTATTTATTAGTTTATATTTCGTAAGATAAATAAAGTACTGTGAGTAAGTTTCTTGTTTTCATAGTTTTAACTGTTAATTACATCGTAATTTTTGTGATAGATCCTGTTTAATATCGTTTGATTGAATCTATTTCTACCAATTATTTCGACGTAAGAGTGTGCATTGAATTTCGTTCAGTTTCAACAACTTACGCACACATTTTTTGTTTTCATTTATTTAGATCTAGAGCATTGTTTAAGTTATTTTTTCAGACATGATATGGAAGAATGTTGAGAACGGCATTTTAAAACAATGGCGAGTTGGATTGACGGTCATACTGATTGTATGTCCATTGTCAGTGATTCCGAAATTTATTACAAAATCCGTAAAATATCGTCAAAAATTCGTCACTTAGGATCGCAAACACATCTGAACTCTGTAAAACTTTAATGGCGGCTAATATTCCATTAAATAAACTTAGCAATCCCACTTTAAAAATATACTGGTCGAAATGTTCCTGATGAATTAACTTTACGCAAATATTATGTTTCTAGGTGCTATACGAGAACAGTAGAACGCATTAGAAGCCATCTTTTAAATCAATACATATGGATAAGCGCCGACGAAACGGTGGATATTTTAGGACGCTTTGTGGTAAATGTCGTAGCTGGTGTACTACATTCAACTGTTCACTATAACTCATATGTAATAGCAACAAGTGTTATAAATAGAGTTGATGCGGAAACAGTTGCTGAAACCATTAAGGAGAATATGCAAAAAATGCTTCATTCGGACGCCACGTAGAAAGAAAAAATACTTTTATTTGTCAGTGATAGTGCTGCGTATATGTTAAAAACAGGCAGACTATTGAAGAAAACATATCCTAATATGCTGCATATTACTTGTGTAGCACATGCTCTCCAGAGAATCTGTGAATATATCAGAGACACTTTTCCGGAAGTTGATAGACAGCTTTCAAAAAAGTTTTCAGAAAAGCACCATTGTAGTAGCTCTTTTAAGGGATAAATTTCCATCTCTGTCACTGCCTCCTACTCCAGTAATAACTAGATGGGGAACATGGCTGGAAGCTACTAGTTATTATGCTGAAAATTTCGATAGTCTAAAACATTTCGTAACACTGCTTAAGGAGGATGCTAGAAGTATTGGTGAGTGCAAGGAGCTCACACAAATCCCAAATTCAAAAAATCAGTTGTACTTTCTTCACGAACACTTTGGAAAATTGCCAAAACTAATCACTTATTTTGAAAATCGAAATCTCAAATTAAATGACGGATTAACCACATTAGATGTGGCTGTTAATAATTTGAAAAGTATTCCAAGTGACTTCGGATGTGGCCTTCGGCAAAAGTTTGAAGCAATTCTTAATAGAAATCCAGATTTAATTACATTGCAGCAATTATGTATGGAGACAATTCCACAAAATCTAACCGCTAAATATGAAGAAATAAAAGAATATTTCCAGTATGCACCTATAACCAGTTGCGATGTAGAAAGGACGTTTTCTATTTATAAGGATGTACTTAATTCAAAGAGAACAAAATTGACAGAAGAAAACCTTGAGAAACTATTGCTAGTCAATATTAATACTCCTTTACTCAACTTGAACGACAAAATGAACAAATAAAAATGTTCCAATTATAGAAATAAAATTAAAACTTTAAAAATACAACTTTTCAACAAATAAATATGTATTTCGTAATTTTATAGACCACCACCCGTTCGTTTTCCAATTATATAAATAAAATTAAATATTTTAGAAATACAGCCTTTCGCCAGTACTGCACTGGGTGGTAAGCGTGTCCGTTCTCTAATCATAACTTGGGTACAGGCGTTCTTCATCACATACTTGGTCAACACGATTTCCTTCGCTCATGACTTATCGGAGTTCTTTCAAATAAAAAATATTGTATTTTTCTTTTATTACCATTTCCTTTGTTGAAAATAATTTTTATAAAAATGTTTTTGTATGTATCTAAAATGTATATATTTAATGAAATTTAATTTAAAAAAAAGAAATAACTTTAAGAAACAACTTATTTTACTCAGTTCAAAGAATATTTCGAAAAGTGAAGGACCTGTTTCTGTTACGTTGTTAATAATACCTACTAGAGAATGGAGTATTTAACTGTACAAGGGAAAATTAAAATCGTTCTAGTGTATGGGGAAGCTGGCAGAAGTCTTGATAATGCTGTAAATTTCTACGCTTAGCGTTTTCCGGATAGGATTCGGTAACGTGCTTCATTTTACCATACTATCCAACAATTCACTACTGATCGAAGTGTTCAAACGAAAAAAAGGACCCGTCGAGCAACAATAACCGGAGAAACTAATGAAGTCGCTCTATTAGCTGCAGTGGCTGTTAATTCTCATGTTAGCACAAGAGAAATAGCTTGCGATTCCGGATTGTCCCACACCAGTCCTTGGAAAATTTTAAAACGTCATAAATATCATCCATATAATGTGTCATGACATGAAGATCTTTATGACTTTAATTTCTAAAATCGGGTAACTTTTTGTCAGTGGGCATGTAAACAATTACAACAAATTCCCATTTTTTTCATTACGTGTTGTTCTGCGACGAGGCGTCTTTCACAAATCACCAGTTAATCAACAGTTAATCGACGCAATACACATTACTGGAGTGTTGAAAATCTGCACTGGCTTCACCAAGTTGAACACCAGCGCCTTTGCACTGTCAACGTGTGGTGTGGAATAATCGGGAACAAAGTCATCGGTGCCCACATTATTGAAGGCCACTTGAATAGTGAAATATACCGAGGCATTTTGGAAAGTGAACTGCCAGCACTACTTGAAGATGTTAGCTTATAAGTGCGACAGAACATGTGGTTTCAACAATGATGGTTGTCCAGCATATTATTCGGTGGTAGCACATGAAGTACTTGATCGTAATTTCAATGGTCACTGGATCGGTAGAGATGGTTCAGTTAATTAGCCTGATAGATCACCATATCTTATTTCGCCAGATTTCCTTTCATGGGGTAATCTCAAACGCAAAGTATCAAACGCAAAGTGCAAAAAATCAAGTACAATACGTGAAAATATGGTTGAGCGATGATACACTTCTCAATTGTCTATACTCATTTGAAATGCGGATCAATAAGTGCATTGAAGTCGAAGGCCATCATTTTGAGAACTTACATCATTTTTAGCACTTACTTTAATTGTAAGATGATGTGGCGAGAGGAAATCAGGCACTCTGATAAGTGAGAGGCGAAGGGATTTACATAAATGAAGCGCCCTGATACGTGAGAGGCGAGGAGATTCAGGTTAATAAAGCACCCCAAGGTGGTACTACGTGCATGTCATTGTTGCTGGGTTACGCTAAAAGTAATTTATTCACCAGCAATTTACATTTCTATAGTGACATTTTCCCAGTTATTCGAAATTTGTAAAATGAATAAAATTTTTCTAAGACTAATTTTACCTACAAAAAAATGTATTTTTTATTGCACACGTATTGCATTTTGCGTAATCGTATGCATAGGTTCCCTGTGCCAGAAATTAAAAAAAATTGAATTTCATCGATTACAGCGCCATCTATCATGAATTGAAAAACTGTGTCAGACAAACCCTGCATACTTTTTCCAGTAGAATTCGAATCTGTAATCAAATATATGGGTTCCAATTTAAGATTTCAAAGTTACCCCGTCCCATCTACATGGAGGGAGAGAGAGGGACTAATCCTAGAACTAATTTATTTCCTCCATTGAATTATTAAATTTTTAATCTGGACATTTTTCTGTGAAGTGCTTATTTTTCGAGATATTTGAAAGTTTAAAGTTAAAAAATAGAGAAGTTATTGAGACAGACCGTAGAAGAACATTCGGCGCTGCTCATTGACGAACGCTGAAACAACTATCACGGTTTCTATAACAAGTGTAAAACTAAGCCCGATGCCAAATTCATTACAGAGTTACTTTCACAAATATATGAACTTGTATTGTGTTCTCCACATCCCATTTTTAATAATATTTTATATTATTAGAAATGTTTTTGCTCTATACAAAATTTGGTGAGGTTTTACCTACTCAAGTATGCTTCAAATTACTTTATTATATATGTTTTAATTTTAAATGTAATTTCGATAATAATTTTTTAAATTAGGTTTCACTTTATCTACGGAATGTAATTTAAGAATGCTAACTTACAAGTTCATTAGATTGGCGAAGTATATGTTCAAATACATATATCCAATTATCTACAGTTCGAATACTTCTATAAAAGTAATACAAGACTAATACAATTATTAATATTCGATTATATTTACGATTTAAGACGATCTTAAACCTAGTTTAATATGCTCCAATTCATCAATAACTGTATTACTAAAATTATATCATTATCTTTCCTCAATTTAAACGACTCAAGGAGAATTTATTTCTAAAGTAGAATTTAAACTCGTTATATATAACTTCGAGTTTTATGCTTCAATGAATTTAATAAACATAGAAAAATATAAGAGGGTTGGGTTGGTTAATCGGCTGTATTAACGCAAAAACAAGTTACCCGAAATATAATTTCGCTTCATAAGATTAAGTCAAAGTTATTGCGAATAGGATTAAATGCGTAAAGCTCGTGCAGTAAATATCGTTAGGGAGTTATTGTAATATTTATAAACAAGAAAATACGTATATTCCAAAATTTAAAAGAAACGATTTTCAAGTATTCAATTCTAAACAATTTTTCTTGTTTGAAGAAGACCCTGGATTAGTTTATTGAAAAAGATCCAGTGATAGAATATATTAAAGAGATACAAAAGATAATAATAATAATATCCAAAAATAAAAATAGAGTTAACTTACTGTAGATTTAATCTCGTGATATTTAACCTGGTAATAATCAATAAAGTATGAATATAATTAATTGTTAATTTAAAATAACATCGCTCTCAAAGATTTTGAGATTTTCGATTGTCTTTAACTGAGAGGATAGTTTTAAACATTTCTACAGTCTTGCATTCAGTACTCGATGTACAGAAGAACGACCTGCTGGTTATTACATATTACTTGCAACCTATTTTAATCGATTTAGTTAGAAATTTAATTGATTTTACTGAAGATGTTCTCCACATTTCTGTTTTTAGTATTTGCTTTTGCATTTATTGAACCGTTTTGCTTTGTATTCCTCAATAATTTTGAGCAATATAAATAACAAAAATGCAATGTTATTTGGATCTTTAACTAATTTCTTATCTTTTGGTCGTCCTGTATATCTTTCATCAGTCCTTCACCTCACCATCTTAATAATTTTTTTTGATAGGTATACTTTTTTTTTACTTTCAGTATTTTATCTAAACTTTCCTTTATATCGTTATTTTCCAGTTCGTCTAGTCTAGTAACACTTACATGCGGCGACCGTATTGTAATAATAATTGTTTTAAGTCCAACAGGTTCTTTTTTACAGGAATAAGCAACAAAAAAAAAACAGGATAAATATACATATATGTAATAGTAACGCTATACAAAAACACGCTCCGGTTTTCAATCCACGCTTGTGCATTTAATAATTATATACAGGAGGTTTCTTATTGTTTTATTATTATCTTCTAGATTGTGTTCATTAAGTCTGGTTTGATAACTCGCTCACATTTATGGAACATATCCGTCAGGTATGTAATAAGGTCTACAGATACCTTGGTTTCCTTTCTCGCAACACTAAGCTGTTCAAAACAATAGAGGGCCTTGAAACTATTCCATCAAAGCTATATCAGAAGTATGCTGGAGTATGGGAGTTTGATTTGGTCACCATATTACGCAAAGGCTGCTGATGATGTTGAAAAGGTTCAGCGGAAGTTTCTGAAAATTATTTGCTTTCGTAGGCATGATATATATCGTGAGAGAAGTTACTTATAACAGGAGTTACTCCAAGAATTCAATGTAATAAGCTTGCAAGACAGACGTACAATACAATACAGTTGCTTTTCGGGTTTGAGCTCATTAAAGATATTATCCTTGAGTCCCACCTCCTATCTCTGCTGAATCTTTCGGTTCTTCAAATTGCCTCAAGGTGCTTGAACCTTTTTTATGTCCTCTAGTTTCGCTCCTTATATCATCAACATTCGCCTGTGATTGATATGATTTGTACCATGAATAATATAATCAAAATATGATTCTCCAAATAAATCTTCAACATAAGAAAACAGCCACAGCAGCACTCTGTCAAAGGACGCTGGCTGAAAATATCGATATCCTCCTCATCCAAGAGCCATCTTTGTGGGCGATTTCAATAAAATATAAATACAGATACAAATCAGTTGTTTAACAGATTTATATCAATTTGTATACATATTGCTTCACTAGCTTGACTGATGACGCCTAGATGGGAGAAACATATGTATTAAGCAGAAGTAAATGTTGAAAATACGAGGTGTATTGTCCATGTGTACAGTTACAGATATGTAAATTATTTACATGTCTGTTTCATATTGTATATAATCCTGTAATTAGTTATTATGACTCTTGGATAATAAACGTATAATAATAATTATTATCATTATTATTACTATATCTTTAGTAGCGCTAGCATTGTAACATATAACATTATCCCTAACATTTTATAACGTATAACATATATATAGTGAGCCACAAAAAAAGTTTTCAGAGTATGCCATGCATTAAATCACTTATGTCTTTGATTGATTAAGTGATTGAACCTACATGTCGTGCTATTAGTAATAGGTTAAATCGTTAAATAAGTGTTGACAAATGACATTTGTTAAGGTTTTGGCTGTTGAAATGTGTAAATTACAATGATTTATTATAAAAAATATAGTTTTTTTAATGCTGTCTGTTGTAAAATGAAAAAATATCGAAAAATAAAATTTTGTAACATTATGTATGTAAAATCTCATTATATTCAGTATAAAGATGAATTAATAATTAAAATAGCCACAACAATTTATTAATGCAGCATACAAAACAAGCAAGTATGGCATTGAAGCATCGTTAATTTTTCATTTTAACAAAAATGTGTTGGTTCTGAAAAGAAACGTTTTTTTTTATTGGAGAAATTAATCTTCGTCATCTGTTAAGTCATCCATTGGAGTTTGTCGTATGGGGTTTTGATGATCTGTTTACCCTATTGTTTAAATCAAAAGAAGAACAAAACACAATCTGGTACGTAACAATATTCATTAAATAAAGTGCGTAATATGGCCACCGTTTTCATCTCTGCAGCATAAAGTTCTTCGTTTAACAAAGTGAATAACATTTTCTAGGATCCAAGATGAATTATTAATTTCTACGATCTTATTAGTGATCCTTGCATGTTATTAAGGTCAAAAACAGGTGTTACAAAAATATAATTTTTTAAGTGGGGCCATAAAAAGAAATCGCACGGTGTTAAATCACAGGAACCAGGTGTATTTAAACAAATACTTCGATCTTCAAAAAATTCTCTCAGAAGAACAATATTTCCATTGATAGTATGTTCACGAGCTCCATCTTGTTAAAAGTAGCCTTCCTGTAATTCATCATCTTGTAACATATTTACAAATGGTATCAAAATTTTTAGTCTGTAACACGCAGCATTTAATATTCCTAAAAGGTTTAAGCATTTTTAGCTACTGTTTCAAATTTTGTATTTTTAATCGACATACCTTCAAAAATATAGGTCCAATAATCCTTCTCTGACAAACAGCTCCCCAAACTCCAATTTTCTGTGAATGCAGAGGTGCTTCCACAAAAAAGTGCGGATTAATTGCACTCCACATCCTCATGTTTTGAGAATTTACGTAGCCAGAGAGATGAAACCAGGATTTATCAGTAAACATTATATTTTCAATGCCTCCATCACTAACAACAAAATGGTCAATAAATCTTTGACAAAATTCCTGTAGTTTCCTGTATTTCATGAGTCGCTTGCAAGCGGTAGGGGTGTAAATGTAGATCATGCTTAAGAATACGTCTGCAAGTGCTATAAGAAAGATCTAATTCTTGGTGTAAATGCCGCACAGAAAGCTGGGGACGTTCTTCTACCAATTGCGTTGCTGCTTCAACATTTTCCTCATTTCTAACTGTTGGCCTGCCGCTACTCTTTTTGCGATCGACGTTTCTTGCATCCCTGAATAATTGCAGTAATTGAAAACTGATAATATGGGATAGCAATATCTGGAAATTCTTCTAAAAAATAATGATTTGCATCCCTGACAGAATAGACCCATTCACTATTAATTTTACTACCATTTCTTAAATAAATATCAACCAAGCGTAATTTCTGTTGTTCGTTAAATACAAAAGCCATTATTAAATAGCTAATAAATTGCAAAGATATCTTCCAACTTGTCAGTTTGACTAATGATTATTTGCAAATCACACTTCGTCAATTCTCTAAGCTCAGACGTGACTTATGTCTACCTCAGTCGTTCATGGTCTACCTAGGATACACATTTTGTGGTTCGTTAGTTAACATTATATCATGTGTTCCAAAAAAAAAACTGCCTCTAATGAGCCATGATTTCAAAGTACCATAAAAAAGCATGTCGTAACTTTACCAATATGAATTTCGTTAATGACAGTTACATTTGAATGACAGACGGCTTTAGAAAATTGCGATATTAGAAAATTGTAAGGTTAATTGCTAGGTTATAATCTTCCTGTCATGAACAAATAAAATTCCGTGTTATCGATGACACTAATGACATTAACATTTAACAATTCAGAACGATGCGATTAAGTTACGACGTACCTAAAAATTTCATGGTCAACTCTGAGGTAGAACATTGTATAATATTATCGTCACCGCCAAAATGTCGAGTTCAGATATTTCAAGATTTTAGTTTATTTCCTGGTGCAAGCTAATTTACGCAAAGTTCGTTTCTTCACCTTTGTTTCTTGACAACTATTGCCTATTCCGTGCCCTATAGATATATAAATGTAGTGAAGTTGTGCACATATCACGATCACATAGGCTTAAAATTCCATTTTTTCGGTGTTACCTGCTTTTGCTAAATTTTTAGTTTAAAATCATGCGATATATAATAAGATATATATATATATATATATATATATATATATATATATATATATACATATATATATATATATATATATATATATATATATATATACGATATATATAAGATATATAAATGTCAATTTAGAGAAATGTTCAGAAAATATTCAATGTCAAGAGAGAAAAAAGAAGAAAAGTTTTGCGAGTTTGTTATTCGATGTTATTTGGTTAATATTTATCTGTGTATATGTAGAATTAGCTTTATTATTTCGCATGTAAATTCTACAGTTTTTTCATTCCCTTGACAGAATTTAATAATTTGCATACGGAACAAATTCTTTTTGAAACTCACATTATTACAAAAAATTTTGCACGAGACGTTATATCTCAAACACGTGGGCATATAACAAAGTACAAGAAAATTCAATCAGTTTAAAACTTTGCTCTTTTCACTACTCAAAATTCAATTTTATGCAGGGGTTTTAACAGTTATACAAATTGCCTAACATCATGTACTTCGTTTGACGGCACCACAACTTCGCAGATGTAACATTCAGATATTAAATACAAATGGACATTAAATATACCGATATTTGCTCGAATGAAGTTTTAGAATAATTTACAGATGAAATACTTTTATTTATGATAAAAATTAAGTTTGATACTGGTATTTTGCTAACGTTAAAGTTCATTAAAAGAGGAAAAATTAGAAATAATACAATTATTGGTGAATACAAATTACCTATTCAAAATAGAATATATAAAATATGCAGATATAACGGCGGGTTAAATTTTAACTATACAGAGGATGTTGCAGGACCTTTCAAATTAGCTGTGCCGACCACAGTTTGGTTTGATTTGACATGTGGGGTCTTGCGCTATCATGCGAAAGTTGAACTCCTTCGCGTAATCGTTCTGGCCTTTTGTTTCTAATGACTTTGTGTAATTTTTGGAGAGTTTGGCAGTATCTTTTATTCTTAATGGTTGAGCGCGGTTCAAGGAATTCACACAGCAGCAGGCCTTCATTATTCTAGAAGACACTGGCAATAGTTTTGCAGGCAGCTGGGAGAAGTTTTGCAGGAAGCTGGGTTTTGATTTTGTTTGTAGCTGGGCAAACTGGACGTTTTCATATCATTTTGTTATGTTTCACCTTTGGGGTGAACTAACAAACCTAGGCTTCATTGAAAGTATTATTATACCTTCAATGAAAGAATTCCTTTTCTGGTAGTGTCCTCCTGTTTTTTCTTTGTTTTCGCTTTCGCTACTGAAGGAGCCGAAACTTAGCGGAAGTTTAGGTTACATATGATTTCATCCTAGAAATACAAGTCGTTTCAGCAATTTCATGAACTTTAATACGAAAGTATTTCCTAAGCAAACGTCCGACGATTTTTCAATTGTCATACGTGTGTGAGGTCCTTGGCATGCTTCGTTGCTTCTCGAGATCATTATTCAGATCCGTTCGTCCAACTTAAAATAAAATACTTGAGACCAAACGCTGACATTCTTTCAATTTAAAACCTACGTGCCATATACGCTTTGTAATCTTCCATTAATTTCACTCTGATTTACTCCTCCGGCTTGCAGAAGTCTGATAACTCCACTCACCTCGCACTTAGAATATTCTGCGATTGTAACTTCCTGGGAGTTAAATTGAGTCTTGATCACAACAATGCTCCCGACTCTACTACTATTCGCATAAACGTATCTAGTCCTGGATATAGTATCGATATTGCGCATGCGCAGTTTGTATAAGAGCCACCTGTATCTGTAATTTCGAGCCCCTTTAAATGTTCCTATATTTTACATCATTTTAAAAGTAACCCCCATTGAAACACAAATACGAAGATGTGTATGTATAAATTTTTGGTAATAATATAATATATTGAAAGTATATTGTTAGATGATAATATAGATATAATACAGATGATAATAAAATTTAATGAAATAGCTCAAGTGTTATATGATTTACGTTGAGTTTATAAATAGAAAGCTTTATTAACAACCGTCTGATATATCCATTAACAAAATAAAAACGAAACTAACTGGGCTGTCGATCCAGCTCAATATTTAAATCGCATAGCCTTTGTTATATGCTTCAGTCTAATTAGCTAAGTGTGTATTTATTATTATTAAAATAATGCTGTCATTCGAGGACACCAGCTGAGTCAACTAAAAGCGTATATAGGTAGATAGAATTAACTATGTACGGGAAACGATCAAAATTATATGCTTGGGTAATTACTATTTTAGATTGGAAATAATCAATCGTAACAAATTATGTCGGTTGATATGCTTCATATCATTTTAGAAATCATTTAGAGGTCATTAACCAATTGACCCAAATGAAAAGCCACTACTGAATAAGGCATCTTATATTAAACTGAATAATGTGTTTCTCTATTGAACGATTTCAGTGCTGTCGGTTCGAGTTGGGCAAGCATATTTTCAGGTACGCTATTCTCGAGCAGCTTATTTTCAAATTTTTGGTAACAATTCCACTATTTACTAATGTTTGACTGAAGCACATGGCATTTAATACGGATAACATTAATTGAAGAAAGCGGCAAGAGTTTATGTTGATTCTTCACGCACCAATGATACATCTGTCGAAAATACTTGCTATTTGCTTCTTTCTAAGCTTCATGATTCAGCCGGGAAATTGTGTATATATATATATATATATATATATATATATATATATATAGTAAACCTAATCAGTAGGCGATTAAAGGTCTGTATATTACTTCAAAATATATATATTTAAAAAACCCGACGTTGCAAAATAATATTTTAAAATATTATTTTGCAACGTCGGGTTTTTTAAATATATATATTTTGAAGTAATATACAGACCTTTAATCGCCTACTGATTAGGTTTACCATATCATACCAAGGTCACGAAGATATTATATTTATATATATATATATATATATATAACCGTAAATTTGTTCATAGCTAATCTGAACGTCGCTATTTAATTTTAACTAAATGGCGTATATGCGAATAAAAATTGTACATGACGACTACAGTTCTTCTTATATGGTAATGGTTGTTGAATGTTGTAGTAAGTTTTGACAGGAAAGGGAATCCACAAGTTGCTTTACATGTAAATTAGTGCATTCAAGTTAAGAGAACTTTCTCGAATGCTGAGCATTTGCGTGGGATTGTCCTTTCCATTATTCACAGTCTTGGTTATAATAAAGTTGCTGCCCAATGGATTTTACGACAGCTTACTGATCAGAGAATCTGCGTTCGACATTATCGCATTTGATCGTTATCAGTAGAGCAGACCAATTTCTGTGCGCGCCATGTGCTCCGATGTGAGGATGATTGTATTGCGTCAGAACTAATAAAAAGCATTCAGTATTTGTTTGGTACTTGCTTAGACTGCACGTAAGTGTAAGCATATGTAATAAAATGTTCGACAACTAAGTTGTCATCATCAGTAGGTAAAAACCACTAATCAAGGTGTCACACATGAGGCACAGTAAATCTAACACATATACACGCGCAACAACTTTACACGGCGTCCACATATACACTAACTTTAAAATAAAATTCACAAACTAAAAATTACGACCAACTTACCTCTCTTAAGAAAACGGCATCACTTGTAATTAATATCCATTTTCGACCTTTTCTGCCTCTTTTGTAAGAATGAAAAAAGACAACTATATGGAATATTACCGTTGTCCGCGTTCAATGTATGACTTTTTTTTAACGATATGAATGTTTTCATATGCGTCGAGATCTCTGGTGTTATTGATTGGCTTTGACAAGTCTTAACCCTTTAACCGACACATGGTGATCTCTGTGTAGGGCATGATAAGCTACCATAGATGTTTCTGGTCTATTAAATCTGATATGTGATATATGTTCTTTATAACGGATTATTGAGCATTTCGTTTGCGACACTTTGATTAGGGGTTTTACCTACTGATGACGACAACTTAGTTGTCAAAATACGTATTAGGATAGAATTATTAATTGTGGTAAGAGGTTTTATGACTTTTTGAGTTTTTTTGTCTTTTGTTATTTATTATCAAGTAAATAGTATCAAAGTATGTATAATGGTTTCATTTCCGGATATTGAACTTTATATACAGAATTTACTTGTTTAAATAACATAGTGTAGATTTTAAAATTTAAAATGGAAGTGGACCACGATTCCACATTAGATTCATAGATAGATAAGTCTCCTATACGATGTGACACGTTTATATTTGAAATTTATTCTTAGTGTCCGCCAAGAATATATTTCAGAGAGTTTTATTCGAAATTGTCTCATATTTTCTATAATTCATTTTGGGTATATATGCATTATACCTGGAAATTTTCAGAAAATAACGAGACTGGTGCTGTAGTATAAAAATATAATATTTGCTTAGAAAACTTTAATAACTATCCATCAAAGTACTCTTGATTCTATGTGCAATACACTTCTCTCATCGTTTTGTTCACCTGTCATAAACATATGAAAAACCATTTTTTGAGTCTATCTAATATGTTAAGAAAAAGAATATAAAAATAAATGGAGGTTAACGGAAAGTCAACTCCATACCAAAACACTACTAAGGAAGCTGGTCGGAAAGTTTTCAGCCAACCTAATCTGTAGTAACAAAATAGTATATTAAAGTACAAGTTGCATAAGACATGATTTTTGCGCACGAGTTCAAGGTTTAGAAAACGAGCCGTAGGCGAGTTTTCTAATGAACGAGTGCGCAAAAAGGTCTTATGAAACGTGTATTTTATACTATTTTTTCTATTTCGGACATTAACAGTTCAAAAGGACTTAAAATAAGAGGCATGTTTTGTACGAAAATTGTAGAAATTTTCTTTTTTTGAAGTTCGTAGCATTGATGTTTAACTAGAGCATTTTAAATATTTGAAAATCGGCGGTGTTATGACATTTTAAGATTAAAATTTAGATTGATTTATGCAATGACCAACCTCTAAAAACAAAATTTTGCGTTCGAAAAAGTAATACTTTATGCAACCCAAACGGGTGTCGAAAAGTGCATTTATAGCACCGAAATAGAAAAAAGAAATTTAAATAATTACCGGGTTAATAACCGGGCATTGTCCTTTAAGGAAGCATCTGTAAAGCATGGGCTTGGTTAGCCAGCCTTGGTGTACGAGATGTGAAAAACAGGAGGAAACTAGCCATCATGTAATATGCA
Organism: Melolontha melolontha; assembly: GCA_935421215.2. Classification (NCBI taxonomy): domain Eukaryota; kingdom Metazoa; phylum Arthropoda; class Insecta; order Coleoptera; family Scarabaeidae; genus Melolontha; species Melolontha melolontha. Next base: position 95,866,565 of record OW285238.1, on the reverse strand, counting down.
CGTGTGAGGAACTGAAGGAACTCAGACAGAAATATTTCGGGAGAGATCTATTGTATCCTTCGAGTGTACTCAAACTTCCTCGGAGGAGGATAGTGGCTTTTATCGAGGACACAAGACTAACAGAGTAGAACTGAGAGATCTATTGGGGATAGTACAAAGAGCAGTGTGCTCAAGTGCCTGGACGTGCTGGCGTCCAACCCAAAACAGAAGAAGAAGAAGAAAACTGTCCATCACCTGAGCTCTAAATTCGACTTAAATTTTTGACCTCTCAATACTTTTTTGACTTCAGGAAACAAATGGAAGTCACATGGAACAAGGTCAGATGAGTAGGGAGGGTGAACCATAATTTCCACCCCAAATTATTCAAGTGTTCGTTGCCAAATCACTGATCTGTGGCCCTGAGCTTTGTCGTGATGCAGAATCCAACCGGTGTCTTGATAAAGCGGCTGTTTTTTCTTTAATTTTGCCTTTAAGGTTCCTCAAAGTACATTAGAATAGTACTGTCCAGTTACAATGTGATAATAAATAATGCCCCACTTAGCAAAAAAAAAATTAAGTGCATCACTTTACCGGCGCTTTTCACAGTTTTCACCTTCTGCGGCCTTGGGCTGCCTTTGTGCTGGTATTGCATACTTTGAAACTTTAATTCAGGATCGTAACAATTAAAACCAACTCTCGCCACATGTAATCACACATGATTAAAAACTCTGGATTATGTTGTAGTTGTGTTTTCCACTGCCGACTTTTGAGATCCATTTTGCCGCGACTTTCGGTACCTTCAATATTCATGAATAATTTTTTGGGTGGAATCTTAAGACAAATTAATAATTCGATATATATATATATATATATATATATATATATATATATATATATCAATCCGACGATCATTTTGAATCAAGTCGTTAATTTCTGCAATTTTTAAATCAATCCGTGAGGTTGGTTGTCGCCTGGGTCAAGGTTCATCTTCCACTGATTCACAACCGTCATTGAATTTCTTATGCCACTCAAATACTTTATATCGTGATAAACTATCATCTAGGTGTGCAGTTTTAATCATTTCAAAAGTTTCAGTTGGAGTTTTACCCAACCGAACACAAAATCTTTGCTTTTCTCTCATTTTTTCGATGGGTGCGTCAAACAATGACAATTCAGCAATTAATTTGTAATAAACGTCAAAAATTCAATCAAAGCCTACTTGAGAATAAGTGCATTTGAGGTAGAGGTTTCATGTTCTATTCTTTGTGTTATTAAATTCTAGTTGTGAAAGAAGATATAGCACCGGTCTCGTTATATTTTGATATATCTTTGTATAAATAGAATCAAGTAATACTTCATGTTTTAATTAATATATGATATTGTATTTTATAATATGTGTACATTGTATATACAAAGAGATAGATTCGTATTTAATGTATGTATATAGTGTATATACGTGTTTGTATATTAGGTTGAATTATTATATTACCGTGCTTAGATTTTCTGAGCAATGGCCGCTATCTCTGTTGGGAAACATATCTAAATACCCCAGCTTAAAATTACTGCTAAAGATATTTTCTCGGAAGGAAGGCAATAACAATTGTGGCGTGCGGTAATAATAAAATAATTTCGCGTTGCGTGAAGGTGCGCCATAAAGATTACATTGCCTGTTATTGGACAAAATTCTCGGTAGAAAGTTATCCCTAATTTTTCCCAATTTATTTTAAGTACAGGTCAACTTTTATATATCACGAACAGATTATGGGAAGGTTTAGAATAAAATACAGCCAGAAAGTGTGTTTCATAAGTAGTAAAGGTACCTACAGATTGGTTAGTCATTCTACATAGATGCAACGCATTTTTCAGCATATTTACTAGTTAAAAAAAAAGTATAGTTATGAATAGATAGAAATTTGAGAACAAAATAGAGACAATCAGATTTAGGAGGTATTGATATATATAGTTAGCGTTGAAAGTTTTTAATTGAGAAAATTATGGTTGCTATAGTTACAAACATGATGTTTTATAAATAAGTTCTCAAGCTTGACATTCACAAGTTGAACCGTTATAAAATTCTGAATAACTGGAGAAGCTAGATTTTCAACAAAACGAGTCTTGGTCAGTTAAGTATTTATTTTTAAAACCGGTTTTAGGAAAAGAAATTTTTGCTGATACGATAGAAGCCTTAAGTGATTAGTGTCCTACTTACGCCACTATTAAAATTGGGATGCGTAATTTAAGAGGGGCAGATCAGATGTTAAAGATAAGCAATGCTTTGGAAGACTAATTCTGTGACCACTCCGAACAACATTGATTCTGGTCATGATATAGTTGTAGAAGGTCAACGAATTTGGATGAAATGTATTGCAGAAACATTGCACATTTTTATGAACGTATGTTTCACATCATTGATCACGCCTTGCATATGAGAAAATTTTCGCCAAAATAGAGTTCGAGATGCTTGAATGCTGATCAGAAGCGCATTCGATTGACATCATGGAAGAAAAGCTGTAGAGGGTTTGAAGAAGATTCTTCGAGCGTATGAATCAGTTTGTTTCTATGGACAAAGCTTGAGTCGATCCCTACGACTCAAGAGAGTAAAGAGCAATTCAGAGAGTGAAAGCATTCTGGTTCTCCACGATCAAAAATCAACATTCAAGATTCTTGCTTCAGTTTCTGGGAATAAAGATAAGATAATTATGATCAATTATAATTATCTGGAAAATTGGCAAGTGTTACGAAGAACATATTATACTGAGTTTATATCTAAATTACGTATGAAAATTGTAGAAGAATGCTGCGGAAAACTTGCGAAAGGTGTGGTCTCTTTGCAATACAGTGCTTCTGTTATCAAGTCGTTGATTACGCTGCAAAAGTTGATAAAATTGGTTTGTAACTGGTTGACTATCCACTCTATCCTCCGGATTTAACACTGTCAGAGTATTATTTATTTTCAGAAAACATTTGAAAGGTAAAAGATTTTTGACAAATGATGAAGTTATATGTGCCGTGGAGGAGTAATTTGCAGATCAAGACAAGGAATTTCCTTAAAGGGCTTACTGTATAAACGTTCTGCTAAATGCGTACGCCTTAAAAATGATTACGTTGAATAAATAAAATGTTGTAAATGCCGTTTTATATTGTAGGTCAAGTAGTTATCATTACCCCCTCGTATTGTAAACGAATAAAATTTAAAGAGAATTATATTGTTACTATCTTGGAATGGAAGTGACGAACGATGATAAAATAATAAATAAAATTAAATAATTTTCATTTAATTTTTGATTCCCACGTCTGTAGAAATCCGATGGTTTAGAAGTGATGTAGTCGTCAAACCAATTTTGAAGTGCGATAGTTATCAGTAGAGATTCTTTGAAGGGTTTTGATAGAGAGCAAAGGAGATAAAAATCTGACGCAACGACATCAAGTTCTAGGCGAATGTAAAATAACCTCTCAACCGAGTTCTTGAATAGCCGCTTTTGTAATGTTAGCAGCCTCAGAGAGAGCGTTATCGTGTTACAAAATGACTTGATGATTTCTTCTTCCTGGTCCTTATTCCTGAATTGCGGTCTTAGGCCGACGGTGTTGTTGACAGTAAATCTCAGCAGTAATGGCTACATTCCTCGGTAGCACTTTATAGTAGACGATACCTTCTTTGTCCCACCAGACGCGTAACATCAGCTTAAGCATATGAGTATCAACTTTTGCTCGGCGAATTGCCTTTTATTAGAGGACTAATCCATTGTTTCCCTGTTCTTGGTGTTAACATGAAAGCACCACTTTTGGTCACCAGTAATAAGGTCAGTAAATGGGTCAGTTCAAACCCAGAAGAGACCTAATGAAAATGTTACAGCTAGTGAGAGTGTTGACCAGGATTCTTCCACCTCGATTCGTCGTCGTTCTCAGCAATTGGTACTTACACGAAGGAGTTTACAGCAAGTTTTGATTAAAGATATGCATTTGCATGCCTACAAGATTCAGCTGATACAACATTTCAAGCCATAACACCATGTTCAGCGCTGAACTTTCACAGAATACATCTTACAATCTTACATTTCGAACTTGATGGCTATGTCAATGAACAGAATTGCCACATTTGGGGAGCTGAGAATCCAAGCGTCCTTCAGCGTCCCATGCATCAACCGCGAGCTACTGTTTGGTGCGCACTTTGGGATGACGGAGTGATGGGACCGTTCTTCTTCGAGAATGCGACTGGCAATGCGGTCATCGTCAATAGCGTTCGTTACCATGAGATGATAAACAACTTCTATTGGCCTCAAATTGTTGAAATGGATCTCGAAATCATGTGGTTTCAACAGGATAGCGCAATCTGCTGCACAGTGAACGAAACAATGGAATTGTTGAAGACGAAATTTGAGGGGAGAGATCTCGCGTCGTGGCGTCGTGATTTGGCCATCAACATCATGCGATTTGACGCCGTTGGATTTCGTTCTTTGTGATTTTTTGAAAGGAAAGGAGTATGACAATAACCCAAGAACAATTTCTGAACTAAAAGACGAGATTCGACGCGCCATTGATCAAATTCAGCAGGCATTACGCCAAAATGTCATCGAAAATTTCGTCAAAAGGACCTAGGATGCCATCACTCACGAGGCGGCCATTTATTGAATATTGAATTCCATACATAATCGCCATATTACAATACTCTTTATTACAATAAAAACGTCAGAACTTTTTAAATACGCATTGTTTTTTTTCAAATTTCAAAATAGGCTGTTGTCTTAATGGGACACCTTTTAAAAGAGAAAAAGTTATTTGAAAGAAAATACCAGGGCGTAATCACCTAGAAATGAGAAATGAGACTAAAGAAATGAGTTTACATTAGTGCGAAAAGTAAAAGTAGATGGAGAAAGGAACAGCATTATTAAAAAAGCATTAGAGCAAGAACCAATATTAGGTAGGAACTAGGAATTAGGTAGGAGAATTATTCAGGTCAAAAGAAAAAGGAGAAAAATCGGGAGAGGAGAATAAATAAAATATGGCTGCAAAAAGTAGTAGAAATTTGAAGAAAATGAGTGGTCGTGAGGATATAGAGCAATGAGAAAGAAAAAAAAGTTCTTATATTGTTATACAAGATGTCTGTAATAGGTCTTTACAAAAACCTACTACATATTCCTTACACATAAATAAGCCGATTTAAGACAACTTACCATAGTACAAAATTGCTTAGTTTGGGCGCCATACGGCGCTGAAGTTAGATTTCTAAAATCGTGTTTTTATTATAAATATAAAACGACTCATGCGATTTTGTTGAAATTTGATACGTTGACATAGTTTTATGAGATAAAAAACCCACATCTGAATTTTGAGTAACATAATTCCATAGGCGTAGATCTTGAGCTTTAAGTTCTACGACTACGGAATGGTTTCTTAATAATTGTGCATTTCAAATTTCTACATCAATGGAAGAAGAGGGATTTAAGTATAAACTTTAGATTTTGGAACTCTTTGTAAGACTCGATTACTGTCATAGTTTTTGTGCAATTTGAATTTTAATAATTCCCAGTATTAAAAAAAAAAATAAATTGCCAAAAAGTAATTTAAATTTGTATCCGATATTCTTCAGATTGACTTTTTTACAAACGTGTTTATTCGCATCGACGATGATTAACGGGAGACATTTATTTGTAACATCTACAAAATATGTTGCCAGATTTGTTAGAGGATTTACCTATACTTCGACTTACTTCGACTTACGATTACTTTGACTACATATTTTTTATTGAATGTTCAAAACCACTTAAATCAACAGTACCCAAACAAAGAGATAGGTAGAGGCCCCTATAAATTCACGACTACATTCACCAAACTTAACCCCCATGAATTATTTTTTAAGGGGCATCTAAAGTCCAATTTACATGACACCTGTAGATACTGAAGATCAACTGTAACAACTTATACCAAAGGAATTTGATTACATCAATACGTTAAACACATATTACTCATTTGTTATAAATGAAACAGATATGCATTACATACACACATGGACATACACCTCGTATTTTTCAACATTTACTTCAGCCAATGACACGTGTTTTCGTCTCAATAGACTTCGTCAGTTTGGCTGTTAGATGGATCGCCTCGTAGGTACTCGTAGGTACCTAACAGGTGGCACCAGATAATCTAGTGACATCTTTGATATATTTGCTGCCATCTAGCATCGTGTTAATGGACTTACACCTATATACGTATTTTCTCCCTTCTGTACCGGCATAGCTGGACGAGAGAAAATCGTTATTTTCGGCGTAGTCTCTTTTATCCGTCAGATGCCACTAGATTATCTGGTGCCACCTGATAGGACAAAATTTGCTCGATCCATCAAACTTTACTTCACTAGCCAAACTGACGAAGTCTGTTGAGACAGAAACACGTGTCTTTGGCTCAAGTAAATGTTGGAAAATACGAGGTGCATGTCCATGTGTACAGATACAGATGTGTGTGATGCAGGTCTGATTCATTTGTGACAACTTAGTCAAGATGTAACAAATAATGTTAATGGCGATGAAGAATTTATGCACAGAGTACATTTTAATTTTCTTCGTCTTGTAAATCCTTATATGCGTGTAAATGATGAATACTTTCAACAATTTCTGTGACATATTTATTGTTTTCTTTTATGTTTTAGTAACATAATTTTTCTGTTTTACTGTTGCTTTGAATTATTAAAATACAAATTTCACAAAAACCATGATAGTAATCGAGTCTTACAAAGAGTACCTTTTCTGTAGTAAATAAGTTACATAATTTAAATTTTATACTCAAACCCCTCCTCTTCCATTGACGTAGAAAGTTGAAATGGCTAATTTTTATTATTAAACCCCAGTTCTACGCCTATGGTATGATGTTACTCAAAATTTTGATATGGTAAGCTGTCTTAAATCGGCTCATTTTGGTGTAAGAAATATGTGTATATGTGTAAACACCTTGTATATCACAATGAAATTTCTATAGTAAAAATAATGAAGGACAATGACAAAATATATTTGCTTAAAACAATATAAAAGAGTGAAAGTTACTAAAATTATAATTCACTAACGTAATTAAGAATAGCAACTAGACTGTATTACACATGGATTATTTTAATCACTCAACCAGCAACCATAAGAAAATATTTGCCATGCAATAGAAAGTTCGTATATAATACTGAAAGTATATAATATCGAAATTAAGTGTTCCCATGTATGTATGTATGTATGAATACATAGAAATAATAAATAACTAAATTATTTGTATCGCATTTCTTCTGTCGTTATAAAAATCTTCTTGAGAAAGTGAAGCCCCTAGAATTGTTAACAGCAAATAGCAAATGGCCGATTCATTGAAATTCTATCTTCGTATACGCAACCATATGTTAGTGAAAACTTATAGTATCTTAAAAAAATTAAAACGCATCTATTGGCAGCACTGTGGGAGAGAACATCTTCGTAATGAAATTGCGAAATACGAGCGGGTAGCATGGCGGATGACTATATTATCTAGCTGTACTTTAACGGCTAACCGGTCACGTATATTCAAGGTGGACCACTTTATTTATATGGCTAGGTGTTTGTATAGTGATTGCAACATACATTTGAATGATTATATACATGTAACAATGATATGAAATATACGCCTAGTGCATTCCAATATTGTTACGTTACAATTTTAAACTTCGAAATATGAATAATTTTTAAAACATATTTTAATACTACTTAGACTAAGTAGATATATTTATTTGATCCAGGATTAGAGCGAATTACTTATATATAATTATATGATATGATTTTAAATACCAAATTGTTACACTTTTTCTTCTGTCGTTGTATAGTTAAAGTTATTTGCATTTTATTTTACACTTGAAAAATGTAAACATAATTAGAATTATGTGTAAAGAAATTTAAAACAAATACCTTCACATCTTTCATTTATTTTGTTTACTTTAGTCAAATACCATATGATCAAAATCTCTTATACTCCAGAAAGCCATGACACTTTTCTTTTTCAATGTTAAGTAGGCAGTATAAATGAGTTAAAGTTAACAGATATTGTTGTTTTTTTTATAAATGACCACATACAAACATTAGTTGAAAAAATAAACATTTATTGTAGTTGTTGTTTTAATAATAAAACAACAACAAGTAACATGAATTTATTTTATTGCTTCAAAATTTCAATAAACATTGAAATTTGTCCTTCTTTGTCGAAGCATTCTAAAAGTCTACGTTCAAAATTGACAACTATAACACTAATCAAATGCCACTTGAATTTATGCATACGAAGAAAGAAAACAAGTCCCCTTTTACTTACATTTTCTTTTATCAGAATACGAAGTACCTACCAAGTGAGCCATATCAAGTCTCCGCAGTTGGACATGGAATATTTAAAATGGTGTCAATCTAATATTGGCTATCTAAAAGCCAATCTAATATTGGTTATATTGTTTACGGTTCTTCCCATTTGTTATTTTTGACGGATGCTTAAGACATTAACCTGTCGTTATAATGTATGTAAGTTGTTCAATTGATAATTCAATAAGACAAGGCCTTTTATATTATATACTTTTATCAAGATATTTCAAAAAATGAGTATCAGATTATAATTTGCAAAATAGTACAGTCTGCAAAGAAATTGAAAAACCAACCAATTGCCCTTGGGACCGCTCAAGTATTACGTGAGCACCAAAGGGGGTGGGGATCTCTGCTTTGCTTATTTTTGATGACATGGGGAGCAGGGTGGGGAGGAGGGTCTGAATGGTGATTATGTCAGCAATATTTATTTATTTACAGTCATGAATTCAAGTGTCTTGGACTGAGGACGATTAATTTAGTTTACCAAATTTTTAAATAGAACAAAATAAATAGATATCGTTTTTATGTTAATAATATAATATTTAAATATGATGTTAATCATTTGCTGAATAAATATTAAATGTGAAGTAAATTTCTTTATAGTTTATAAATAGCTTATTTCATCGTGATAGACTTTATAACTATGATAGATAGTTGCTCATGAATAACAATAAAGAAACTTAAGCAGATTTTGTAAAAATTATACCAATGTTTACGTAAGTATAGGGTGGGGAGTAAGAGCTTTGCTTACTTTTGCTGACAAGAGGGAGGGGGGGTTAAAAATTACTAAAATTCTGCTTACGTAATACTTGAACGGCCCCATTTCTAAAATATTTTACGGTATAAAACGACCTTCATACACTTCAAGATAGATATAGCAAGCGCCAGATAAGTTGACGAGCGGAGGGGTAAGTTCGCGCAGGATTAGAAGTATTGGGGAGATTTGTATTTAGTTTTACATGAATTTGCAAGATACCATAGGTGGCGTAAACTACACATCTATCACTTAATAAATTAATAATTTATTAGAGTAAAATATATAACGTAGACGTTTATAAAAACGGCTTCTGCGCACCCCCTCCTCTCGCCATCTTATTTGGCGCTTGCTATATTTGTATTGTCTTCTTATACTATTAAAAATGCTTCCTTAACATCTCTGCAGAGATATTATTTAGCTTCCAATTCCAATGGCAGTTCTCAATTCACCTATTCCAAATAATGAATTGCAGTTTGTGCAGCATGTAACAGAGTTCCACTTTGTTTGAAAAATCCATTTCTTATTTCATCGGCATACAACTGATTAATAAACTGCCCTAAAAACATTTCTCTATAACGATCAGTTTTTATTGTATTAATAAAGAAACTAGATCGCTTAATCCGTGTTCTGCTAATTGCAATGCAAATACCAATTTTGATTCGATAAAGGTCTATTTAAAAAAAAAGGATTATCTGTTAAGTAAGTACGATAGTTCTGTGAGTTGACATAATCCCACAAGTGAAACCAAAAAATTATTCAAAGATACATTCCAATTGAATAATAATAAATCATGCCTCATGATTTATTATTATTCAATTGGAATGTATCTTTGAATAATTTTATCCATAGCAACTCAATTATATGACATTTGTATACTGTCATTTATATTTTATATCCTTGATAAAGGCATCATTGCCGAAACATTGTTGTTTTAAATATATATACTTGAAAGTAAAGCCAGACCTTAAATCGCCAACTGATTGAATTTACTATATATATATATATATATATATATATATATTTAGTGTTTATAAGAATTTAATTTTCTTATTTATTTTATTGGCCGTGTCTTAATATTAAAATAATAGACTTTTTCATTAAAGGTCGCTAAACCAATAAAAAAGTCTATTATTTTAATATATATATATATATATATAGTTGCTTTACTTGTTTCTAGTTTCTAGTTTCAATATACAGGATGTTGCTTTGTGAGGCGCTTTATTTATTTATTTATTTAGTTCAGTATTAGTGTTCTTCTGGATATGTTCTTTTTATTGTTAATTTTTCTTTATCATGTACAATATTTATATAATTTATAAGTGCAGATGAATTTTTCATATATTGTTATTCTTTTTAAATTATATTACTATTACGCGTAGACAATTTCATTAAACATTCTACGCCTTTACTTTTAGTTGATAGTTTCGTATTCCTTATGTATTTGTATGAAATTATTCATAATGAAAATAAAAATTAAACCCGATATTAAGGCTTGGATGTCTAAAAACTGCATAGGAGTATACTGCATTAATTGACGTACACCCCTGTTAAAATGCTAATTGCATAACGTTAATTCTAATTTTTAGGTTGACCTGAACGGAAGTAAAACAATTAACAATTTTATCTCTTTTTACTTGGGCGGAAATAGCGTAACATATTTCATTCGTATGGTGTCATTGTACTAGGTCCATATCTATGTAAAGCAGACTCAAGTACTCGCCGAATAATCCCGTAGTAATTAGTCCATTGTTTTGTTGTTGGCATTTAAGTGATGTTATGATATTAAATTAAATTCGCACGGTATGCGTTATTTTAATGCGAGCTAAAATCTTTGAAGAAAGGAATGTAAATAGGGTTACGTTAGTGCGACTAAAATTTTAGACTGTAATGCTTTAACGTGGGAAATAAAATGGTAAAACTAGAAATCATCATTCTGTGAGATTTGGGCCTTGAGAAACTTGAATTAATAGTAACAATGCAATAGAAAATGTTAATCAATTTATGAAATTAGTGTTCCTGTTCTTTATGCGATCAAATTAATTAGAAGATTATAAAACTATTTTCTAGTTTAATGGAACGGTACAAAATTTCCATTTACAATGTTTACTTACAATGCTCTTTTGTTTACCTGAATTACTTGCTAATTTACAAGTTATTATCCATACTTTTATGCGTAGTTAAGGTAATGCTTTCAATTTAGTAGAATAAAATACAGCTATATTCAAAGAAAAAAATGATTTTTGTTGGGAATTTCATTTGGAAATACAAATTTTATTATTTGAAAGTTAGCTATTGATTAAATTATGTTAAATGATTACAGTTTAATTGTAGTTGATTTATTATTAATTTTTATTGAATATGTGAAAATTGATTTATAGGTTTTTAAAGCTTTCTTATTAATTGAATTTATTGAATTAATTGCTGTCAGAAGATATAAAATAATTGTAACTAATTTTTAGTTTTTTCATTTTCTTTATTGTTCTTTAAAACTTCGTCTATGGAAATTTGTTAAAAAAACATTGCATTTCGTTTTATTGACTTCATTTTTAAACTAGGTGGTAAGTCACTGGCTTATCATGCCTTGGTCTTGGGATCAAATCCGAGGCAGCTGTTCGAGAAGATTTTCGTGATTTTTTTCTCGTTTAAGCTGAATGCCGGCAGTCGAATATCTTAAGTCGCTGTGTAATAATAACTTATGGCCTGCCAATACCACCTATAGTTATTGCGTTAGCCTATTGCGCGATGCTAAGGCATTTATTATTATTATGTTATATAATAAATTTCATAATAAATAGTCAAAAGTCGAGAAATAAAAACAAAAATTATAATAATAATCCATGCTTCAGCATTCCCAAACAGCTTAATGCCAAATAAAGGAGGCGTTGGCAGGTTATGAGTTATTATTGGACATGAGCGTTTTTGCTGGCCACCAGTAGGGCAGCCACCGGGCAGTACAAGTTGCTCGCTAAGTGTGTATTAGAGCTTGGAACTTTGATTTAAATTTGCGCATTAGAGTGTACTATTGAATAAATACCTCTTTAAATAGAGTAAATGACTAATAAAAATCTGAATCACGCCTATCAATAGGATCAATTCTTATAATTTACCAAGAGCAAAGATTTCAATAAGATCCATTCATATGTTTAATTAACAGTACCTACCGTGACGTGACAAGCCAGTAAATTACAAGAATTTATACCATAAATATTGAATCGTGATCTTATTAGAGATAGTAAGTTGTGTAATAGTTCTTCTCGAGTGTGTATCGTGGCCGAATATGTTACATAAAATAAAATAGAAGTTACAAGAGTTACAGAAAGTTAATACATATATACATCGGTACCCCGATTTAAAATACTGTAGCAATTCCGTAAAATGTGACGCTTGCAAAGTGAACTTAAAGGTTTACCACGAGCAGCGTTGTAAACGGCACGTGCAATTGGCGAAATACTGAGCAAATGTAAAAAATGAAATACCATACTGGACTTTCTTGACAGAATTTATACTATTGTTAAATGTGTATAATATTCCACCAGTCATTGTGGGGCAGAAGGCGTTCTGGACATTTTGGGGAAAATTTCAAAATACTCCTCATTTTGAATTCGCAAATATTACTTAATTAGACTTTGAGCCATCATTTTACCAGTACAAGCACGTATTTTCACAAGGTCGCAGAAAGAATCTTTAATGAAGGCAATGCTGCAATTCTATTGCCAATTGTGTACGATAAGATGTACCTTTGTCAGTATCTAGGCGTCAATAGGAAAAGGTCAGCAGATTTAAATAATTTTATTTCAACCAGTATATATCAAATCTGTACATTTTACACATATTTACACATCTATACATTTTACAACACACTCAATAATAAAACAACATTCAGCGGGTGAGCAGTGATATATAACACCGTCGGCCGAACCGCCCAGCGGCCACGCTACTGGCGGCTAGCAAAAACGACCATGTCAAGTTATTCTTATGCCCGCGCTCGTGGAATGACTTAAAGATGTTTGGCTAGCGGAACTCACCTTAAATAGGAAAGAAAACCATGCAAACCTTCTCGGACAACCGAACCCCGGATTCAATCCCGAGACCCTCGGCTCGATAAGCAGTGTTTTATCACTAGACTGTCAGCCGTTAAAACCGGCACGAATTACTTATAACTAGAAACCGGACACATCGGGTTGAAATGACGTCGCCATTACGACGGACGATATAAATTGTCTACAACATCCGTAAGTACATCAAGCAGTTATTGAATACACTATTGATCTGGCTAGCGGGCGCACCTGTTTTCACCGACAATTGCGACGTTTTGTGTTGGATATTTACAGTTAAATTTCTGTTTTCATGAGCGTAGATAGAAGCGGGGTTTTTATAATTTATTTTATTTATTAGTTTATACTTCGTCAGATAAATAAACTGCTGTGAGTTAGTTTCTTCTTTTCATAGTTTTAACAGTTAATTACATAGTAATTTTTGTGATAGATCCTGTTTAATATCGTTTGATTGAATCTACTTCTCCAAATTATTTCGACGTAAGTGTGCATTGAATTTTGTTCAGTTTCAATAACTTACGCATACATTTTTAGTTTTCGTTTATTTAGATCTAGAGCAATGTTTAAGTTACCTTTTCAGATATGATATGGAAGAACGTCGAGAACGGCATCGTAAAGCAATTGGATTGGTTGGATTGACGGTCATACTGATTGTATGTCCATTGTCAGTGATTCCGAATATTATTGCAAAATCTGTAAAATATCGTCAAAAAATTCCATAAAATCGCACGTACAACGTCACTTAGCATCGCAAACACATGCACAGAAATTAGACTCGTTGGAATCTGATAATTTTAACGAAGAACTCTGTGAAACTTTTATGGCGGCTAATATTCCATTAAATAAACTTAACAATCACACTTTCAAAATATTTCTCCAAAAATATACATGTCGAAATGTTCCTAGAACGCATTAGAATCCATCTTTCAAATCAGTACCTATGGAATGAAACTATGCCGATGAAACTGTCGATATATTAGGACGCTGTGTGGTGGTAAATGTTGTAGCTGGTGCACTATATCCAACTATTCCATATAACGCATATGTACTAGCAACAAAAGTTATAAATACAGTTGATGCGGAAATAGTAGCTAAAGCTATTTACGAGAATATGCACTAAATGCTTCATTCGGACTACAGGTACAAAAAAAATACTTTTATTTGTCAGTGACAGCACTACATATATATTAAAAACAGGCAGACTATTAAAGGAAACATATCCTAATATGCTGCATATTACTTGTGTAGCACATGTTCTCCACAGAATCTGTGAATATATCCGAGACACCTTTCCAGAAGTTGATAGACTTGTATCCGCTTTTAAAAAGTTTTCAGAAAAGCACCATTGCGAGAAGTTCTTTACAGAGAAAAACCGCCATCTTTTTCACTGCCTCCCTCTCCAGTAATAACTAGATGGTGGACATTGTTGGAACCTGCTAGTTTTTATGCAGAGAGTTTAGATAGTTTACAAAATTTCGTTGCATGTTTAAATGACGATGCTCGGAGTATTTCTAAGTGCAAGGAATTAACACAAATTCCACATTTAAAAAATCAGTTGTACTTTCTTCAGGAACACTTTGGAAATTTGACAAAACTATTAACTTATTTTGAAAATTAAAATCTCAAATTAAAAGATGGACTAACCACATTAGATGTGGCTATTAATAATGTGAAAAATATTCCAAGTGACTTCAGATGTGGCCTTCGGCAAAAGTTTGACGCAGTTTTTAATAGAAATCCAGATTTAATAACATTGCGGCAATTGTGTATGGGGACAATTTCTAAAAATCTAACTGCTAAATACACTGAAATAAAAGAATATTTCCAGTATGCACCTTATAACTAGTTGCGATGTAGATAGGACGTGTTCTATTTACAAGGATGTATTTCATTCAAAGAGAACAAATTTTACGGAAGAAAACCTTGAGAAAGTATTGCTAGTAAATATTAATACTCCTTTACTCAACTTAAACTACAAAATGAACAAATAAAAATGTATTTTGTAGCCCGTTTTATTATTATAAGTATAATTATATAACTAAAATTTAAATGTTTAAAAATACAAATGTTCAATAGTACGCTCGTGGGCGATGAGTCATCAACCTCTCGTGTCCGGTCTCTTATAACCTCTTAAAACTCCCATTAACTATTACAAAACTGGTTATAACTTGAACTAAAAATATCAGTATCAAGGTGTTTAATTATATTAAATGTCCGAATTATGCTGTTAATAGAAGAATGTTGATGCAATAGAGAAAAATTTCCACATCGAAAAGTATAGCGAGAATTGTTATTTTATCTGAATTTGAATAGTCGAAGAATGAATACTGGATACGTCTTTCGACGTCTTATACGCCTTTCGACGTCTTAATTGTTATTATGAGCAGTAGAAAAAGTATTACACTTGGAGGCCTAGCACAGACTTTATACAAGCAAAGCGTTTGCTAGCGCTTCGAGTGTATTACTTTGTCTACTACTGATAATGGCAACTTATTTGTAGAAAGGCGTTTTCAGAATTTATAGCTATATTTCGGTAAGGCTAATGTAAAGAATACGTGTATTAAATATTTTTTGAAAAAATTTATTGGAACCTCTAAAGGATATCAAGGGAAATAACTTTTTCTAATAAACTATTGAGGGTCACGTACTATAATGTTACAATAAAATAAAATACGTTACCCATTTTATACGTTATGTATCTATCCGACACAAAACTTAGCCAAACATCTGTAATGCTGGTCACATACACGAACATATAATTATTTGTTGTGGGGAGAATATATCTTTAAAAGTTTAGGTACATTTGTCGTTAATATAAATGAAAGAGATGTATATTTTAGATTGTTATATATCCGCGATGGTTATTAATTACCAATATTTGGTTGATAATGTGTATTGGTCGCATAGATTATCTATAGGAAGCTAAGCAGCGTATTTTATTTAATTGTAGCATTTCGGTAGGTTTCCCCCAATTACTTTATTAAAAAAAGTTGTTTCGTTTGAGATACTTTAGAGGTTCCAACAATTTCTTTCCAAAAATATTTGGTACACGAATTCTTGTCGTTGGCCATGAAAAGATTTAAAACAATACATTGAAACGTCATACATTTTTATTTATTTTGTAAAGAAATATTATTCAGTGAGACGATGATATTATAAATTTGTAGGTTCTTCTTTGCTGGAACAATTGATGTCTGTTTCAAGAGACTGTGATAAAAAATATAAAAATTAAATTAAGTTAATTTGTAATTATTAAAATGTAAGGACCATGCATAAAGAATTATTGTTTTTGTGTTCTCTTTTTGAAAAAACTAATTATGAAACTCAATTCAAATAAAGTTTTTATTTCAATCCATGGTGTCGTTCATTTCTAATCTCATTTTTACTATATAATTTTGAGGTTCATAAAACTTGCTGTCTGAAAGCTCAAAGAAAAGATTAACTGCTGTAAATTATATATAACACTAACTTTAACTTAAACTCAAACATGTACATAGTAAGTGCAGTTGCTTTTAAATGAACGATAATTTATTCCGCTTATGTTTGTAGTATGATTTCTTATATGTAAGTGCGTGTGTTCTGTTATTTTATGACACGATGTGGGGCTTCGAAAATGCCACATCGCTTCTCAATAAGAAATAAATAAAGTCACGCTCTTTGCGTGATCCCGTTATCGTTATCGTTGGAATGAAAAATTATGTAGGTGCTTACCGGTCATAAATTACATTGCCATTCTTAAATTGTTCGCTAACTTATTGTGAAACCAAAAATCGATTTTGTTATGTAGAATTGCTTGCGTAATTGGTCGTAATTTGAATTATTTTGCAATTAACACTTGAACCATATACGGAATGTAAATTTCAATAGTTTAACAGTAACTGTTTATAATATGTGTATTGGCACGTGCATGGAAATAGCACTAGAGTTGAATAACTAGAAATCTGAATACATATATATATATATATATATATATATATATACATATCTTGTATATATATATATATATATAAAGTGTCCCTTATCGGTATGTTCAAATTTTAGGAGTGTAAAGGTGTGTAACTTTGAAACAAATAAAAATGGATATACAAGTTTTGCGTTTTTGTTACTTGAAATGAAGTCTACTTTACACTCCTAAAATTTGAACATAACAATACGGGACACTTGTATATATATATATATATATATATATATATATATATATATACATATATATATATATATATATATATACAAAATAGATAGCTACTAAAACAAAACATGGCTTACTAATTTTATTATTCATACATAGAAAAATAAATACTTTTTTTTAAATAGAAAATTACTGTCTTCTAGACTGGCAAAATATTATGGTATATTAACCCTTTCCGATCGTAGCCTGGAATTTTGCACCTAAAGTGTCGGGCTATTGTATGGCTTGCACGGCTTCACTCTTTTATCGTGAAAATTGCATATTTTGACTAGAAATGAAGGGACTAGATATAAATCCTGTACGTTCTTCTCCAGAAAGGTCAAAGACGAGAGAGTAGGTATTATAGGACTTATATATGAAAGCTTTTATTGCATATTGGAGACTGTTTTGAAAAATATCACACGGAAAAAGATTATAAAACATAATAACACAAAAATAATAAATACATTTATTCAAGTGAGTTTATTGACTTCTCGAATAATAAATAATTGGGTGTGCCCTGATCCTAACCAAAGTGAACGCTTCGATTAGTTGAATGCTTTTGTCTGAAAGCACTATAACAGGAAAGTGTTAAAATACCAGTTACTACAGAATACTTGCACACTACAGAGTCATTAACGTATTTAAAAACATCAATATTTTGTTGTTTGACCTTGGTTCTTCAATTCTTGTTAACATCTGTGGGCAGTGAATTCATTAATGATAGAAAAATGTATATATGCACATATTGCTAATTTCGTTGCTTACAATCGATAAATGTTTTAAAGAAGCTTATTTGCAGATATAGTTTCTTTTAAATCTAACCATAATTACAGGTTTTATACGTTTATACGTTTTATACGTTTAACCGCTAAAAGAAAAAGGTTTTGCAGTGCAAGGGAATTAAAACAGGATCTTCAGCTGGCTACTGGTAATATTGTTAGCTCTGATACGGTAAGAAGAAGATTAAAGGGTCTAGCTTTGAAGCCCTAGAGACCCGTCACGTGTCTCACTTTGACTGCAGCTCACAAACGGGATAGACTAGAATTGCTGGGCAACATGGGAACATCTGTAGGACAGTGAATTCATTAAAAAATTAGGAATTAGATTATTGTCTAACGTATGCTTATTTGGTGTTGATGAAATTAATAAGGGTATATTTAGAAACACATTGGATAAAAGTATATCCTAGGTTAGGGAATGAAATAGATTACTGCAGGAGTGTACCTATGTATACATTAGAGAATACGTCCTTATAGCAATTTTTTAATATCCAGTCAACACTACAACTTTAACAAACAACTTTAACAAACAAGGTGGATTGAAAATACGCCGAGATTTTGTCGAGCAATATATTGAAAAATGGAAACATGTGTTATTCATGACGAGTCAAAGCTTTGCCTGAAAGAGTTTGGGGAATGCCAGGGGAGCAATTCATGCAATGTGCTGCCAGAGAAATCTTGAGATTTGGTGGAGGGTCTGTTATGGTAGGGGTAGGTATATGTTTGAATGAACCTACGAATCTTGTAGTGGTAATCCAAGGCACTATGACAGCATTACGGTATAGACATGAGGTTGCCATCCATATTGTCAAACCTTTCGCAGCTCTTCACGGATCAGTGTTCATTTTAATGCACGATAACGCTCGTCCGCATGTAACAGACGAGCTTAGCGCGGCGAATATCAATATTCTAAACTGGCCTGCTCGAAGTTCGGATCTAAATCCTATAGAGCATTTATGGGATAATATTGGTAGAAAGGTTCAAGCTCATGTGAATCGCTCCAACCAGAGCTCTCGGAGCGATTACAAGAAATATGGCACCAAATTCAATATCAAGGGGTTGCAACTCTAATCCATAGCATGTCTTTCAGGCTAAGAGCTTGTATCGTAGCAAGAGGAGGTCATACCATGATATTAAACGATTTAAAAAAAATTTAAATTTTCCTGTTTCTTTGCAATTTTCATTTGTTAACGTTTAAATTTTTAGAATACTCTTAGAATTATTATCTAATAACTGTTAAAAGCATAATCAGTACATCAATAAATATATATAAGTATCGAGGGATGCAATTAAAAGTAAAAGAAATACATTATAGTTTTGATCCCTTAATTTTGCGGTGAAGTATATTTCTGTTTTCTCTAGGAGTAGTTTCTTTTTGGTGCCAGCAATAATTTTTGCAGAACATTAAAGCATTTTTTTGCATAAGTTTGTAAGTTTTACGTTTATCGTGTAGACATTATTGTAAGAAAATGTTTGATAGATCTATAATATAACTAAATATATCAAATCTATTGTATTTTTTCTGTAAGCAGATCATTTATAAAATCAAGAGCACGTAATTTTTACAAGATTTCCTGTATTTACCTTATTCACTGATTTTATATTTTAACGTATTTGATCGCATAGAAACTAGGGACCGGAGACGAGAGGCTGAAACTACGTTGGACCATATAAATAGTCTATAACATCGCTAAGTACAACACGCTGTTATTGAATAGCACTAGTCATTCGGAAATTGAATAAATTGCACGTAAAACGTCACTTAGCATCGCAAACACATACGCAGAAATTAGACCCGTTGGAATCTGACAATTTTAACGAAGAACTCTCTGAAACTATAATGGCGGCAAATATTTCATTAAATAAACTTAATAATCCCACCTTCAAATCATTTCTCTAAAGATACACTGGTCGAAATGTTCCTAATGATCCAGCTTACGCAAATATTATGTTTCTAAGTGCTACGCGAAAGCAGTAGAACGCATTAGAAGCCATATTTCAAATCAGTACCTATGGATAAGTGCCGACGAAACTGTCGATATATTAGGACGCTGTGTGGTAAATGTTGTATCTGGTGTACTACATCCAACTATTACATATAACGCATATGTAATAACAACAAAAGTTATTTACGAGAATATACACCAAATGCTTGTACCTGTCGTCCGAATGACAGGTACAAAGAAGAAATACTTTTATTTGTTAGTGACAGTGCTGAATATATTTTAAAAACAGGCAGACTATTAAAGGAAACATATCCTAATATGCTGCATATTACTTGTGTAGCACATGCTCTCCACAGAATCTGTGAATATATCAGAGATACCTTTTTGGAAGTTGATAAACTTGTGTCCGCTTTTAAAAAAGTTTTCTCTCTCTCTTACAGGGAGCAGCTTCCATCTTTCTAATAATAACTAGATGGGGAAGATGGTTGGAAGCTACTAGTTTTTATGCAAAGATAATTTACAAAATTTCGTTACATGTTTAAATGACGGTGCTCGAAGTATCTCTGAGTGCAAGGAACTAATACAAATTATAAATTCAAAAAATCAGTTGTACTTTCTTCAGGAACACTTTGCGGATTTGCCAAAACTATTCACTTATTTTGAAAATCGAAATCTCAAATTTAATGATGGATTAACCACATTAGATTTGGCTATTAATAATTTAAAAAAATATTCCAAGTGACTTCGGATGTGGCCTTCGACAAAAGTTAGACGCAGTTTTTAATAAAAATCCAGGATTAATAACATTGCGGCAATTGTGTATGGTGACAATTCCTCAAAATCTAACTGATAAATACGCTGAAATAAAATAATATTTCCAGTATGCACCTATAACCAGTTGCGATGTAGAAAAGAAGTTTTCTCTCTACAAGGATGTATTTCATTCAAAGAGAACAAATTTTACCGAAGAGAACCTTGAGAAAGAATTCCTAGTTAATATATATTCATTTACTCAACTTGAACTACAAAATGAAGAAATAAAAATGTATTTCGTATTTTATAGATCACCACCTGTTTGTTTTTCAATTATATAAATAAAATTAAAAAATATAAATTTCGTCTTCGGCCTCTCGTGTTAGATCCCTAATAATAACTCAATTGTATAAAAAATTGTGTATAAATCCCTTGGCTTCATAATAAATTGGCAACCAAGTTATGAATGTTTAAGTGAATTACGACTGATGGAACAATACTCAATGTTGATATATACATATATTATTTCATTGGAATTTTGACAAGAGAAGTATACCGTTCGCTTCCATTGGACAACGATGTTCCAATAAATTATCATGGTTGGTTAATCTTCAACTTTTATTATATACAGTGATTTCATCATATGATTTATTTAGACAAACTATTGTAAAAACATACCACAAATAGACTGGTGTGATCATTCATAATATTATAGGTAATGTTACTTTGTCAAGTTTTTGAGTAGTTGTATCAGATTTTCAGAAAACACTAGGACTGTACAATTTTTTTAACAAAAAATATTTAATTCATACATTTTTGGTTCTTCTATTATTTCTTCATGTTTCGACTATTTCGGCTTATTAGTATATTAAGGTTCTACTTGGTATCGTCGCTTGGTAGAAGCAATTTCTTCACTCAATCTTCTACACGTACATTTGGACCTGAAACTTCAAGCTCCTCCTATCGATAGCCCAATATATGGAGAATTAAAGTAAATTAAAGCAAATTATTGGAAGCAACGTACATACATATTGAATAAATTGCATTAAATGAACAGCAAATGACAATGTATAATACCTAAACTTATTTGTCGACCAACAAATGACAAGGAAAATACACAGATTTTTAGATAAGAATAGAATATAAGAATAATTGAAAATAATGCATTGGTTTGCCAATAGGTTCCAAAATAACCTGGATCTAAGGCATTGAATTATGGAAAACAGACAGCAATTCTAATATAAAAGTAATTCAACTATACCAAAACAAGATTCTTTGTGTAACTGTGAACACTTCACAATATGTACTGAATAAAGTGTTATGTACGTGCCTACAGTGAATGATGTCTAGAGTTGTCAGATTTTCCCCACTTTCCAGAATCCTACTCAGTAAAGTTAATATATACGCACGAACGTTTTCAAAGCACATCGGGTTTTATAAAGAACACCTGTTCGTATGAAACTACAACTCAGCATTTTTGTTAATATATACAGTCCGATAAGATTTAAATATTACCAAAGAAATTACTTATTGTAAGAGCTGTTTACGAAAAGTTTTGTTTCTTTACGAGATGCACCTAGTTACAAAAGAAAGATTGCGAATCTGAAGATAAGCAGGTTCATTGTACGCATTTTTATCTCTCGCTGAGTTGTAATTTCTGACGGACACTTCTTCTTTACAAAACCGGATGTATATTGAAAACGTTTGTACATATTAACTTGTACTGGGTAGGACTCTGGAATGTGAGGAAAAATAACAACACTAGTGATGAAATTGTCAAATATAGTACATAGGTATAAGAACTAAAATAGTTTCCAAATACCTGATGTAAAGAATTTGATGAGAATTCTACTACTAACTGCTAACTACTAACCCTACAATTAAATTTAAGTAATTTTTACCAATAAGCACCTAATATAAAATTGAACCTAGAAAATATTATATAGAAAGTATAATCCATTCAAGCTGTTCTCTATAAATCAGCAGATGACTGGTATATCAGGTATGACTAGACTGCTGAAACGGCGTTATCCTGTATCAGGTGTGATTCATCGGTGGCAACTATGTACAATAGATCTACTTAACATGTATATATGAATATTATAGCGCGCTGGTATTGATAAAAGTTGTCTGCTTGTACGTCTTTTAATGGAAACAGAGGAAGTTGTGAAATATATTTCGCCAGAGTCGTAATAAAGGCAATAAAATGTATGTGCGGAAATTTATTTTTACGAAAATAAATAAAATACAGGAGTTAAATGAATTTAAATTAACTTTAATTGAAATTCATTCCAGATATATATACAAAATGCATTTACTTTATACAGTAATATATTCAAAATATTGAAAGGGTATAAACTTGAAATTAATTATATCACCTATAATTAAAGTGAATGCTTAGTCACACCACAGTAAACACTTTTTATTCACATTAATTATTACAATATATTCTTAACTTTGTTCTGTACAGTGCGTTCTCTTATTGGACATTATGTCTTTGAATATAGGAAAACTTCGCTCAACATCAGAGCTAGTGCGCGGCGCATAGAAATAATAATCTTTAAATTTAATATATCTACCGATTTCCGTAGTTTGAACATTACCACAAAAGTCTTTCAGGACATTAAAATCAGGGTTACGAGCGAATATTGCATCAGTTTTATTATTTAAGCGAAACCGACTCTGTCTCTGCGCCTGCATGACTCATTAGAGGATAGCGTCTGTTCCGAAGTCTAGCCTATGAACCATCAATCGCCTAATCAGTTACAAGAAATGCTTATTGTCTCAGCAATAAATAGATTATATGTAGTGAGGAGTTAAAAAAATAGTATATTTGGAATTATAGTTTCTTTGCCAAGTTAACTACTGTTATTATTAATTAACAGAAATTAGAGTGTAATAGTAACTTTTTCATTTCACTTTTGGTAGATTTTGAATATTTTTAAACAAAACTTTCCGTACAAATTGCTTCACGAATGTTATCAATCTACTTAATATTAAGTGTATATTTTTCTGTTCGCACATCTTCATTTATTTTTTATTAAGTGTGTATTTTAATATTGCCAGTCACATAAGAATTTCTTATCTCGCGCCAAAGTATTCACATATTCGTATCGCATAAAAAAGTAAAATAAACTTTTAGTTTTAGCATTCATGTCACATTTTACAAAGCTTACATCCAATATATCGATACGTAATCTTCGTTTAAATTTTTCCTATTTTTCTAAAATATACATTTATACGAACTATACATGAATGTGTATGTATATGAAATATTTAGGTAGTTATTAGTTATTGTGTCTCGCCGAAGAATATATCAACTGGAATATTCTAAAATAACGGCTGTCAATCGCTAACATTCTAGTGAATACACAATTTATTTTCCAATCACGCGTGAAAGGATGCAATTTTTAATAGATGGCAACTGGTGAAATCGAAACCATCCTATTTTGATAGGGAAACGAATTCACTGAAGCAAATAAAGCTTTGTATATTGCGAGTATTCAATTCCGTTTTCGGAATATTGAAATTTTTGGTCGTCTTTAAATAGTAAAATATTGTCCATGTGTACAGTTACAGATATGTATATTGCATGTCTGTTTCATTTGTAGTAAAATGTTTGTTGGTAAAATGTTGCTTTAAAATTTTATAATTTTTACTTTTCAGTAAAGCGCTTATTACAACGATTGATTAATAGTTCTATAACATTGTAAAATAATCGAATGTTTTCTCTTCAAAATGTGGTATTACGGCTGGCTGCAACTTAATATTATCATGAAAATGACGTTCTCTAGGATTTTTTAAAATGTTGGTATAGGAAAATAAATAATAGCGACTAGAAGCCTGTAATGTTGCTGGTGATGATACCAATGTTATGGTTGTTTCCGGTTTCTGGCGGTGGTGCTTCAACGTCAGTTAGTAGAATCACGACCCCTATGTTGTTTCACCGTGCACAGGTTGTAAGGTTGTATATGCTACCGTTAAAATCCGAAGTCAGTCAATACCCGAATTTCCTAGTTAGAACTAGTTTTCTCATAGCCTCTTCGTAAATACCAGTTTTACTTCACTTTGAGTTAAAACTAGTTAATGGAAAACCAAGGTACACTCAAAGCCAGGTGTCGGTAGAGCGCGCTAACCAGGATGTCGAAAATATGCTCGCCTCATGGATGCAAGATAACAACACAACACAATTGTCAAACGGACTCCCATTTGTTCAATTCATTCGGGCATTGCATTCAGGTATCGGGCAATCACCTTACAGAGCCATGTTTGGGACTGAGACGAGAGTAGGTCTCAGTAGTTTTTTACCGTCAGACGTCGTTAAAAACATAGAGGACGAGGAAGATCTGAATATCATCGACGAGATTAACATACTACAGAATGGAGGTGAAGCTACCAGCGAAGATGGAGAAGAAAATGAAGCTGCCAAATAAAACGTATTTCTGATGCCACCCATCCCTCAGTGAAACTGTGAAATAATGTTATAGTCCCCATTCCAGACGTGGTCAGAGCTAAAGCAGATTTTAGAAATGTCATAGAATTTGTGTTAGAAAAAAGCGATGGTGGCATGCACAAGATTGGAATGAAGGATGGAAAGCTCGATAACTTATATTGCATGTAAGTTTTACCTAGGCTATATCTTTTATGTTAGTGTGTTTGTTACAGTCAAGCAAGCTGTTTACTAAAATAATTTGTTTTTTTTGTAGATCAGAATTCGACGTTTGTAAGGAGAAGTTTCAGTTAGTTCTAGCCAAAACTATTTCTAACTACAAAACATTTAGTGAAAACTATAATTAGCTAACATAAATGGTTAATTCTAGTATTGCCTAGTTAAAACTGGTATTTACGGAGGGGCTACGATAAAACTAGTTCTAACTAGGAATAAATGTACTTTCATCTAAATATATTTATTTACACTATACCGGGTGGCCACCCTCAAAGTCGAACATAGCCAGTTAACAGTATATTCAATTATTATTACTTTTGCCATTTTTTCTATACTAAAACAATAAATAAGTACTATGTAATGAAGTAGAATTTATTAAAAACGAAAACAATAAAAATAAACTATAGTAAATACTCAAATAACTCCCGTTTAGTGCTAAGCAATACCCGAGTTATAAAAACTACATATTACGTTTACCAATTGTCAGCAATTAACGCGCATTCAGCAATTATTTCTTGTTCCAAAGAGTGAAGTTATTTGTAGATTTTGATCTTAAGATGTCCCCACAGGAAAAATCGCAAGGCGCCAAATGAGGTTATCTTACTGGCTAATTTATAGCACTACCTCTACCAATCCAGTGATTTGGAAATGAATTATTTAACATCTAAATTAATTTGCGCGAGCAGCCATCCTGTTGAAACCAGACCTCTTGATTTTATCTTGTAACTTCTTCCAATGCAGCTCCTACTTTCGTGATTAAAAGTTCTAAATATGTCCCTGTATTTAAATTTCCTATAATTTGAAATGGTCCAATAATGTTATTATTAAATACTCCGGCCCAGACATGCATTTTTTGAGGATACTGAGTTCTGGTCGATATATTAATTCTTGGGTTTTCTTTTGCCTAATATCTTGTATTCTGAACATTGGGTTCATTGTTTAGGGAGTAAGTCACTCGTCAGTGAAGCATATCAATGAGATAAAGTGAGGATTATTTTTTGCGCGCTCTTGCATTTCGTAACAAAACGCACTCTTCTGTTCTTCATCAATTCCAAAAATTTCTTGATGACATACCGGTTTATAGGGGTGATATTTGTATTTTTAATAGCATCCATACCCGCGACTTAGATAAACCAACTTCAAAAGCAATTTGCCTCAAACTATACGTTGGATTCGCATTTACGATCCCCAAAACACGTTCTTCTGTAACGTCAACTATTTGCCTATTTCCTGTGATATGATCGTTATTTAGAACATTTTATTCTTTCAGTACAGATAATGACTACTCACCACCTCTACATTCCAGTGCTACTGAAATGTTTGCAAGTGTTTCGAAATTTTGCAAATATTTTTTAATAGTGCTTACAGTATAGATCTATTATCAAAATTCACGGCAAATAGATCGCGGACTCGTCGCAAGCTACAGCCACTATAATATGTTTTCACAATAAAAATTCTTTCTTCGTTTGTATAATTACTCATTGTTCCGTGAATAAAGTTCAAACTGGTACTTTTACAAATAAACAAACAGTAAAATACAAATTGAATGAACGAAATGTTAAACTTGCCGTATTGTTTTGAAATTTAAATTATTGAATTGATAGATCAGCTATTTGGCTGGTGGTGCTAGGTAACATGAGCGCATGACAGAGATTTCTGTGTTCGACTTTGAGACGAACAGACGGTATACATTTATTTTGGATCTACAACGACTTATACTAACATAAACTGATCTTGAAACAGGTGTCTATTGTTAAAATATCATTGTTTTAAATAAATGAAAAAGACTGTGTGTCTTGTACTGACGTTGATTCTGGACTCTGAATGATACTGTAAGACTGTGTGTCTTCTACTGATGTTATTTTGAGACTGATCTGTTATAAATCTGTAAAAATACCACTACCGTTACACTATTACAAATTAAAAGCGTATTGGTTGACAAATATATTGCTTGACGTCATAACGGGAAATTTTGTGTTATTTAAATTCTTGGAAATTACACCTACAAGCAATAAAACGATAATACAATAGCGTCTGAAAGATCTAATTTTAATTAATAAATAATAAGATGTCATTACTAATTAAGTATTAGTAGGTGTCATAATATTATATTATATTATATTATATAATATATAATATATATTATATATAATATATAATATATAATATATAATATATAATATATAATATATAATATATAATATATAATATATAATATATAATATATAATATATAATATATAATATATAATATATAATATATAATATATAATATATAATATATAATATATAATAAATAGAGAGCGGACACGCTTACCACATGACGCAAAGCCCAGTGCAGTACTGGCGAAAGGCTGTATTTCTAAAATATTTAATTTTGTTTATACAGGATGTCCAGAAACTCTCCTGACAAACGAAGACCGGAGATTCCTCTGATAATTTTAAGACAATTAAACCGAAATTCACCTAGTCCGAAAATGCTTCCTAAGGGAGCTAGAGTTCTTTGAAGATGGCGCCTTGTATTTATTTTTTTTAAAATTCCTCCAGAACGCTTCTATTTAGAAAAACAAAAACTGGTATGCTTATTTATCCTCCAGAGATGAATCGATTCCATCAATTGCGAATTTCTAGTAGCGGTCATAGGCGTCCGTTTTGGGTAGGTCAACTGTTATTTTAAGGCATAACTTTTTTGTCTTTAACTTTTAAGCATTTGTGACACTAGATTATTTTCGGGTATTCCAGTACTAAAAGGTGCTCTTACTTTAAGTCGGTAGGATACACCGTTTTCTGGAAAAAGCGATTTGTAAATTTTTCGTTTTTTCTTCATTAAAGTTCAATTTTTTATTTTTTGCAATAGTTAGCTCTGAACTGCCAACAGAAGTAAAACCTACGTTTTTCATTGTCAAATTGTTGTCAGTTCGCGAAGTTTATCTTTTCATTTTTTACTTTGTGTTATTCAAACACAACGATTTCAATTTAAAAAAAAATGGTTTTTACTAATGAGGAATACGCCGATATGCATTTAGTTTATGGCGAAATGAGGTGTAACGCTGAAAAATTTCCCAATCGTCAGCATCCCACTCACTCAACATTTACAGCTCTTCATCAACGATTAAGAGAAACAGGTTCAGTGGTCCCAAAAAATAATGAAACAGGGAGACATAATGATGTAACAGCAGAACATGAAGATGTTATTTTAATGGAAGTTGAGGAAAATCCAGAAATTAGCGTTCGAAGACTATCTGCCATGTACCCCACAATTTCAAAATCTTCCGTAGGAAATATCTTACACAAAGAAAATTTATATCCTTTTCATTTTACAAAGGTACAAGCACTGCTAGAAGGAGATTTTCCGGCTCGCGTAGAATTCGCTAGATGGTTACAAAATCAGAAAAATCAAGATGAAGATTTCTTCAGGAACATTTTGTTTGGTGACGAAGCTACATTCTCAAAAAATGGAATTTTTAATGTACATAATGCACATTATTATTCGTACGTTGGTGACAATCCCCACGTTGTTCAAGAATTTAAGCATCAGCATAGGTTTAGCATAAACGTCTGGATAGGAGTAGTTGACGATTATCTACTTGGACCTGTGGAATTACCTGCTCGTTTAAATGGTGCTGATTACTTACATTTCCTGCAAAATATTTTACCTGATTTGTTAGATGAGGTGCGTTTAAATATTCGGCAAAACTTATGGTTTCTACAGGACGGCTGTCCGGCCCACTTTAGCAGGAATGTACGAAACTTTCTAGATAATAACTACGAAGACTATTCGATTGGAAGAGGCGGTCCAGTTGCTTGGCCAGCAAGGTCGCCGGATTTGAATCCTTGCGATTATTGTGTTTTGGGATACATAAAAGCATTTGTTTATTCCGTTCCGATACAAAATCGCGCACAACTCTGGCTAAGGATACAAGATGCTTGCAACGAATATAGAAATAACTTTGGAATTTTTGCAAGAATTCGGCGTTCTCTAAGCAAAAGGGTAAACTTATGCATAGAGACTAATGGTCATCACATCGAGCAACTTTTGTAACAATCTACCTTTGATACTTGTTCTTTTTTTGTTAGTTTCGTTCCATTGTAATAAATAATTTGTTTTTAATATATTAAATTAATTTTCATCCATGCCTTGATAGTCCAAGCCAACTTCGTCGCTAAAAATAAGTAGGTACATAATAAATTGAACTTTAATGAAGAAAAAACGAAAAATTTACAAATAGATTTTTCTAGAAAACGGTGTTTCCTACCGACTTAAAGTAAGAGTACATTTTAGTACTGGAATACCTGAAAATTTAATAATCTAGTGTCACAAATGCTTAAAAGTTAAAGACAAAAAGTTATGCCTTAAAATAACCGTTGACCTACCCAAAACGGACGCCTATGACCGGTACTAGAAATTCGCAATTGATGGAATCGATTCATCTCTGGAGGATAAATAAGCATACCAGTTTTTGTTTTTCTAAATAGAAGCGTTCTGGAGGAATTTAAAAAAAAATAAATACAAGGCGCCATCTTCAAAGAACTCTAGCTCCCTTAGGAAGCATTCTCGGACTAGGTGAATTTGTGTTTAATTGTCTTAAAATTATCAGAGGAATCTCCGGTCTTCGTTTGTCAGGAGAGTTTCTGGACACCCTGTATAATTGGAAAACGAACGGGTGGTGATCTATAAAATTACGAAATACATATTTATTTGTTGAAAAGTTGTATTTATAATATTTTTAATTTTATTTATATAATTGGAAAACATACGGGTGGTGATCTATCTATCTAAAATTACGAAATACATATTTATTAATTAATTTTATTTATATAATTGGAAAACAAACGGGTGGTGATCTATAAAATTACGAAATACATATGTATTTGTTGAAAAGTTGTATTTTTAAAGTTTTAATTTTATTTCTATAATTGGAACATTTTTATTTGTTCATTTTGTCGTTCAAGTTGAGTAAAGGAGTATTAATATTGACTAGCAATAGTTTCTCAAGATTTTCTTCTGTCAATTTTGTTCTCTTTGAATTAAGTACATCCTTATAAATAGAAAACGTCCTTTCTACATCGCAACTGGTTATAGGTGCATACTGGAAATAACTGGAAATCCTGGAAATAATTGGAAGATGTTGCTTAGATGAAAGGAAAAGGAATGTACGTGCTATTTCTCTTACGAAATACGATAAACTTATTTATTTTATCTACGTACACGGCACCACTGACAGACACTATATTCTCCGAATACAATAGCTGGGTTGTCCATTGTTATCGCTGCGAGACCAGGTGGTCGAGTAAGTCAAACAAATACTTCATTGAATTACGCCGGGATGTACTGAGCGACGTTATACACAATTCCAATTGCCGATTGCGTTTTATGGAAATTGCATCCGTTCTCTAATAATAAATAATATATAATATATATATCATATAATAAATCTAATATTGCTGGTTGGTCCTATGTTAGAGTAATAAAATTTATTATTCACAATAAGAAAGGAAATCCTAACAATAAATATCCAAAGTGCAGCCTTTGTACACTAATTAATGTTTTAAATTTTTACATTAGGAATCGTGTATCTATAATACATATCTAGTTAACAATGGGGGGGTCATTTAGAGTCTACTGAAATCGTTCACTAATAATCCTAGGCAATAAATGAATTTGGAAAAAGATTCCGATTATTTATAATTCTAGGTAATAAATAGATTTGCAGGATTCTTAAAAAATAAAGAGAGTTTTAACAATTTGAATGTGCTAATAAATACAGTGGTTTAAACACGAAAATGAAAGTTAAATATTTTATAAAATTGGAAATATTTATGTTTGAATTTAATCTTCTAAATTTACTTAT
The DNA here is from genome assembly GCA_935421215.2 of Melolontha melolontha. Taxonomy (NCBI): domain Eukaryota; kingdom Metazoa; phylum Arthropoda; class Insecta; order Coleoptera; family Scarabaeidae; genus Melolontha; species Melolontha melolontha. Next base: position 95,835,260 of record OW285238.1, on the reverse strand, counting down.
ATTTAACAATAAAATATGCTTGAAACTAAAATATTCTGAAAGGAAATTAAATGTATCATCAACAAAGCCATATTCAGACTATAAGTGGATGTCCAATTTCTTGAAAGCCATATTCACGAATTGTACGCTATCAAATTGTAGCAGTATGAACGGGCACATTATAATCGAACACCGTTTGACAATTTTCCTCGATGTTTTCCACGAATGTTGTTAATTAATTTGTGCAACACATCTGCTTGTCGCCTTTCCGTCGTCTCCTTTTTTTTATAGAAGTTCGTAATATAGAACTTTTGTTTCACCCTCGTAACAATGGACTACAAAATCAGTTTTCGGTCATCTGCACACATATTTTAAGACGAGCGCTCATATTCAATATGACATTGATGTTAAGAAGTATAAAGATGTCGTGATACAAATCTTGCAGTAATCTTATTCATACTCAAATAGTAATGCAGAACACTTGTTTTAGAAATATTTGACATTGATGATAATTCTTTCACTTTTAAACGGCAATCTACCACCAATTCTTCAATAAATGAAATGTTTTCTGGCGTTGGAGGGCTTTTTCCCCTTTAAAGCGTTTTTGGATATGAAAAAGGTAGTTCTAAGCAGATCCTAAGATAGACTATTCACCCACAAATTTTCAATTATTAAAAATTTTTCAGGCTAGGAATTGTTCTTTGTTAGCATTGCTAAAAAATACTAAGAATATTAATATAAAAAATATCATAAGAAAGAATGCTTGAATACATTTTGAATGAAAGCAGGAACTATGGAACAGTTATAAACATGCTTCGAATAATTATGCATTTGCATAAGTGCATATGCAAATGCATATTTTAGTTGTTGTTATGTATAAGTGCATATTCTGAAAGTGCATATTCTGAAAGTGCATATTCTGAACCTTTTTTTATTATAAATGCATATTTGATCTTTTTTCAGCAAAGTATTATTTTAAAACAGTCTATGACTTCACATACATATTTAATGTTCTTGATAGTATAATTACGATTTTGCGATTTTTGTTGTTTGTATGTGTACTTAAAACTTTTTAGCACTAAGACATTTCGCATACTTGTAAAATAACACCCATTAACTAAACACCAAACGCAAACAGACACTTTATAACAGACAATTAAATAATCTTTTAAACCATTGAATAGATAGATGAAGTGAATAGCAAGTTAAAGCTGGATTTATTATAAACAGCCAACACAATAGTTAGTGAATATTAAGAGAATTACTGGGGAATACCAGGATAATCGAACAACGAGAAATAAATATAGTGAGGATTTTCTTAATTTTACCAGGTCCTTTTACATTCCGACAATCAGTATTAGTTGTGTACTAGTTATAATAGTCCATATTAACATTCATCGAGTTACAAAAAGAAAAAAAGTGTGTAAGAGCAATTTTAAGGCAATTTGTGAAGGATTTTACAACAGAAGGGCGTCTGTTATTTTGTAAATACTACGAAGTCCATGTTATGGGGACAAAAAAGTTTGAAATCACTCAGCATCTTCAAATCAGAAAACATGCAAGCAATAAAAATCGTTAAACAGGAAATAGCGAAACAAGGGTTAATTTCTAATTTACTCCGGCAGGGACCAACACGCAGGACATTCGGCGAAGAACTTTGTATGTTTTTTTTATTCTAGATGAATTGACGTTAAGAAAAAATAACGTTTTCTAGTTATATAAAACAACACTGAACAAATTAAAAGAAAACATAAAGGATGATTCTATTTGGGTGTCGTTGGATGAAACAACCGACGTAGAACAAAGATGCATAGCAAATTTTGTATTTGGTAATATAATTAATAAGTTAATGAAGAAAAAGATAAATCATATCTGCTGACTTTAAAAGTACTGGACAAAGTGAATCATTCAACAGTCGCTGCTTTTTTCAACAATTCTCTAGGCTTATTGTGGCCGTCTGGAATTTTATACGAAGAAGTGCTACTAGTTTTTAGCAATGCTGTACCAGATATGTGCAAAGCAGGGGTTACAGATTTTGTACTCAAACATGATACCTGTGACCGTTTACACCGAATAGCTGATTTAGTTCGAACTCTTTATGCAGACGAATTTTCAGAAGATTTTTCTTAAAACACTAACTCGTGTTCAGAGATTTCGAAAATTTCAGGGGATATTCACTTCCAACCGTGCCAATCATTACAAGATGAGAAACGTGGATCGACGCTGCTGCATATTACGTTGAATATTTTGAAATTCTGAAGAAAATTGTTGATGAATTCGGCTCTGAAGAAATGCAGTGCATTGGAGAATTGTTCTGTGAAAAACAAATGTTGTAGAAGATTTCTTTGTTATTCGAGCTTATTTGGCGTGTATTTCGACTGTAATCTCTATGCTAGAAACTAAAGAAATATTTTTACAAGACAGTAGTAGAAAATCTAGTAGTCAAACGTTTATAAAAAAAACAGAAAAATTGTTTCATCAATAAACGCAGTGCTGCCAAACAATACGGGCTATTAACAACTAAAGAATGTCAGTATTTGTTTCTATAATTTCAATAATTTTGAATCTAAAAGAAATTGTTTGTGTTTTAACAAAAATTTGTTTTAATAAAAATGTCTTAATATAAAAAATTAGTATGTATTTATTTTTTAAAAGTTGATTTTTAGTGCATATTTAAGTGCATATTGTTAATGTTTTAGGTGCATATTTTGAAATTTTTTAGTGCATAATTATCCTAAGCTAGTTATAAATAAATTTAAGAAAGCTTACAATGCAGTCTCAAAATTTCAAACATAAAATTAATATGTACATAAATAAATTTCGTTCTAACTTATCCATAAACGACAATTTAAAAAGCTTATGATTTATGATAATTATACATTAAAAAAACTATAAATAAACACCATTTGTAATAATAATAATTTATAGTTTATTAGTTTTCTTTATTTTTGTCTGAATTTTTTAGTAGACAATAGATCATAATTAGTAAAATGAAATTCATTTCTTAGAAATATATTTTTGAAATTTGTTCACAGTTACTATGCGTACTCCATTTCAAAATATAAATTGATTGGCTTCAGAAAGAATTCCAACCTCTATAACATATTTTAAATATAAACTATACAACTAAATAAATATCGCTTTCATTTGAATATTCAATCAATGTCAAGTTGGATGTTGTTGATGTTTTGTTGCAGGTTAAAAAAATTTTCATTTCGTTGATTAAATTACTAGGTCGCCATTGTTTAAGAAATAATTAAAATTAAACTTTCGGGATGTTCAAAAGCTGACCCTTCAATTAAACTTTTTGGGGACTGTATTTGGAGTTTAGGGATGCTCCCACTGGAATTGCGGTATATACTTAAGTTTTGTAAATTTGTTTAGTCTTATAGCATTACAACGAAAGTTAATTAATTAATTGGTAAAACGAAAGGCGATAGCTTATAGGGAGTGCTGTTGTAAGAGCGATAGGCTTTGATAAATCATTATTATCAAAATAAAACAAAGAATGACCATATACATAAACTATACGACAGTAGATTAATTTCATTTCTAATGTTTTGTATTCGAAAAATTCGTATATCTGTAAGAAAATAGTTTTAAGTCAGCTAACAGGAAAGTGAAAAAGTGTTTTTATAATTAAGAATATATTGTTTTCAAACACGATAATTGATTAACTAACTGTTAACTATCACTGGTCAACAAATTTTCAGTTTTTAAATTTTCCTTTAGAAACTATATAACTTTCGCTTCTTTTGTAGTTCTAACAATAGTAATAACAACAAATTTATTCTGGCGCGTCAGGTTTTACAAAAAAATATTGAAAAGTAAATGAAATAATATTAATTAGGATATTATATGGATCTATATAGTATCGTCCTGTTTAAAATGTTTTCCTTTTTACTTTTCTTTTATACAGTTCATCGGCACTTTTTGATATCAATGTCCAACAATAATCAGCAAGCATTTCACTGTTCCACTTGCCCTGATAACGTTCTTCAATAACAAATGTCTTGATGAAACCCTCATTGTGTTGATCACTCACGTCGCCGAGGTTAGGGGGAAAGAAATCTGAATGCAAGTGCAAGAAAATTTATTTTAAGTACTCATGTTACAGCATAATTTATGGCAACTTCTAAGAAGTTCATTAACAAGTGCTTTATAATTGTCAGATTTTCTGTTTCCTAGAAAATAGTGGGTCACATTTTTAAAAGCATTCCCAGCAACACGCTCAAAGTGACTTAAGATTTCTTCAAATTTAGTATCTTATTGTAGAAGTTTAATTTGGGGTGCTACAAAAATTCTCTCTTTATGTTTTGCATCTGAGCTTTTAGAAAATTTTCGTTTAAAGTATTGGGATCCACGGCCATCTTTATCCATTGCTTTCACGAAATTTTTTATCGAATCTAATTTTATGTGTAATGGCAGTAGAAGTATTTTATTGGTTCAACTGGTGACTTACGAAGTATGTTCTTTTGCTCAGGGATATACTGAGCCTTGACTGGCCATTCTTTAACAATATAGTCGGAATTTCTTGTTTGACTGTTCCACTCGCAAAGAAAACAGCAATGCTTTGTATTCCCTAGTTGTAAATCGAGTAGAATTGCTACAATTTTGAGGTCTGCGCTGATATATTATTTGCAGATTTTGTAATTAATTCTGTCAAGAAGAAAAGTAATATTTTCATACGTTTCTTTTAAGTGGATTGCGTGGTCAATGGGCATGGATGAATAAACGTCTCCTATGTAAAAAAGGATAGCTTTCGAACTCAATTTCGAAGCATTGATAAAAAGACGCCATTCTTCGGGATGGTGTTTATAACCTAATACCAACATCAAATCGTCGACGTTATTGCTGTATGAAAACCTTCGCCTGTTGAAAAATATCGTGATAGTTCTTTTTGACGATTACGATACACAGAAATATATGTACCTGGAACTAACAGTTTATATGCTTGGACTTTAGATCTTAGTATTTCTGTTTTAGTTTATGACAAATTCAGATCTAGAGTAAGATCATTTAATTCTACTGATTAACTGATTTATTAATCTTCTTCAGATGGCAAATATTCATAATCGCTGGTCGATAACCTGACACTTGCTTCTTCTAGTTCTGGTACGTCAGATTTTGGAAAAACATGGTTCTGTAACATCATATTCATCACTCGAAACACCTCGGGGTCTTGGTATTAGCAAAGCTTCCGAATGAGGTATTGGACGAGTAGCAGAGGGCAGACTAGCAAACTAAAATTTTGCTTATTTTTGTTGAAAAACCCGAAAGTTCTTGTGCATCAAAAGTAGCAATCAATCGAATGTTTGGATTATTTATATACGTGCGCGACAGTATGAAATAAAAAGACGTTCAGCTAGCACAAACCAACTTACATGAATCGAAAGAGCAGTGTGTAGTTCTTTATATACCCATGTAACCAGATATCTACCAATTCTCAATTCGATTGGTTCCAGAGCAAAAATGGACGTGGTTTAAGTGCTCTGATATAGGAAGCATGCAAGGACATGTTCCAACATGTCAACTCAATGTTCGACAGAACAATATTTTTAGTAGTATCTTTCTTATATAAAAGTAACTTTGAAATTTTGTCAAATTTAATGCGTTTTTTTTTTAACTATTTAAGAAAATATCTCAAAATCCTGACGTAATGGAGCAAATTTTAAATCAGATTCAGAATCAGCATGACAAAAGACATTAACTACATGTATTTGTATAATTTTGTGTTTGACCCACTGCTCATGGGGTGTAACTTCCCTATAAGCTGGTTATTTATTTTGGTTGGGGGGAGTTATATTGAAAGTTGGCATGTTTTCTAAATGTTTTATTTATTTTACAAACAAAAAACACTTAAACCTAATTTCTTTAGATAAATCTCGCAATGTAGCACTTAATGTAAACTTAAACTAAAAATTCTTTACTGTTTGTGTCAGACGGTATGTCTTGTTCTGGGTTGTGTTAGGAATACGAATGTTGTGTATGTTATGTTACAAGTAGGTAGAAAATATATCACTACTCCACGTCATACATGACGTCATTATTGTGTAATTTACCTACATTATTACTTCTTAGCAATTGTATCTACGTGCGACAATAACCAGTGATTACGATAGTCTTAAAGATCTTACTAAGAAATAAATATAAAAATAAAATAGAATTCCTAATTATATATTAATTGGGTGTCATAAATTTTCCTAATGTAATTCCATCTGATCAGTTTATCACTAATAGATTTTTATGGTAGATATATATTTGAAAATCGTGAGCCTATTATATATATTAAATTAAACAATGTGTGACCATATTATGGTGTATTGAAATCGTTGACTAATTACCTTAGCCAATAAAGAAACGATCTAAATATATAAAGCAGGTAATAAACAGATTAACAAATATATTTTCTTGGAATCTAAGAAAATATTATAATTTTGAATATGCTAACAAAAGTACGTTATATCGTGTGGTTTACACTTGAAAATGCACGTTGAATATTTAAAATTTGAAATGTTATATGTACTTTAATTCTTTTGTGCTAAATTTACTTATATCTAACGTACAAATATATACAATATAACGAATTTCTTTTTATGACGAAACAATATTAATAAGAAGATTAAACCGTGTTGACCAGTGGTTTGTAGAAACAAGCAAATTTTTATTATCGGAAATGGAAATAATCTAACTTTACGAATATGCATTTGATCTATTGTGATTTATTAGTTCCATAATACTTCTTGGTAAGCAAATCATAGAGAGAGTCCACTAAAGTTTTGGGTATTTAGTTCTACGTATTTTGAATTGAAGAAATAAAACATGATATCTTATTACATTTTTGTAGATTATAATACGAAGTTTAGCACTTTTACTACTATTTTACATTTTTTAAACAACGACTTGATTGCTTTCATTAGTGCTTGGTCAACTATTAATTTTTCTCGGCGTTTGTCAACTCGGCCAGGGATTAGACAGGTAAGAAATTTTACCTGTCAACTCGGCCAGAGATTTGTGGGCTATAGGATTAACGGATTATTAATAAATTTAATGACACTGTAAATTTCTAATTTTAATGTAAACATCAGTTTGAAATAACAATAGAACATTTACAAAATGCATCAAGTTAGGATGACTGGAGTAGAAACTACTATTAAATTTTGAATGGAAAGATTCGCAGCTGTTTGTTGTTCTATATAAAAAATTTGATTTTGAGGCCCATATTTTTGGAGGCAAAGTAGCATTTTGAGAAATATAATATTGTAATGACTCATTCGATGACGCGAGGCGCATCATCGCTCTGGACGTTTTCCCGACAGATTTGGAGCATTCTAGACCAAACGTTCCCATTGATATATAAGCCGTCGAGGAAGGGATGTGGACATACATTCATTCAACCCGAGTCTCGCGAAGTAAACATAAATATAGTTACATAAATATAAAATACATAAATGTACTTATTGATGTTAATAGTTAGTTTTATATTGTTATATGTTTTAATATTAATATAGTGTGTGTGTCTAAAGTTATTGTTAGTTTTATTTAAGAACCGTAAAGACAAATGTTACAGTGGTATTCAGGTGTGGACTAATTAATAAATAATAAACTAAGTAGACAATTAAGTGTTAATTAAGTATTCGTTTAAATAAATATACAGTGCGGTAAGACGTTATTTTAAATATCGTGATGGCCAACAGAATGAAACTGACCGAATTAAAAGTGTCCTAGTTAAAACGAGAATTAGAAGAGAGGGATGAGGATACAACTGGCAAAAAGTCAATCCTCCAGCAACGGCTTCGCAATGTGTTGATCCAAGAAGGCGAGGATCCAGAGGATTATGTCTTTCAAGTTCCAGGCGGAGATGCTGACGTGAATTCGCTGTTGACGAAAATGGAACAACGATTAATAGAGAATGCGCAAATTCAAATGCAACAAATGGAGCAGAAGAACCTGGAAACTTCTGGAAACTTAGCGAAAACTCTAGAACAAAGACTAATAGATAATTCGCAAACCTTGGAACAGCGTCTAATAGAGTCACAAACTCAAATGCAACAAATGGAGCAGAAGAACCTGGAAACTTCTGGAAACTTAGCGAAAACTCTAGAACAAATGGAACAAAGAAACCTAGAAACCGCTAGAATCCTCGAGAAAAATCTGGAAAAGAAATTACTAGAAAATTCTAGAAACTTCGAAAAAGTTCTAGAACAGCGACTAGCGGAAAAATCAGAAGCGTTAAAAGAAGAGGTTTTCACAGCTGTAGAAGAAAAAATTGGAGAACATTCTAGACTTTTAGAGGCAATAATGATTGAGATGAAATTACCCGCTGCCATGAGTCATTCTGATCCCAGGCAGGTCAACGAAGAAGTCATACCGCGGCCCATCGAAATAAAAGAAGAACTTGTGGCTATTTCAAGGACCAGAATCAAGCCACTAACCTTTGATGGAAAGACGTCATGGGCAACTTACCTGACGCAATTCGAAGCGGCCGCAGAAGCAAACGCATGGTCTTCTGCCGAGAAGGCGACTGCTTTAGTCATAGCATTGAGGGGTGATGCTAGTAATATTTTGCAGACATTGCCTCCTGAAGAACGTAAAGATTATTCTCAACTCATTAAACGCTTGGAGATGAGATATGGCCATGCGCATTTGGAGCAAGTATACCATACCCAACTGAAGAATCGATCACAGAAGAAAGGCGAGAATCTTCAGGAATTTGAGGCAGATATTGCTCGTCTAGTTCGACTTGCATATCCGATGGCGCCAGATAATTTCATGGAACACCTAGCGGTCCAGACATTCATAGATGGTCTCCGGGATATTGATACGCAGCAAGCATTAAGGTTGGCAAGACCGAAAACCTTGATCGATGCATTGGCGCACGCACTTGAGTTTGAGACTGCTAAACAAGCCTCTCGGAACAATGCTCGTGGCTGTTCTGTCGACGAACAGGAAAATGAGGAGTTCATGGAGCAGGTGGTTAGTCAAGTCCTAAATCAGATCAAATCAAATAAAAGTGCGCGGCCATGCGGGAATTGTAGAAGAAACGGTCATATCCAGAATAAATGTGATAAAAGGACCAAGAAAGAATCTGCTGAGAATTCGAAAGTCCCAAGGACTGCCCAAATCGCATCCTTGCAAAATCAAACCAATGGCCTGTATGTGGATGCTATTATGGAAAGAAGAACCTATGCTTGCTTGCTAGATACTGGATCGACGAAAACCATTGTACGACCCGATTTAATATCCAGGAATAAAGAATTACTTTCTAGCAAATGGAGACTAAGGACAGCTACTGGAGAAGCAGCTTCTGTGGAAGGTGAAGTAGATGTCAATTTTGTCATAGGACCAACATCAATCCGACATCGTGTTCTCGTAGCCGACATAGAAGAACAGATAATCTTGGGATTAGACATCATGAACACCTACGGCTTCCAGTTAAACATGAAAGAAGGCACTTTAAAAATAAATAATGAGGAATTGTTTCTTCATGGAAAAAATTGTGGGAGTGTACAAGGAATTACTGCAGAGAATGTTGTCCTGGATGCAAGAAGTGAGACATTTTTGACGGCGTGTATGGAAGGTGATTATTTGGACGGAAATGTTACAATGTTGGAACCAAAGGCTGATGATGACGAGGTGGGCCGAGGAATAGTAGTTGCCAAAATGCTGGTTAAGACTCAGAAGACTGTACCGATAAGGGTAATGAATGTGAACCATTACCCTGTTTCCTTGAAGAAGGGTACTATTCTGGGGTGGTGTTCGCCAGTGTCGGCCGTCGTTCATCGCATAGAGGCGAAGAAGAATGGATTCGTGCATGTTCCTGAGAAATTGTCCAAGATAATCAACTCCGCCTGTCAAGGATTGAGCAAGAAGGAACAAAATCAAGTTAAGGACCTAATCAAACATTATGAAGACGTCTTCGAAACTGAGACGGGTACGAAAGGTAAAAGCAATATTGTAATGCACAAAATAAATACCGGCGATGCAAGTCCAATTCGACAAGGACCAAGAAGGTTACCACTGGCAAAACGTGAGGAAGCCAAGCACATTATACAAGATATGGAAGGCCAAGGAGTAATTGAACCATCGAATAGTCCATGGGCTTCACCGGTGGTCCTTGTCAGGAAGAAGGATGGATCTACCAGATTCTGTGTGGACTATCGTCGTTTGAATAGTGTGACCAAAAAGGACAGCTATCCTCTCCCAAGAATAGACGATACGCTAGACACCTTGGCAGGAGCAAAATGGTTCTCCACTCTCGACTTAAAGAGCGGTTATTGGCCAGTGGGAATGGATCCCAATGACAAAGAGAAGACTGCCTTTAGTTTAGGTACAGGACTCTGGCAATTTACAGTCATGCCATTTGGACTGTGTAACGCCCCAGCTACTTTTGAGCGACTCATGGACACTGTACTGAGGGGATTGTCTTGGAATACCTGCCTGGTATATCTCGATGATGTGATTGTGGTAGGGAAGACCTTTGAAGATCACATGAAAAATTTGGAAGTAGTATTCCAGAGGTTGCGAGATGCCAACCTGAGATTAAGTCCAAAGAAGTGTCACCTTTTCCGCAAGGAGGTAAATTACCTTGGACATGTGGTTTCCGGAAAAGGAATTGCTGTGGATCCAGAAAAAGTAAAAGCTGTGGAAAAATGGCCGGTACCCAAAGACAAACATCAGCTAAGAAGCTTTTTGGGATTATGCACATATTATCGACGCTACGTTCCTGGATTCTCCAACATTGCAAAACCACACTCGCCTAACAGAAAATCGAGCATTCAATTGGAACAACGAATGCCAAGCGGCCTTTGAGTTGTTAAAAGGTACGTTGATCAGTGCACCCGTTTTAAACTATCCGCTGCCATCTGGGAGGTTTGTTTTGGATACGGATGCCAGTAACGTCGGGATTGGTGGCGTGCTCTCTCAAATCCAAGATGGCCAAGAAAAGGTCATTGGATACTTCAGCAAGACCCTGTCCAAACCAGAGAGGAACTACTGCGTAACCAGGAGAGAACTATTGGCAGTAGTTAAGACCATTGAGCACTTTTACAAGTACCTGTATGGGCAAAAGTTCCTGATCCGCACTGATCATGCCGCCTTAAAGTGGCTCTTGCAATTTAAGAATCCAGAGGGTCAAGTAGCTAGATGGATTGAGAGGCTACAGGAGTACGACTTTGTCATTGAACACAGAGCAGGCCTCAAACATCAAAATGCAGACGCCCTTTCCAGAAGGCCCTGTCCAGAAGACTGTCGACATTGCAACAGAATCGAAGACAAATCGACCAACGCTCTTCGAACCACCGTTGTTGATGACCAATGGCAACCTGACAATTTGCGCGCGGATCAAGAAGCTGATCCGGATCTTGCAGTCCTCCTCCTTGGAAAAGAAATGGGCAAAGACCGACCTGGCAAGAAATTGCTTCCCATTCACGAGAATTGAAGTCATACTGGGCACAATGGGATTCCTTAACCATGGATGACGATCTCCTGGGACGTGAGGTCGAAAATCACGATGGAAGTGAGCGCAAGATGCAAATGGTGGTTCCCAAGAAAAGAATACCAGAGGTATTGCGAGAACTCCATAATGGTGCTTCTGGGGGACATTTTGGAGTCCATAAAACACTGGAGAAGGTGCGCCAGAGATTTTACTGGGTGAATTGTTCACGAGATGTGAAAGAATGGTGTCGAAAGTGTGCAAATTGCGCCGGAAGCAATGGTCCCCAGAGGCGTCGACGTGCACCCATGCGGCAATACAATCTAGGAAGCCCATTTGAAAGGATCGCCATAGACGCCGCCGGTCCTTTTCCAGAAAGCAGCAAAGGAAATAAATACATAATAGTTGTCATGGATTACTTTACCAAATGGGTTGAAGCATATGCTCTACCAAATCAAGAAGCTGGAACTGTAGCAGACGTGATTGTGAAGGAGTTCGTCAGCCGTTTTGGTGTACCCTTGGAACTTCATTCCGATCAAGGGCGAAATTTTGAGTCCAGTCTATTCGAAAAAATGTGTGGACTTTTGGGCATACGGAAGACGAGAACAACTCCCTTGCATCCACAATCAGATGGGATGGTAGAGCGAATGAACAAGACCATGATCAGACACTTATCCAAAGTGGTCTCCGAACACCAGAGAGATTGGGACGAACATTTACCATTATTTCTAATGGCGTATCGGGCCTCCGTTCAAGAGACAACAGGCCAATCACCAGCAAACGTGCTATTCGGGAGGGAACTCCGATTGCCCTGTGATTTAAAGTTTGGGAGCAAGCCTGGTGAAGATCTTGCCGGAGAAGATTATGTCAGCACGCTCAGACGACGACTAGATAATATCCATGAACAAGTCAGACATAATATCCAAGATGCTAGTGACAGAATGAAAGAGAGCTATGACATCAACGCCGAGAAGAGTGGTTACCATGAAGGCGATCAAGTTTGGTTGTATAATCCACAACGTCGACGGGGCCTATCTCCAAAACTTCAAAAGAATTGGGAGGGGCTATACGAGGTGTTGAAGCGGATCAACGATGTAATATACCGCATCAGGCGAACACCTCACACTAAGCCAAGAGTCGTACATTTTAATCGATTAGCCCCATACTCTGGAGATAATGACGAAACCGTTGACTTGCGCCGATTGGATAGCCAATACCATGAACTAACCTTCGAAGACTTTATGCAAGAGTTTTCTGGTTCGAGAAAAGCTCGATTTGGGGTAACCATCGAGAAACAGCAGGATTTGTTCACGGTGCCGCCAGACTACGCGCTTGCTCATTGCGTAGCCCGAGATCTACGAATGGCCAAAGGAATTGCCTGGGAATTTAAAGAGAGATTTGGCAGAATCGAAAATCTAAGGCAGCAGGGACCAGCAATTGGGAAGAGTCTCCAAATAATAAATGAAGGACAGCCCATATTTTATTTGGTCACGAAAGAACTGTCGAGCCTAAAGCCAACCTATCGAGCCTTATGGGAGGCCCTGACCCACTTACGCGAACAAATGTTACAACAAGACATTCTGAAATTGGCAGTTCCAAAATTGGGTTGTGGATTGGACCGCATGGACTGGAGAATTGTAAGGAGCATGTTGGAAGTAATCTTCCGACATACTGGTATGGAAATTCTGGTATGCAGTTACCAGCTTGAATATTCCTGTCCATCCAGGCAAGATAAGACCGTGGAATGTTATTTCGATATGACGTCGCAATGTAACAAAGGCCCTACCTGTCGATTTCGTCATCGTTTGAGGAGACCAAAGCATGACATGTTTCGGGACGAAACTTCATTTTTAAGAAGGGGGCAATGTAATGACTCATTCGATGACGCGAGGTGCGTCATCCCTCTGGATGTTTTCGCGAGGCCTACGTGAACACTCTAGAAAAGTATTCACCAGATATAAAAGCCGCGTCGAAGAAGGGACCTTTATTGAATCCTACAGTCTCGCGAAGTAAACATAAATATAGTTACATAAATATAGAATACATAAATGTACTTATTGTTGTTAATAGTTAGTTTTATATTGTTTATACGTTTTAATATTAATATAGTGTGTGTGTCTAAAGTTATTGTTAGTTTTATTTAAGAACCCGAAAAGACAAACTTTTACAATATCATAACAATATCACTTTTTTAACATTACTTCTATTGAAAAATATAATGTCATATTTACTAGTACTGTTAGATATGTTTGACATATATATTTCTTATATTGCATATAAGCACACTTAATTTCAAAATAACCCTTTTTCGATCATAAACTTTATTTCTTTTACAAAATTAATGATTTTGATTCCATAACAATATATTGTAATACTATGAAATAAATAGTTTTCGATTATCATATCATCATATACGAATTCTGTTTTAATAGTCTTAAGAAAACATGTTTTCTGAACAGTTAATTATTTGGCTCACTGTATATGATGTAGTTAGTGTTTAATATTGTTAGCATAATATTTTTATTTTAAACTTAAATTCAGTAATCTTTAGATATTATCTCCTCTCTTCTACGTTTTAAAATTGTGTACTTAGTAAAGAGTAGATAAACAGAAGCAACCATACAAGAGTTAAGTAAATATAAACTCCAGCAAGTAAACGTGCCCTGATTTTATTTGAATAAAATAGGTTTTAGAGTTTTCGTATAAAAAACATCATGATGGTGAACATTAAAATAATTGATTACTTTATTTTATTTGCGTCCATCTCTCGAGGCACATTGTTTCTGTTTTTCTTATTTTTTCGTGGTAACAGGATTTTAAATGAGTAAAATACATTTTTCCGTTTGGATATTGTAAATAAATGGAAAAACGTTTTTTTTTGTTAGGAGAAAATAATGTTAGCATAAGCTGTTTGAAGAGAGAACATAAAGAAGATTACTTAGGTTGTGGAAAAGGAATAGAAATTTCAAAATAGGAGTGCGATTTTATAAAATATAGTAATTGATGTAGACTTAAATTCTCAGGTATTCTCACAAAATAAGTTGTAAATCGCAAAGAAAATAATTTCAAACATCAAAAGAATATACACGCTTAGAAATTATGTCACGCGAAAGTGTTATTTTTGTAATCTGTTTAAAGACACTATCAAGGCGTAAGTATTAATCGATTGAAGGAGTGTAAAACAGTACACAATTGAACAACGTGCCAAAATCGTTGAACTTTATTTCTCAAATCAACGATCCATTGTTTTGACTCAGCGTGCATATCGTCGTTATTTTAATGTGCGGGTTGGACCCTCAGAGTCAACAATAAACCGTCTGGTTGCAAATTTTCGAGAACAAGGGGGAGTAAGGAACCTTCCTGGTGCCGGCAGACGACGAACGGTGCACACGGATGACAATATTGAACGGGTACAGGAGAGTATTCGGGAAGATGGAGAAACATCAACCAGGAGACGTTCGACATAACTTGGCCTCAAGAGGGTCGCTGCAGAGAATTTTGCATACAATAAGAATGTTTCCATACAAAATTCAGCTTGTCCAACAATTGAAACCGACAGATTACCAGCAACGACTTGATTATGCAATTTATTTTCGTCAAAAAGCAGAAGAAAATCATGATTTTATTCATAATTTAATTATGAGCGACGAAGCCCATTTCCAATTAAATGGGTTCGTTAATAGGCAAAACTGCAGGATATGGGCTACGGAAAATCCAAGAGTAGTTCAACAGCGAGAATTACACCCACTTAAGTGTACTGTTTGGTGCGGTGTTTCGTCGGAAAGGATAATTGGCCCATATTTTTTTGAAAATGAACACGGTGTCGCCGTTTTCATCACTGGTGTTAGATATCGGACAATGTTGAAAAATTTTTTAAGGCCAGCCGTGGAAAACCATCCGCAAGTATGGTTCCAACAGGATGGAGCCACAGCGCACTCTGCGAGGGACACAATGGCTCTTTTACGCGACATCTTTGGTGAACGAATTATTTCCCGTACAAGCGATTTTAATTGGCCTCCGCGTTCACCGGATTTAACCGCTTCAGACTGTTTCCTTTGGGGTTATTTGAAAGGAAAAGTCTATATTAATAAGCCTCGAACCATACAGCAATTAAAAAATAATATACGCGACGAAATCAACAACATAACACCTGAAGTTTTGCGAAAGGTTATGGAAAATGTTTTGGAAAGAGCACGAATATGCGAAGCAGAAAATGGCCACCACTTGCGAGATATAATTTTTCATAATTAAATTAAAAATATTCTCCATTAATATACTGTATTTAAAATAAAAAAATTTAATAATTACGTCTTAAATAAGAAGTTATAATGAACTCAAACCCCTTCGGTCATTTTGGGCCAGCCTGTACAAGTTTCTTCAGGGTCTGTCATCAAAAATTGGAGAAATTATTATGATTTTTGTAAATTATTTTTGACTAGCGTGGATTGTACTCTTTCTACATCGATTAGGTATATAAGTAAGGACCTATAATCTTCGATTCATCGTTGCTCACGCTGTCAGCTTGAATTAGTAACAAACTGTTAACATCTAACACGAAATCTTCATCCTTTTCTGTTTTGAGTGTCATGCTTCGAACATGTTCTAAAGCCTCTTGCCGATTTTTTGGTAGAACTGGAAGTATTTTTCGTCGGGCAATGTACATGCTTCGTCTGATGCAGTCTATATCTTTACTTACAATCTCAGTATCGGGATTTTTTCGTAACTCACTATTTATTAATTTCCCGGGTCGTTCACAAATGTCTTCTGAAGCTTTCCGTTTTAGCAAATTACCTAAAATTTGCCTGGGAAGATTTATGCCAACGTCATGATTGTGAGACTCGTGTGTATGTACAATTTTCTGCTCGTCACTTACAGTTGTATAAATCCGCATCGGGCACTTGCGGTTGGAACACTTCCAGCGAATTTGTCCACTTTTTGTTTCATTTGCTCTTGAAAACTTATACTTATTCACCAACAAAAGTTTATGGCCCCTTTCACTGTACATACACTGCACATCCATTCTTCCGAATTTGCGGTATTATACTTAACACGTTAGAACACAACAACAACAGCTTGTGGTTGAAGCACTACTAACGATAACACCTATTACATTTGTAATATGTAACTATTTATATTTATTTGACTAATAAACTATGTCCAATCCCTGGCCGAGTCGACAACGCCGTCCGTTAATCCTATCATTAAGAAGAAATACTTTTGGCCCGGTTGACCTGTTCTACTAAACCTCTCCCTCAACGAAAATCTCGGGTTAATTACTTTCTGGCCGAGTTGTCATACGCCCATTTTTCTAGGCTTTGGCAGATTATCTCTCTCTCAGAACATTACTAAATACCTTTCATAGACGTATAAAACACATGAACGGGTGTTTGTAGTAAATATATAATATGTACACCGTACCTCTGCCTTGTTTACAATTTCTTATCCAATATCATCTGAAATATTTTCTATACCGTACTAAATAACGAGATATCATATGATTTAGTGTTCCTTTTTTGACTATCTTACTGATGTTGTTCAGTCTAATTAGGAAAATCTTTTTCGTACTTCCGGGCCTAAAGTGACAACTTCACTCCCTTGTGACAGGTACTATAGTGTCACATTTAATCCCTCCGGGATTAAATATTGACGAAACTCCCGGAACGATTAAATCAAAAACAAACGAATTTAAGGGATATTTTATTGAAAAATATAATTAATTAGAATGGTAATTAACGTTAATATTCAAATTAATATTGTGACAGTTCGTCATATTGACCAGTCTTTCCTGGGTTAATGCAGCAGGTAACTGACGAGTAACAGATAGGTCCTTTTCATATTGAACTGGTGTTTGTTTCGAAGATCCTGCGGAAACAGGAAGCGAGAATGAGGACTGTGGCATAACTATAGTGGACGAATCGGCGACTTGACCAAATATTTTATCTGAAATTTTTTGTTTATTTTTAATAGACGATTCAATATATCCCTCGGCCACGTTGGAGGATTTCCATCCTCCATGTCTCTTCAGCAGGTCTATTGTTGCTCCCGAATCAGCTAACAAAGACGCAGATGTGCGTCTAAAACAATGTCCCGTATAAGACGTCGCATTTTCTAATTTCAAGAAAGCTGCTATTTGCCGTGGAAATGTACCAAACATGTTTTTTCCTACTACTCTCGTAGTACATTCTTTGTTGATGTATTGAACAAAAAATTTTGAATGAGGTGTCCCTGTCTTTCGCAATGCCACATATTTCCGAAATATCGCCACAAAACTGATGGCACTGTTTTCTGAATTTTTGATCACAAAATTTCGGTCAATTTTATTTTTGGTGTTTCTAATCGCAATTAGGAAGGAATCGCCCAAATCTCTCACATCGTCGATTTCTAAATCAACCAACTCTTTTCCACGACAAGCTCCCGCAACGCCCAAAATAAGTGCAACCTACAAAAAAATTGATTTCTTAAAATTTCTGAATATAAACAAATTTCCAAATTTACCTTAAGCATTAAATATTTATCATCCGGAGCCTCCCGTAAGAACTGATCTACCTGCTCAGACGTGAGAATTCTTGACTTCTTTGGCTTAAATCCCTCATTTCTTCTCTTCAAAAAAGCTAATAATTTTGGAAATTTACTTATATCAATATCTTCTCTAATGTTAATAACCGATTTCAGCATTGAGTAATGTGCCCAGAGAGTTGAGGCACAAACCGCTTTTGATTTATCATTGAAGTAGACTAACAGCGCATTTTCAGTAGGTTGTCTCACATTTTTTAAGCGGCACCACTTTTTAAAAGCATCGTACTGCTGCTCGTATAGTTTTCTAGATTTCGGTGGTAACAATTCTTCACCTACTTCGGCTGCTCTTTTATCAATATCAGATACACCTTCTTCACTCATGATACCAATAATTATCAATAACAATGTTTCTTTACAATGACACTAGTAATGACAATGTTTCTAAATTATAATTGTCACAACGCAATGTTACTATGGTAACTTATTTCAAAGACAGTTTATTAAATGAGTTGAAGAGAGAAAAAACTGATTGAAATTATTGAAATAATTAATAAAATCATACCGGAAGTACGAAAAGTATCGTATATACCTTGCGACTGAAGTACATTTAATCCTTCAGGTAAATTATGGCCCTCCCTGCGGTCGGGCCATAAACTTTACCTTCAGGATTAAATGTACTACTTCAGTCCCGCGGTATATAATGTACTATTATTTTTGAATTTTTTTAATAAGCGTATGTAATTCTGCTTGCCCTGTACCGCCTATGTATTTATTTATTTTACTAATTCAGGTTTTATCGACGAGGTTGATTCATTCGATTCGAGTATCATTTCCTCATCTGCACCGAAAATCTTTCTACCAAGCCATTTTATCAAGTTTGGGAACACGAATAAATCACTCGGAGAATATGATGAATGAGGCAGCGATTCGTGTCCTCATTCAACAAATGTGAGGGCGTATTATCCTAATGAAACAATTTTGTTTTTTGAATAAAGGCGGTTGTGTTTTCTTCAGTTCGGCATCGAAACGTATCAGTATAACTACATATAATTAGCCAGTTATTGTACTTCCTTTCTGTAACTAGTCAATGATGAAAAAAAAATCGTGTCCATAATCATATTAGTCGAGGAAACGGTTCTTTTCCTGCTTCCGAGCACATTCACGAGAAGAAATTCATTGTTTGAATTGTGTTTATGTCTCCAGAGTATAGTAATGTATTCAGGTTTTGTCTACGGTGACATATCGACGCAAAAGTTCTGAACTATAAAGATCCATTATTTTTAAGAAATATTTCTTTGCATTTACCAAATAAAACAAATTCCTTACAAGAGTAAAACCTTAAGAAAGTTAACGTACGATTCTATCCTCTTTACTATTCTTGTATGTCAACAAAAATATCCTTATTAATTACTTCATATTGTAAAGTTTAATGCATATAAGTAACTGGATAGATTTTAATCTTCGTTCATTTATGTAACATAAATCTTTTGATCTTGAGTTGCATTCACGTTTTATCTGAGCTATGTATCTTAATATTACGTACCACTAGCGCAGCAACATAGAACTACACACTTCTGCGACCATTTACTGTATAACCGCAGCATTCGTCTATTTTGTGTTTCCGTAACATAAACATGAGTTTAATTAACCAATTACCCCGGTACCTCCTACTGCATAATCGGTCACTTGATCTGCGAATATTTTGCGTTCACTGGCATGGTAACGAAGAAAATAAAGTACAGCAAAAAATATAAAAAGATGGCAGTGTTCCACTATCATTACTCTAAATGATACACGGTGATTGTGTGTCAGATTGCCGTCAACGACGAGTAATTGAAGGAACTTTATTAACATTTCTTTGTGTTATTATCTCCGTTCATCGCTTTTTCCTTTATAGTCTTTAAACGGGAAATCGTTCTGGAACACCGATGGATGTAATTATGGACTTTTTTCTTATTAACGTTTTCATACATAGGTATTATAGGAGGTAAATTCAAACATCTATTTTCGAAATAAGCCTGCGATTAGTACAGATTAAAAAAGACGCCTATACCGTTAATCGATGGATTGGAATTCTAATGATCATGGATAATATACATGCTCTAGATATTAATAAAATACATATTTGCAATTCAAAATTTTTAGATTAAGAGAGAAAGTAAGTAGTGCTTCGTCCTTTATTTACAAAGTCAATTTGATTGTACGGTGCCCTTTCGATAGACATTACGCTTTTGACATTTGATAACTCTAATAAAGTTACATATAAAGGGTTTTCCAAAAATGACTATAGGATTTTAATTTATATAATTATATATATTATTATATAATTATAGCATTAAAGTATTTATTTTGTTTCAGGTGAAACTGCATATGCACTAGTGTGTGTCCTATACCAATCGTACAATGGCGCCGCTTTCTGAAGAACAGCGTATTGTGAATCATAAAAATTTATTATACAAACTGTCGATCGATAAAACAAATCCATCGTAGAATTCGTGGTCTTTTTTGGGCTTTCAATCGTCCTACTGAACCAGCAATTAGAAATTTAGTTAAAAAATTTAAAGACACTGGATATGTTCGAGACAAACCTCATTCAGGCAGACCAAAAAGTGCACGTTCTGCTGAAAATATAGCCGCTGTACAAGAGAGTATTGCAAATGGCTCATCAACATCAATCCCACGACGCTCTCAAGAATTAGACATTACTCCAACCAGTTTATGGCAAATTTTACATAAGAATTCGTTCAAAATTCAGTTAACGCATAACCATCGACAACGCAGAAATTTTGTTAGTTGGATCTTAGAACAAAGAGCAACAGATCCAGTTTTTGCGCATAAAATCATTTTTAGCGATGAGGCACATTTCACGTTAAATGGGACAGTGAATAAACAAAACTGTCGTATGCCGTTGGAGAGAAGAAAATCCTCGAACTATTCATGAGCGATCACTTTATGGGCAAAAATGTACGGTTTGGTGTGGCTTATCATCTGAAGGAATAATCGGCCCATTTTTCTTTGAGAACGATCACGGCAACGCGATTACGGTAAATGCAGAACGTTATAATGCAATGTTAAGAAATTTTGTATGGCCCCAACTAGACGAAATTAACATTGATGGCATATTTTCAACAAGATGGCGCTATGTCTCATACAACACGAGACAACATCGCATTACTACGCGCGCGATTTGCTGGACGTGTCATCTCTCGGAATCCAGATGTAAATAGGCCGCCAAGATCTTGCGACCTGACACCTTTAGACTTTTGTCTATGGGATTACTTAAAAGGCAAAGTCTACACTAATAAGCCAGCCAGCATTGAAGCCCTAAAAATAACAGTCGAGCAGCTATACAGGATATTGAAGTTCCCATGCTTGGACGAATCATGGACAATTTCAATTCTCGCATTGACGCATGCCATCGTAGCCGCGGTAGACATTTAAACGATATAATCTTCCACGTTTAATTGTAATCTATTTGACTTTGTATTAAAACAAAGATACCGGAAATTTTCCTTACATTTTCTTTTTTACAAGAAAACAAAAATCCTATAATAATTTTTGGAAAACCCTTTACAACAAAGTCATTAATGTGGTATCCCAACTATGGTTGTGACGCTATTCCTTTGGACCGTGTTCACAATAAGTTCTTGAAATTTCTGACATTCGAAATTGATAGAGTTTATTCGGAAAAACGTGCATCTCAGGATGATTTGCTTCTAGTATGCCATCTGTGTCCGCGAGAAGGGAGAATATTTGTATGAAAATCTTAAGTAAACTGTTTAAAAACAATATTGACTGTCCCTTTATGCTTGAACGAATGTCGTTTCCGGTTCCCCGTATGAACTCTAGATATGACTTTACATTCATAATTCTCTTTGTATATATTCAATCCAGGTGGTTCGCGGCTGACGACAATACATATACAGTGTGGTCATAAAGTTTGGAACCAAGCTTATAACCGCATTATTTTACATTTTTAGGAAAAACGCTCGGACAGGTAAATTTTCTTTTTTAAAACGCCATCTTTTGACATACAATTTTTTTCCATGACGTTATTGGTTTTCGAGTGATGACGTTATCAACACTTTCTTTAAATGGCAACCATATTATTTTTTTCTCGTTTTTGGTAGATTTTTATATCCACCAAATAGTGATATAAAACAATTGGTATGTTGCATCACAATTTTTTTGAAAAAATGATATAAATTTAGGAAAAAATACTAAAATTTTATTTTTGTACAAAATTAAAATTAAATTATAAAAAATACATCTGAACTTAAATTTATTGTAACAGTTAACGTAAATTTTCAAAATGGACCCCAACAACCAACTGACACTGTCCCAGCCGAGTGTAAACACTTCGTATACTCCCCTCAATTATGTCTGGGGATATTTGTGTAAGTTCTACGCGAATTCGTTCTTTTAAATCTTCTAAATTGTTCGGTTTGTTAAAATACACTTTCGATTTCAAATAACCCCACAAAAAAAAGTCTAACGGAGTCAGGTCAGGAGAAGGAGGTGGCCATTCTATGGCGCCTCTCCGTCCAATCCATTTATTGGGAAATATTTCAAGATAGTGGCGAACCACTACACTATAATGGGGAGGCGCCCCATCTTGTTGAAACCAAATATTTGGATGGGGTACATCACCATCCTCGTGATTTGGGAAAATAACAGCGAGCGCTGGGACCAGTTCAAATATTAAAAATTCTAAATATTGCACAGCAGTCAAATTTCCTTCAAAAAAATATGGTCCTAAAATGCGTCGTCCAATCATTCCAACCCATACGTTAACTTTTCCTCTGCGCTGAGTATGACACGCTTGAGCCCAATGCGGATTGTTCTGCGACCAATATCTGCAATTATGGCGGTGAACAGATCCATTTAGGCAGAACGTAGCTTCATCTGAGAAAACGATGTTTTCCAAGAAATTTGGATTTTGGTCACAACGTAACATTACGTCTTCACAGAACTGCAGTCGACGATCTTCGTCATCCTCATGTAATTACTGTACAAGTTGAACTTTGTAAGGACGATAGTGTTCTTTTTTAAATAAGTTGACGACAAATGAGGGAGCCACCTGATTGGCTAACGCAAGTTGTCTGGTGGAAACATGATGCCTTTCTTCTGCTTCTCCTACTTGAGGTCTACCTTGCCGTGGTCGATCTTTTACGGATCCAGTTTCGGTAAACTTTCCAACTAGTTTTGTCACCGTAGACCTGGTAATTGGAGGTCTATCAGGGTGTTCATGGTTAAACAAATCGCATGCTTCTGCATGCGTTCTTTGTCTGTCCCCATACCCAACCATAATTAAAATTTTGATTCTTTCTCGCTCAGATAAATGTGCCATTTTTTATATTAGCGAAAATGAACAATTTTTACGCAATATCTCAAAAATTTAACGTGAAAAATAGAAGTAAATAATTCAACAATGTTGTCGCCATAGAAACAATTTCAAACTAAAATTTTTGTACATAAATTGTATAAAAAGAAGCAAGAATGTCATAAAGAAATATCTTGCAAAAAAGTGCGTGTTTTTGTTTTTGTAAATTTTTTGCATAGTAACATGAGTACATGTGCTTTTGACGATCCGGTTTGTTCAAGAAGAATATTTAAGTCCTCACACAAGACAGAAGTGTGAAAAAAACTTACTTACATATTTCAGTAAATTTTGTAAGCTTAATTAGTTTTTGGGCGATAATTTTAATTAAGAAATGGTCTGCCACATCATGTCAATTTTTTAAATAAATTAAAATTCTTTGGCCCTTCTTTGTGAAACTATTTAATGTTAAATAAGATTTTTTAATAAGTAATTGGCCGATTGGGAAGACGAATTTCTTTTGACCTGGAGCGAATAACGCAGATTACTATTGATCGCAAAGCATTTACACTCGGCTGGGACAGTGTCAGTTGGTTGGTGGGGTCCATCAACTGTTACAATAAATTTAAGTTCAGACTTTTTTTTTTATTTAATTTTAATTTTGTACAAAAACAAAATTTTCGTATTTTTTTCTAAATTTAGATCATATTTTCAAAAAAATTGTGATGCAACATATCAATTGTTTTATATCACTATTTGGTGGATATAAAGATCTACCAAAAACGAGAAAAAAATAATATGGTTGCAATTTAAAGAAAGTGTTGATAACGTCATCACTCGAAAACCAATAACGTCATAGAAAAAAATTGTATGTCAAAAGATGGCGTTCTAAAAAAGAAAATTTACCTGTCCGAGCGTTTTTCCAAAAAATGTAAAATAATGCGGTTATAAGCTTGGTTCCAAACTTTATGACCACACTGTATATGTTCATACATTATACTTTGCAGTTGTAATGTACATATATTAATGTATTCAAGTATAGAGTTAATGTACTCTGTTATTGCTTCAAGCCTCTTGGGTATTAAAGGATATTATTATTATTATTTAACGCTATATCTTACAGTTATAGATAAAAGTTATAATTTTAAGACGAAATTATTCAATCTCTGATACGATCCAACCAAATCTATTTAATTAGGTGAGAAGTTAAGATGACCCCTGAAAATTAAATTAAAAATTGACGAGAAAATCGGAATAGGTACGCACGCGCTTACAGTCACCGCATACCAACAGTCGTCGAACGTTGATCGAACAACAAATAAGACATGACACACCTACCCACAGATCTGACTCATTAATTTCAATGCACGTTTTCTTCGAACTGTTTAAAATTCTAAAAACCTGTAAGGCGCAAGTCGTCTACACGTACAAAACGACTCAAGTGCAGCTCGCAATGAACAATGCCTTTACCTATTTACACGGTGTTTACATTTAGAAAATACAGTGAATCATTTAATTAGAACTAATAACTGGTTTAGTTACATATTTTAAAAATGTCATTTAAGCTGTAATTATATCTAATTACATGAATTCAAAGAAGTTTAGTTAGAGACACGCAATTGATTTATTTACATTTACGAGTATGATTCGTGTGTTTGCCTTGTATAATAAACAACATTAACATGTAATACGTATTACTCTGTTGTTATATGAAAATAATACAAAAGCAAAATACGATTTCATAAATATAGTGCTGTTATGCTATAACCCTGAAGTAAATGAAACTTAATTTACTTTGATTAATGGGTAGAATTGTAAAAAGGAATTGTAGTTAGACTATACATTTCAATATTTAGTTATTTTAGTGTTAATTTAAATATTTAAAGAATATTTTTTAATACTTCAGACCATTCACATGAATTATAAAATTATTTGATTATTAGGAATTTTATTAAAGATCTTTCTAGGGTAGTTTATTCGCTTGCCATAAATTCATTACATTCATACTTATTTTCATTGTGATACATTGTGTACTTATTTCTGTTCAATATATTTGAATTGGATTCAAACCCGTATAGCTACAAACACATTTTTTATATACAGGTACAAATAACCATAGTAGTAAAATCCAAACACCATTGCAACAAGTTTAAAAACTGTGCACCAATTATGTTATCAGTGGGGATGAAATGCGAATTTTCCTTGTTAGCAATAACTAAAACCAATATCAGTTCTATCTAAAGCATTATACAGAAGGGTTCTACCTTTTATCCGAATATTTGCGTTATACACTTTTGATTTTTGTGAATATTTTTGGCATGCCCAGATGTGCTTAGATCCCAAACGCTAAATAAGTAAATAACCATTTCCAGAATAGTCCTTATTGCAACTATATCAAAGCTGTTTTTCATGTAACAGCCCATTGCGAAATAACAAACAGTTCTATCATAGTACAAATATATTAAACAGTAGGTAATCACATCTCAATGCGAATATGTCAAAATAAATGTACTCGTATATGGTGTAAATAATACAGTAGATTAGATCAGCGATTCTCAACCTTTTTAGCTCCGCGAACCCCCCAAATAGTAAATGTAAATAAAATTAATATTTCACACCAATAGGAATAATAACAGCAAGCCTTACTATTAATTAATTATAATTACAGTCTACCATCTACAAGCCGATTCTAACGTACGGCAGTGAAAGCTGGATAATAAATAATGTGATGAAAAGCAAACTACAGGCAATGGAAATGAAATTCCTGAGAGCAATCAAAGGAATCACGCGCAGAGACAGAGTGAGAAACGAATTAGTAAGGGATGAATTAGGAATTGAGCCGATTCTAAAGTGCATAGAGAGAAGTCATCTAAAATGGTTCGGTCATGTGTGCCGCATGGACGATAAAAGGCAAGTCAAAATAATATGGCAAACAAAAATGACAGGCGTAAGAAGACGGGGATGACCAAGGAAAACGTGGAATGATGAAGTTGCTGCGACATTGAAGAGAAGAAACATGGACTGGGCACAAGCTAGAAGAATGGCAAAAAATAAGAAAGATTGGACAAAATTTGTACATGGAGATGACATGCAAATAACTTAAGTTAGAATTTAAGAGAAAAAGAATGTAAATGTAACACCTCACACCTAATGGTATAAGAGGTTGTTTGATTATATATATAATTACAGTCAAAACTAAATTAATTTTGACTGTAATTTTATAAACCTAAAAAAATATTTAATATTATATAATCACATTGCACTACATTAAGGAAATACCGACAGTATAAAACGCTGTGGGAGCATGTTTGAAAATGCATATGGATACATTTGAAAAAGTCGTGCTGCTACCAGTATAAAAGAGGCGCTTGCGATTGCACAACTTCAGTTAAGCTTCGAATGCGAAGCGTGCATCTGGTGTTTTTATTTTAGTGTGCGGTCAATTGTGAAACTGAATTGTTTTTTTAATTTCTTATGCGAAATGGATAAATTTGTGAAAAAGCGATGCGAGCTATCTACTTCCAGTGAATCGGCTGGTAAAAAGTCAAGGTTGTACAATGACAGTTAAATTATTGGTTTACCTCATTGGATGGAAAGCCACAGTGTTTGCTTTCAAGTTCTTTCCAATGAAAGCGCGAAGCCATCAAAATAATTAGTTCGACACTTAGAAACTAAACATCCGGCTCGAAGGAAAATTACATACCTTGAGAAATCAACAAACTTCTATTTGTAAGTCAAGCCAAACTGATAAAAGTGTACTCGAAGTATCTTAACTCATAGAATTAAGAGTAGCTAGGATGTCTAAAGCCAATACAATCACCGAAAACCTCATATCGACTGCTGCAATTGGTGTGGTAAGTGTTTTAATAGGCGTGGAAGAAGCAAAGTTTAGGCTACTTTAATATCACCTCACGGTGATATTCGAGACCCAAGGGGGTTGCGACCCTCAGGTTGAAAGTCGATGGATTAGACTATTTCATTAATTATTTATTAGACTATTTGAAGTAAAGCCTTGTCCACTGTGGCCTATCTAGATCAACTTTGCTTCTCATACCTCGCTAGAGTATTTCCTCTATCCCTGCTCTTTAAATTAAGTGTAGCAGCCTAGGGAGTAGTTCTCTTAAATATAGTTCCACTTTAGGATATTGATCTCTAATTTGCAGGAATCGCGTTCTGTTCAAAACTTCGCCTTGGCATAGTGCATGAACCGCGGTTTCCTCTTCTTCTTGTCAGAATCTATATACCGTTTTTTAATGCATATTTGAAGAAAGATTAATCGTAAAATCAAGTCGATGCTATTTCTGTTCGTCCATCATGACCTGAGGGATAAAGTTTGACTTCGAAGAAAACTTTCTCATACTTAATTTTTATCTTAAAATAAGCCTAATAGTTTCTTGATTCATCACTAATTCTTCAGAAGTAGGTGTGTATTTAAAGAAAGGTCAGTCCTAAAATAAATCCGATGCTATTTCCGCTCTTTACTAAACTTCGGAGAAACCTTTTTCAAACTTAATTTATAGCTTTTTGATTAATCTGTAATTATTTAGTCATTTTCTCGTTCATTCTATCTATCTATTCTATCTATTTGACTGTCTCTGACCTAAGGCGTTTTTCCACTTTTTCGAGATCTGTTTTCAGCTCACCTTTCGATAGTTATCTGATATTTGTTTTGAAATGCCGCGGGGAGGCTTCGGTCATATGAAAGCCATAGGCAAAGCTTGTCAAGTCGATTCATTCATTCCCTCATTAGCCCTATAGTTTTTCGTGCCTTGAGACAGGCCAATGTTACTCTCTTGGGACTGTTGAGTTCGTTCAGGATACATACGCAATAGCTACAAGTTCAAATTTTACTTGTCGAATCTGGCGTCTTTAGCGCGGCCTGATTATCTGAGAAGATAGGTGCAGTAAATCAGGGGGTTCCCATTACATGTTCTGACGTTTTGTTGCTGAGTCGTACTGCAAGCATCCAAATCCATCATACATATTTATTCTCAGATCAAGCTCACATTGTTTCTGTTCGTTAAGACATTACACTTCCCTTCGAAGAAATATTTGTCATATTTAATTCTTAATTTAAATTTGACTTAATCGTTTGTCAATTAATTTGAAGATCTTCAGCTGTTTCTCATCTATCTTTAAATTTCTTATGCCACTTAAACGTGCACGACTTTTTCATAACGGTTTTATAATATGTCATTCATAGCGGTTGTAACGTTTTTCACACAAAATGTAATGTTGATACGCGCTTCTAAATTTTCATCGATCATTCTTTGCGCCGAGATGCTCACGAAGATGCCTTTTACTTTAGCTTGAATAACATAATATATTACGCATTAACCGCTCCGGGAATTAAATTGCCAATATAGTCTAGAAAAATGAAATTTTAATTGGTCCCAGAATTATGATTTTAGAAATGAGAGATTAAACTAAACTGTATATATTTTGGAAGGTATTCTATTAACTTTCAGGAAAACAATTTATTAGATTTTCTAAATAATTAAGTAATTTGGTAATTTAAGCCTTGCTAACAGAAAAAAACATTTTAATTTTTCAGCAAATTTTCTAATCACAGAGTTTCTAGGATATTTAGAATAAGTTACTACTTTAAAATTGCGCAATGTAGGGTATCTTACAGATTTTCCATACATTTACGTAGGTGGATTGACATGCTGAACATATAAGGTTTTCAACAACACCATTGTGTGAGAAGTGTGAATAGAAATAAGTTCTAACCTGAATAGTAATTTCGGGCGTCACGTCTTAGCATGCGAAGTTTCATATTTCTGTGTACCGTCGCACAATGGTTTAGGATCTGATATACGTGATCGAAACCGACAATTTCAAGTTTTCCTAATCGTAGCAAAATTATGATATGATATTCTTATAACATTAAATCAAATTTTAGACTGGGAATTGCAACTGATACATTAGGCAAATTAAAGATACACGCATATCTTGTAAATAATGCGATTTTAGTTATAAATTCTTCAGATTTCTGGCTTTGTCCAGAGAAATTCTTTGAAAATATAAATGTTCTATAACTATAAATGAAAGTCTTATCTTAATAGTATCATTTAATGCGATTAATGGTATTAGAAATTTATCTTTCGTTTGCTCAGGGTCCTATCTGCAATTATATGCATTTTTTTATGAATTAGGTAATTAGTCCAAGAATCATTCAGGAAGACAACTTAGGACGGAATGTGGTCAAGCTATTATTGTTCCTTAATGTGTACTAAATATAATGAAAGTTTATTTACCTGCCCCTGAAGGTGCTACAGGCTTTAAAAGGTTGCGAGTCATGGGTAAATAAAATAATTTCGCAGAACTTTGTCTTGTGAAATGTCCAGTGTGTTTTTATGGGACTTTATATCGGTGCTCCAGTTGTAAGCTTTGTTAGTTTCTTGTGTTATTGAGTTTTTCTTTTCGAATTGCCGTATTGTGCATGGCGAATTGGCCAATCACATGTATGGTTTGGCCTGAAAAGGTTATAGAATTTCATAAAGAATTCACGGAATTGCAAAGAAATCGAGTTCTTCATTTCCTGAAAGAGCATTTGCAAAAGTACACAGAGAACGAGCTATCGCTTCTTGGCAAAATTTGGCGCCTGGTTGCAAGAAGAAATAAAGTTTCCTGATGTGGTTCTTCGTCGAATTCCTGGTCCTTCTTCTACTAGCGGAGGCCGACCATCGAAAGACTTAGAAGATGTTTGAGCGGTAGTTAAACGTCGAAAAACCCAACAGTCTAGAAAAGATACATCGATTGCCGATAGCTTTTGCGACCTGAATGAAGCTAAGAGAAAGTAATGATCCGACTGGAGCTCAGCTTCTAGAAGAAATAACCACAACAACCCCTTCACTATCGATGCGAATTTTAACTTATTGGAAGTCTCCAGAAAATGGACAGTCAAGTTATTCATTAGAAGAAGCCGTGGCACTTCTAATTTCGGCAAATTTTACTAAGAAACAGTACAATACATTAAGAAATGGAGCTAACAAGCACGGACATTATTTGTATACGCTACATTATATAGTTTTGGAAAGGAAGATATTTTTTATACACCGCAAATTTCAATTTCCGAAAGAAAGTGTGAAGTACCCCTGTAAAATTTATTGAATAACACTTGTGAAAGCATTTTAAAGTGTATTTCGCTTGAAGCATGAGATAGTTCATTACTTTTATTGTGTAAGTGAGGTTTTGACGGCAGTTCGGGATATACCGCGTATAAACAGCAAAGTCAAGATGCACCACGTGTAGATGAAAGTATTTTTACGACATCCTTAGTTCCGCTCCAATTGATCAACGAAAAAACCACAGACATTATAGGACAAAATCCATGACCTGCCTCTAAGAGATATTATCGCCCAATAAGACTTCAATGGGTGCATGAAACTGCGGATATTTCAGGACAGGAAAAAGTGTCTGTGAAAAGTGAAATTGAAAATTTGACCCCATATGACTCTCCAATAGGATAAATAAATTTTAAATTGTGCTTAAGAATGGTGAACGGGAAAGTATGCAGTGCGCTGACAAACACTTCAAGCATGACTTTCTATGTTTGTGCAGCTAAAATTTCACTTCTTGTATAGTTGCATCTCTTCCTAAACGGTACACACATTTCCAACCTCACTAAGGGTTGAAAATGATAAGCTGCACCAAGCTGCGTCGCCATGACTCTGGTTAAATTTTCTGACTGTGGTTAAATTTTCATCTCGTTTGGTCAAATATTTAAGGAGCTAGAGGTTTCGATCGCGTATATCAGCCAGATAGGACCCGCGTCAATTAGCAGATGTCATGAAAGAACAAAGAAAAAACATTTGTCAAGGACTTCTTCAGCAGTATCGACGTCAGAAATTTAATTTTCTCATGAACGCCGGGAACGAATCTTGGGTTCATAATTATGACCCTGAAAACAAGCGGCACTCAACGAAGTATCGTTGTCTTGATACTCCACGTGCACGAATATTCAAAGGCGTTCCATAAGCGCAGAATGTTATGTTCACCATTTTCTGGGATGCAAAAAAATAATTTATACCGAATGTCTGCCGAAGGAATCAACGATTAATTCAATAAGATACTGCAAAGCTTTGCGATCACTAAAGAATCGTATCCGGAAGGAACGAATTTTTTCTTGCAGACCGCATTGCAACAACAAAACGATGAAGACAGTGACGAGCATAAAACTCACGGTTGTTAGTTCAAAGATAGATATAGCTTGGTTAATATTTGAAGGCACCCAGGATGCGCGAGGCGTGGCTAAAACATGTGTGTCTCTCTCATTTAATGCTGCGTTTTTCTTTTTTGTCTTAAAATTGTTAGCCATGCAAGTGCCATCAGATGTTAACCGAGCTATACCTCGTCCAAGCTGAAGAATGAATGAAGCGCCTCTATTTCCAAAGGCTGGAACAATTGTATTGCTGAGGGCTCCCATGTAAAATTGTGTAAAATTTCAAATGTTATTCTTTAATTCTGTTATAATAAATTTACTTATATCTAACGCATAAATATATACAATATAAGATATTTCGTTTTATGACGCAACATACTTTGTTTACAACTCTTTTATTTTCTTATACAAGTCTTGAATACTGTTCGACGTATTAATGACTGTTATTGTATACTTTGAAGCTTCTATTATGCTTATGGATTACTTTCGTAACCTGTCAAATCTATCTATTTATTTTATCTGGATTTTTTTTATTGAAAGTATTTTCTCGCACGCAGTTATATAAACAGATGTAAGCGATAATGTATTATTATTATTATTATTAACGCATTTCAACCATATTGGTTGCACTTGCTAAGGTGTTCATTTGCTTTTAGGTTACACTGTGAATGTTGTAAATGTTGGATCCTTTATCTATAGATTATATGACGCATATATTAACCATATATGAGTTAATATATGTTAGCTTTTGGGATATTCCTTCAGATGAAAGTGACTCCCTCCGTACAGTCCTGAGTTAGCA
The DNA here is from genome assembly GCA_935421215.2 of Melolontha melolontha. Lineage (NCBI taxonomy): Eukaryota > Metazoa > Arthropoda > Insecta > Coleoptera > Scarabaeidae > Melolontha > Melolontha melolontha. The sequence goes on along the minus strand of OW285238.1, from coordinate 95,803,042 downwards.
TTTTCACATTTCTGGTTGTTCCCGAAATCGTAGGAGGTATTGAAATGTCAATATTTTTCATCGGACACTGAAGTTAAGGCTGGTGTTTGCACCAGCGGTAAACAAGAGAGTTTTCTCATGGACGGAATGAAGAAATGGAGCATTTGAAGAAATATGTTACACTAAATGGTGATTATGTGGAAAAATAATTATGTACATTGGTAGTACAATAACTTTACTTCATTTTGAGGTTGGATTTATTATATTGTCGTTTCTTGTTCTTATTTTGTAGAGTTGGAGACCTTATATAACGATCCACCCTTGTATGTTACTAAAACCATAAATTTTTCGATATTTCAGAATGTGAATTTGAAATTAGCATTCCCCTACTGTACAATATCTCATTTTCTTTTTATATATTACTAGCAGTTAAAGAATTAGAAGCAGAAGACATTTTGTATTCATTTTACCATATTAGATCATCTATTTTTACAGATCTTCAACATTTATCGATAAGGTTGCATTTTGAAATGAGTAAGTGCAAAAAGTATTAAAAGACCGCGCAGGAACTCCAATAAATAATATAAAAGCAATGAAAAGCCGTGAAACATATTTTCTCGTTAGCTACACATCTGTTTCTCCATATTACACGGTGGAGTTTCTCGCTAGAATTTTCACAACCCATCAGCGCTAATAGGAATATAAAATCCCAACGAATGTCTGCGTAAACCTACAGCCGCGGAAAAATTAATACGTATATCCTTTTCGCAGGTATTTGCAGAGGCTACCGAAAAGATTTCTGTTCGACTGATGAAATTGGAAGTTTGTAATACGACTCTAAAAGTAATGGCGGTAGTGGAATGGAAAAAGTTGGATTATTGGAAAAACTAATGATTAAGAATTAAGTAAAAATAGAATTATAAATCCTTTTACCTTCTTATCTTACAACATAAATAACAACTAATGTAAAAGAAAAACACGATTGGGTTGTTTTACGCGATAAATTTCACTCTTAATTAATTTTAGAAAGTCAGAAATTTTTCGCTTTTTATCAGGTCTAGTACTAATTAGTGTCGGTTTTATAGCATACGTTGGTAAAGCTATTTGCTGATAATCTAAACAACAAAAGCTAGATGCACAGTCTATAAAAAGCTATAGTTTTCTGTTTATATTTTTTTAATTTCACAAAAAGAAAATGGCGGATCAAAAACAAAGCATTTAGACACTCTGATTAGATCGGAAACTGTGGCCGATTCTGTAAATCCTGGATACATATTTTACAACTAAGTTGCCATCATCAACAATAGAAAAAAGTAAGTCAGTTTGCACAAGCAATGCTCCTATTAATACCAATGAATTGGTATTAATTGTGTTGTGTTTTGTTTGTGCAACGTATATGCTTTATGAGTTCAGTTGGCGAGAAAATAAAAAAATTAAGTGCATTTGATGGAGGTACTGTTGATAATAAAAATGTTTAGGTTGGTTTAAAAAAAATTGTGCAGGAAGCTTTTCGCTATATAATGAAGGGATGCTGTGTGTTATATTTTAGTATAGAATCGTTGCTAGCTTCTTGGTTCAAAATACTCAAGCATGCACCAACTTCATTATTAAATTGTTTGCAAAAATCATTTTCAAGCAGTTGCGATCGCTTGGCAAGGTTTAAAAGCTTGGAAGGTGGGTTCCACACGAATTAATAAAAAAGAACCGAGATCAAAGAGTTACCATTTGCTATTCTCTTTTGTCATGTCAAAATCATTGGTCGGTTTTAGAACAAAGTGTAAACGGAAATGAAAAATAGGTACTGTAATGTAAATTTGAAGAGGCGACTCCATTTGTTAGGCAAAAGTGAAACTCCGTAACCATCACTCAAAGCAGATTAGCAGCCGAGAAAAGTGATGTTGTGTTTGGTGGGATTTTAAAGGAATAATTAGGCTATTACCAACCAATTAAACCATCACATATGAGATTTACTGTTCGCAAGTAGGTAGACTTCATCAATTGTTAATGTAAAAAGGAATACATTCAATCGGTTAATCGGAAGGGTATAATTATTAAGCATGATAATGCCCAGTCGAATTATTGCTGAAAAATTGAACCAGTTTTTTTCCTTCTCAGTGTATTCTTCCGACATTATCCTTTTAAACTATCACTTATTTTATTCCTTACAAAACTTTTTTTCCTGGAAAGTGATTATATGGTAGAATGCCTGGAAAATTCTCATGTCGGCTTTCTTTAATTCCGAAGTTTCAGAATTTATAATAACGAAATTGAAACGCTATGAATATTTTAGGCAGAAGTATAGAAAATATCGGTCATTATAGACTAAATAAATTTTGTTCTCCCCTTAAATAAATATTTCCAAAAGTATACTATAGAAACTACCCTAATTGCTATTAGACTGATAGAATAGTCAATCATTGCTGAAATGTTAACACCGCCTTCTAACAGGAGATCGAGTTGTCTACGTCTTATCTTTATGTTACAATCCAACTTCAATTAAAGCGCAGCGTTAACGCGTCGAAGGCGATTAGTAATACCAAATTAAATTGGTTTTAAAATTTCAGTTAACATTTCAGTCAATCCAATAACCGTTTATCATTCAGGAAGGATTTAATGCCTGAAAGATATTGTCTTTTTATGATTACATCCAAGAAAATGCGATTGCGAAATTAATTGATTAATTTAGAGCGAATTTATTTATAAAATTGTTTTGTTTGTTTTAAATTTACTTAGGTTTTAAAATACTTAAATTTTCGACCATATTATATGTAAATAAGTTTTAGTTTTATGAAAAAATTATCTTGTTTGAAAAGCATCTAGTTCTAACAAAAAAAAAATTCTGTTTATATAAAAGGAACCATGCCTGAAAATATAATAAAATTAAAAATTTAGTTAGCAAAAATTTAGTTTTGCCAACAATTATAAAATTCGCTTTAGTCAAAGAACTATATTACAAAATTTAATTGTAATTTAAATCGAAAGTTTATTTTTACATAAAATTAATAAAATAATAAATGAAGAATTATTAACGAAGTAATACAGGAGTATAGAAGTACTGTTCGTATTAATTTGCAATCATTGTGTACTTTGATGTATTATATCTACCTATAGATCAGAAACTTAGTGGTACCTCTCGGTTCCCCAAAATGATGTACACTTGTCGCTAAAAAGTAATCCTTTTATTGCTGTTCCATTTTATGATTGATAGTATTTCTTATAGTTATTGTAGAGCAATCAAGTACTGCCCATTAGGGTGTCGATTATTATATATACAATACAAAGATATTTTTGTGCAATTCTTTCTTGTAAAATGTATCTTTGCTAATAACATAACATTATATTTTGATTGGCAATAAAGGTTTTAATTTTTTGCTTTTGGCAAGAATCTACTAGTATGTCGAGGAAAGGAAAACTATTAATACTGATGCCAAATTGTGCGCAAAAATAACAGAAAAGTAGCCAGAATTGATCAATTGCAAAGGTTTTCCAGCATGACAATGCTGAACCATACACAAGTTTGATAATTTACGAAAGATTGTTGGAGCTTGGCTGAAACCTGTTGTATCATCCACCGTATTTACCAAACCCTGAACCTTCAGATTATTTAATTATTGAAAGGCTTTTAGTTCAGTTTTTTACACAAATAGATACCAAGCATTTCGAGAAAGAAATTATGAAGTTTTAGAAACATTGCAGAAGATCATTTAACAAAAATGGCAATATCTCATTAATTAATGTTTATTATTTGTATACGAGGGGTATTGATATCTAGTTAGCCTAGGTCATTTTCCTTGAACAAAACCAAATCTTGTTATAGTGGCAAGAAATAATGACATTTTAAAAGGGTCACTGTAAAATGTTACGTCAAGAAGTTGCAGTGTTGTTGTGCAATAAATTTTGAAAGAAAGCTGTCGAATGCAAATGTGAAAAACGTTAAATTGGAGTATCGAGGCATCATCAAATATTAGCATTTGAAGAGGTTAAGTGGTAAGGAAATTTACGAAGATATGGTTAATACACTTAGCGATCAGTGCTCATCATATGCGACTGTGAAAAATTGGATTACGTCATTCAAAAGAGAAAAAATTGTTGTTGAAGATGAGAAGCGACCAGGAAGACCGATTTCGGTGTCCACCGCCGAAAATATTGACGCAGTTCATGGCACGATATTATCAGACTGTCGAATTGGGATGAAACATATAGCTGAGGCACTAAAGATTTCATATGAATGCATCCATTATATAGTTCGCGTCAATTTAGATATGAAAAAAATTTCGCAAGAGTGAAAGCATCATGGTCAATCTGTGCCTGTTTTGAAGAAGATGCAGATTTTATGAACCTTCTTGTGACTGTGGATGAAACATGGGTCCATTTTTATGACCCAGAAACAAAACAGCAATCGATGGAATGGAAGCATCATAGTTCTCCAAGGCCCAAAAGGTTTCGAGTTCAAAAATACGCTGGAAAAGTTCTTGCTTCAGTTTTTTGAGATATCCGTGAAATAATTATGATCGATTACCTAAAAAGGGGTCAGACCATTACTGGAGATTCGTATTCTAAATTACTAACAACCCCGAGGGAGAAAATTAAGGAAACGAGACGTGGCATGTTAGCGAAAGGTTTGTTGTTTTTGCAATGCCCCTTTGAACATATTGCGCATTACCATGAATACAATTTGGGATCTAGGATTCGAATTACTGGAACACCCGCCCTATTCCCTATACTTAGCCCCCTCAGACTATTATCTATTCCCTCGATTGAAAAATAGTTTAAAAGGACGTCAATTTTTATGTAACGAAGAGATAACAGAAGCTGTGGAGGGCTGGTTTTGAAGAGGAATCTTTTTTTTAGAAGGGTTAAAAGAGTTGCAGCATCACTGTATTAAGTGTATTAATTTAATAGGAGACTATCGTGAATAATCAAATATCAGTTCCAACTTTAAATTGTTTCAATAGTAGGCTAAGAATATATCAATACCCCCTCGTAAAATAGATGGTTTTAAAACTTACTTGAAAAAACGGAATGATTTTTGAAAAAATCCATTATATAATTTGTACATGTATCAACAGTATCGTATATCAATGAGCCCCTTTAGACTACTTAAAAAAAATAATCTTAACTAACTATATTCACGATGTTAATCTTTTCCAGCTACTCATAAATTGCATTAATTTCATTAATTGTTCATGATCTAGTTAATTAATATGAAAGTTCGTACAAGCAGAGTTGGAGTACTGGTTTACTGTCAGAGTCAATTATATTTTTTATATATAAGGATATTCAAATGTTTCTAATTCTATTAAAGTTGTATATCATTTAATATATTACGTTTTGTGTCTAAAATATTGTAGAGAAAAAATTTTTTTGGTTCCTTGAATTTATGTGCTATATGTTGCTTAAATATGAATGGAAGAAATAAGACAAACGTTAAATACATACATTCTACCTACAAAAACATTCTTATAAAAAATATTTTCAACATAAGATATGGTATTAAAAGAAAAATACAATTTTTTTTATTTGAAAGTACTCCGATAAGACATGAGCGAAAGAAATCGCGTTGACCTAGTATGTGAAGAGTGACGCCCTTTCCTGGGTTATGATAATAGTACAGTATGCGGCAAAATAAACAGTACTGAAATTATGAAGCGTTTATTATTTATTATTTATGTATTTACTTTACATTATATAGGGATACTTTAACATTATATAGCGTTGCAAACATTATTCACGTTGACGTTCCCGATATAACAGATGTTCTAGATGCTCTCTGTTCAATTTCAAGCAGTATTCGTAGCATTTGCGAAGATTCACAAACATGTCTGTGGTTGCACACAGGTTGTTGCATGGCACGAAAAAAACCTTGAATTTTAATCCGCAATTCCGGAATGTCAGACGGTGAATCGGTACGGAAAACAGCCTCCATCAGCATTCCTCACATGTACGCATCAGGTGGTGTTAGGTCTGGTGAGTGCGATGGGTATGGGAAATCAGTACCACGCGAAATAAGGCGATCCCCAAAATGATTGCGCAGCATTCGAAGAGACTCCCTAGCCGTGTGACAGGCTACGCCGTCCTGTTGAAACCATTGTTGATTACGTGGTAGGTTCTTAGCACGACAAAATCGCTGAAGATCATGCAGATATTGCGTGATAACCTGTTCTCTGTAGCGCTCCTGATTCACAGTTAACGGCGCTCCATCGTCTGCTTCAATGAAATACGGGCCCAATATGCCATGTGCGGATACAGCATACCAAATGGTAACACGGTCACTATGAAGGGGTTGCTCGACGATTATGTCGGGGCGTTCGAATCCACGAAACCGTATTGTCTGCTTGTTAATGTATCCGTTTAAATGAACATGGCTTTCATCGGTATGGCTTTCATCGGAAAACCAAACATTCGACAAGAACGACGAGTACGAGTCCTCATAATCCGTATCCAACATACGTGCGCAGTATTCGGCTCTTACACGCTTATCAGCTGCAGTCAGACGCTGTCCGGTCTGTATTTTGTATGCAAACCCACCAATATTCTCGAACATTCGACGGAGCGATCGATCACTGATATTCAATTTTAATGATGATCTTCGGAGGCTTCGTTTTGGCGATTGCAGCACCTGATTCAAAATATGCCCTTCATTCGTATTGGTTGTGACTGTCACTGGGTGATACACATGACATTTACGTTGCCAAAGCACAGTTCTATCTATAAATTGAAAAAATGTTTCAGTCAAATCCTACGTACTTTTTACAGTAGAATTTGAATTTGTAATAAAATATACTGGTTTCTATTTAAGATTTCAAAGTCAACCCGGCCCCACTTACATGGAGAACTTACTTATTTTCGAGATATTTGAAAGTTTCAAGTTATAAAATACACCTAGTATATTAAGATTTTTTAATATAAAGGAATATGTTACAAAAGTATAATGTATTGTTAGTAGAAAATTGCATACAATTTTCGACTGTAGTAATTCTGTTAGGCTGATGTATATAGTGGTAGCGATACAAAATACATAATTCAAAATTCTAAGGAGAATAATGTTAATGTTTACTGTAAATTACTTATAAATGTATATTCTATCAAACTCTAAATTGATATTTAATAGAATAGAAGTATATAGTCTACATTTTACTAGAATAAAGGTTAAATCCTTTCCTAATCCTTAACAAGAAATAGTCTGCCGGTTTTCACATCAAGGGGCTCCCTGATTTGTGCAATACAAATACCAATGAACTTCAGTCAACCATGACCGGGAGACCTACTGAATCCTTCTTAAGCTTGTTGAGTTTAACCTTCCTCATATAAATGACCCTTAAAATAGTATTCACGTTTGTAAATGCTTGTTAGCATTACTTTTCTTTCTTTGAAGATAAGTAAATCCCTCATTTTTGCTATAAAGATGTGATAAACTGTTGTAGATTTGTAGATGTGTAAATCCGTAAGCGTCGATTTTGAATATATATTTTTTTAAATTACTTTTATCATTTAAACAATTGAAATTAAACTGTATTTTTAATAAGAATTTGAGTAGTCTATTTAAAGTGAATATTAAATGTTTAATTGTTTGGTGTTGCTTTTCCATTTTCTGTAAATGAGTCATACTTGTGCTAGCAAATTATGAGGTATAAATGATTGTCGCTATTGAAAAAGGACAATTTACTAATAGAGTGTAAACGTTACAGTTTTATCCGTGCAAATTAGGATATAAAATTAATTATTTTATATTAATAGGTTTAAATTATGTTAAAAGTTATGGTAATAGGGAAAAACGATGATGAATTACAAATAAAACTTGACGACACTAAAATAGAACAAGTAGAAACATTTAAATACACCTAGGGGTGAAAATACACAAAACAGGAACCATGGAGGCAGAACTGAATGACAGGTTAGATGCAGCATCAGTACTTTACTACTCCTTGAACAATTCGTTCCTGGGAAGAAGAGAAGTGTCAAGAAAAAATAAGACATCAGTTTATAAAACTATATTTAAGCCCGTATTGATATACGGACGCGAAAGTTGGACATTGACGAAACGAATGGAAAACAAAATACAAGCAATGGAGTTGAGGTTTTTAAGAGGAATAATGGGAATTACTAAGAGAGACAGAGTAAGAAATAGCAAAATAAGGGAAGAACTTAAAGTACGGACGCTGAAGGAAGATATACAACGAAATCAATTAAGATGGTTTGGACACTTGACAAGAATGGAAGAGGAGAGAACAACAAGAAAAGTATGGCAAGCAAGAAGATATCAGAGAAGACCAAAAGGTAGACCTAGGAATTCGTGGGACAGCCAAGTGGAAGACATATTGAGAGTCAAGGGAATGTCAGGAAGAGAGGCGAAAAGAATGGCAATCAACAATAAAGAATGGGCAAGGATGATATACGGAACGAAATTAGAATAGAATAATGCACTTACTGATTTCATGTACTGTAACTTTAAGGAATTGTTTGATTTTTGTATTTAACCTTAACACCTAACGATAAATAAGGTATTGATGTTATATATATATATATATATATATATATATATAGGTTTAAATTAATTAGAAATTTAATAAAAGTAATTAGAATTATTACAAGAAATTATTTGTTGCGTTAAGCACTTTTTTTAAGTTAAAGTATATTATTTATTAATAACCGTTGACTAGATCGCTACTTTATGTTTATATTTAACAAATTATCTCAAATGAGAAAATATTTTACGAAAAATTGCGTAACCGGAAATTTAATCTGAATTTTAGTTAAAATATGAAGCTTTATACAACTAGTATCGCTTTTATATGCAAGAAATATAAGTATAATTCATAAATAATGGTTTTCTCAACAGGTGGGACTGAAAATTTTATTCTTAAATTACTAATTTATCTATTTGTGGATTGTTATTATGAAATTTCTGATTTAACAACATTGAATAAACTATACAGATAAGTGGTTTAAACAAGAGTACTATATTTCTCTATTTTAAGACAGGAATTTTATATTAGAGTATCCTAATCCAGCTTTGTCCTGCATCCTGACAATACATAGCAAATAATTACAATGACCGTCCCAACGAGTACTTTTCTTAGATCACATAATTAAAATAGGAAAGAAGAACTAGTGTGCGGAAATCAATGAAAAATTTAGTTGGCATCGGCAAATTAGGATAAGTTTTAAAGAATGACACATTTCCATTATCTTAAAGACCAAGGCTTATAACAGCTACAGTCAATACATATGAACTAGAAAGTATACAGTAAAAACGGGCTTACTGCGAATATACAAAATTATGTGATTGGCGCTTTACGCTAGGAGAAATAAGTGGGGCGCGATTAATCAATTTGACAGACTTCAAAATAACACAAATGACATAAGTGAACGTGACAGCCGACTATCTTGCGACCAACCAACTTACATTACCACTATATTCTCCTATTGCTATATATTCTTACTTCGCGCGTTTTTACAGTATATCTTTCTAATACATTTGCTTAAAAGCTTATGACTTCACAAATAGCAGTGGAAGCATGCTGAGTGTTTCATTCTGAGATAAAGTTTGAAATGACAAAGCCAGGGGAAGTCAAGGATATTATTAAGATGTATGAAATGGCGATAGGTACCAATAGACTAGATTTGAAAAAGTCCAATGAGGATAAGATGAAGATCAATACAAACCAAACAAAGTTTGGGGCGTCCACAAGTGGATGATGTTACAAAGTTGTCAGGAAAACATTGTATGTGCACGATAACGGGGCACCAAATATCTAGGAGAAACCTACATCCAGACGTGGACAAATATAAGTTGAAAAAGAGAAGGTAGAAAAAAGAACAATAAAATTGCTTTATAGCGGCCCAAAATCTTAAACTTGAACACATATAATTCTACGGCATATTACAATTTAGGAAAAAGTCATGGAAAAAGGTTGCATTAGTGGGAAAGAACTCAGACATGTAGGACAAACAATAGTGCGTCTAAGGATATTAAAACAACAGACTTTAGTAACAGACTTTCTCAATATTAATAAGATAATTCCCTTATGATATTCACATATAAGTATATCGGAAAATAAATATTTAATTATGAGGTTGGGATTAATTTTTTTTAAAGTAATCAACAAAAGGTTTTTGAACCTGATCATAGCCTTACTTGCGAAGTACGAGTATGTAATCTACATTAGTCAAATTCACAGTAAATTATGTTATATTGATATATTTCGTATTTTAGGTTTAAGACAATTACGAGAGTATATAAAAAACATTTCGGATAAAGAGAAAAGAATGAAGCACAAGTTCTTTTAGTTCAGCTTTAAGACACTCTTTGAAAATGGTAATAAGTTATTACCATTATTATTATTAGTTATTAAAAATATACTCTTCGAACTGTTACATTTAAATACGCGGCAACAATACCAAAGTTTATGGACCCTATCATAAACTTTGGTATTGTTGCCGCGTATTTAAATGTAACAGTTCGTAGAGTATATTTTTAATAACTAATAATAATAATGGTAATAACTTATTACCATTTTCAAAGAGTGTCTTAAAAATCTGATCTTCCTAGTAAATAAATAATAAAATATCATTACTAATTAAGTATTAGTTGATATTGTAAATATTGTAAAGTATTTAGTTCCGGATAAAATTTAATTGTTTAGTAATGGACCTTATTATACCATGTTTAGGAAACGTGTTCTTAAGAATGGGTATTCAGATTAAACACTTTGTTCACTATAACCCTAGATAATAAACCACGGTCTACAACATAAAGTAACAAATAAACTTGCAAATATAAGCGAAGCCGCTTCTTAGAATTTAGAGAAAGTTTTATAATTTTAATGTGATAATAAAGTTCTGTTGATAAAGCGGTTTAAAGTCGAAAATGAATGTTAAACATTTATAAATTGGAACTGTTATGTTCGAATTCTATATCCTAGATTTACTTACATTCAACAACAAAAAATGTTTAAAATTCAAATATTATGAAAGGATATTAAATGTATTTTATATATATGCAAACGTGATACATCTTATTATACAAATCGGTCTGTTGGATTTATCATAATTTCTACTTACAAGTATCTAAAATGTTATACACTAGTTACAAATTTGTAAATGTTTAATTTTAAAATTTTAAAATAAAACTTGTTATATCTGTTAAATTCAATATTTTTATATCGGTAACTTTTGTATTATTCATTTCCAAATATATACAGCATATTAAACTTTCAAACTATATTTTCCCAAAATAAGCTTATAAATTTTTATTTCTAATTCAACATTTGTGATTTCAAATTGAAAAAATTATTTATTAAACCATTCATATAAATAAATTATCGATTTCTTAATGTAATAAAGTCGTTAATTTAAATACCGATATTTTAGTACGAAGTAATTCATTTACTTTTTTTATTAAATGATTATCAAATGTTTTTGAATAAACGAAATTTCGCCGTAGAATGATGCTCAAGTTTTTTTTCATTAACGAATTCCAATAGCTAACCCAATTATTTTATAAAACGAATGAAAACGAAATTACCATTTAACAAATCCTTAGTTCGTTCCTAATTTCTTCTTTCTTAAAATGTTTATCGCCGTCATTGAATAAGTAAAAAAGAAGTAATTACTTTTGCCGTTCGTCGAAATCTTCCTGTGTGTTATCAACTAGCGTTATCTCTTTTATGCTTTTAACTAACTAACAACCAGAGAGCGGACTGAAGCGATTGAATGACCAGTTCCCCGATAAAACGTTGTGGCCGTCTCACGTGTAGTATGCATGTTATAACAGCCCCACTATTTGCTTGCTCGATTGCATTCTTCGGGCAGGTGTTGTTGTTTTCGTCGTTATTGTGTCTACTCATACATAAATTCTATTTTACAGTGGCGTGTAAGACGGAATATATATTTATATATTATTTCGTTTGACTTCGTTGTAATAACCGCTTAAAAAATTATATCCGCAAATTTCCAAAGTGTATTCTCGTGTTTACATTCTGTTATACATGCAAATACTTATATATGTATTTATTGTTCTTGAGATAGTATATTTTCTATTCTCTTCTATAAGGGATTGTTTCTGGTTTCGTTTCTTTCAGTATTATTTGGTTACAACTTTTAATATTTAAAAAAATCCGTTTTATATTGTTATATTGTATATATAATATATATATAATATATAATATATATATCCTATAATTTTTTATAAATATTAAGTTTAATTTACTACCTTACTTTTGTAGTAGTTTTCGTTTCTTCTTTTTAGTCCATTTGTTTCTGTTTTCTGTTTTTCTATTCGTGACACTTGTATGAACTAAAAAACTTTCTTTTTGTCTCCAAGATGATGATACGCAAAGCATTTCTAATTGTAAACACCTGATACAAATTGAAAATTTACAAAACCAGCTAAACTTTATGAAAGCTAATTTCCAGTGTCGTCTTACAGATATGATTACTTACATGCATAATCAAGATATAAACATAAAAGAGGCGATAATTAACTTAGAAACCGTTATCGATCGAATGAAAAGTATGCCTTCTGAATTTGGAAACAAGCTGAGACAAAAAGTTGATACCATACTTAGCAGAAATCCAGATTTGAATATATTATATCAATTCTGCACAGAGCCGATTGAAAAATCTATACATTTGAAGTATGGTGCACTTTTGCAACATTCCATCACCAGTTGTGATGTGGAACGGATATTTTTTATTTTTAAAGACGTTTTAACATCTGAAAGAACTGGTTTAACACAGGAGCACCTTGAACAAATTTTAGTTGTTCATAGTAATGTTTTACACTTTCAATGTTTCACAGTTTTGAGCTTTTTCTTTGTAAATCATTTTTATTCAAAATTCAGTACGCAATTCGCTTGTCAGCATTACTTTTGTTTCAGCAGTTGCCGGTTACCAAATCGTTTATTACATTCGCTCTGTTGTGATTTATTGATAGATACATATTAACTGCATATGAAGGTATGTGCCACTTATGCAGGTGACCGCACATATCAAATTGTTCGAAACTCACGGATCGCTTACAGAAACAAACCTATTGCAAATACAAGGCAGACGCCTATGAGCTATGAATCATCAATCGCTCGAGTCCGCTCTCTGCTAATAACATACCGAAACATATGTAACAGAATTTATAATAAAAATAGTGAAAAAGGTCAAGTGTATATCTTATCCTATTTAATACACTATGACCGTAAATATACAGTACCGAACTTGTAACTCTGTTCACAGTTACCTATTATGAAAATGACATTGCTATCAAAGTTATTTCTAATTAACATTAACCAGTTATCTGTTAGAGTATAAAACACTGTCTGAGAATAAGATGCTCACAACCGAAGAAAAAACTTTTATATGTGAAGCATATAATCGCTCATACAAGTTTGGCAGAAATAATGGATCCAGCATGAAATCATTTGAGCAGATGTTTCAAAAGTCTAAATAAAGCATCAAACAGTGTTATTTTGTACGTTGTTAACAAATTAAAACTGCTGGCAATATTAATAAAGAAGGAAAACGCAAGTCAGGACGAAAGAAAAGCGTTCAACTAAACGAAAATCACGAACGAGTAATGCTGCAAGCGAAAACAAGCATACGAAGAACTGCCTTCAAACTGGATTCAAAAAGGGAATCTATGCGTTTAATGGTCAAGAATATTAGTGGTTCTTCTTACAAAATTTAGTTTACTGTGCTCAGGTCCGGGATTACATTTATGAAGATGATAAGTTCTTGGCTAATGTCTGGTTTTCAGATGAGTTCCATGTTTCACTTTCTGGACATATTAATAGGTAGAGTTTTAGAAGCATTAAGTTTAATCCTTCTGGAGAATTCATTGAAACACCACTTAATGAACAAAAAGTAACCATATGGTGCGCAGTTTCTGAAAATGTGATTATCGGTCCTTATTTCATAACTAATCATGAAGGGCGAACTGCCACCGTCAACAGTGAAAGATATCACCAGCAAGTTCTGATACCTTTTATAGAGACGATTCTGTAGATCAAGAAATCTGATGTTGCATCAGTAAGACAGTGCGACGAGTTTTCCCATTTTCCCAAAAACAGACTTTAGTTATCCTTCACATAGTCTGGACCTTACTAACCCAGATGCATACACATGGGGCATGATGAAAACAGTAATTTTTCAAAACGATCCACCCACTACAATTCCGGAATTAAGAATGGTAATTATTCGTTTCTTCCGAACTTTGCAACAACCTACATTTGAAAACATGGTACGATATCTCCAACACCGCCTCGAGGTGTGCATCCAACAGAATGGTGGGAATATACGCATATCATTCGCCATTATAATAGATATTAACATCGTCAATTTTGTTAAATTAGGTTATCAAACAGAAATAAGAAAAACACCCTAACCACAATATATACCAATAAATACTATACACGTATTTCGACAACTAAGTTGCCATCTTCAGTAGAATAACCTTAAAAACTGAAAAATGTGGGATAACACACTCAGTGTTATTCCACTGGCGATTTGGTGAAAAGAATATCTTCTAAGGTTTACCTTAGCCAAAAAACGCTACGTTTAACATTTTTCAGTTTTTAAGGTTATTCTACTGAAGATGGCAACTTAGTTGCCGAAATACGTATATAGTATTTATTGATATACATTGTGGTTAGGGTGTTTTTCTTATTTCCGTTTCAGGTTACAAGCCACAGTCTCCACCAATTTCGGATAAGTTATCAAAAAATATTTTTTAATTCAGTACTGTATATTTCTGGTCATACTGTACTTATAATGGATATAGTTTGACGAATATGACAAACATAGTTTCAGCTAGTAGTAATAGGTATTTTAAGTATGCCAATGAAATAATTTTCATTGATTATTCGGGAAAAGGCAGGACGATAACGTGCAGTATTTTTCAGTCAATTCCAAATTTCTATAAAAGTAAAACGATTACATAGGGCAAAAAATATGTGTTTTTATACCACAATAATGTAGTGTAATAATTTCGTGATGAAATAGTCGATCATCTGGCGCATTTACTAGCACGTACATTATAAAATGCTAGTTGTGTATAGCGCAAAAAAAAAGGGGTGAAAGGTATATGTAAGTAATGCCTTCGTACAAAAATCGCGGTTCAATGTACACGTAGTAACGAGAAACTGATTTTTCTTTATTCGAGTTTGGCCCTGTCGCAGTTAAATATACGAGCGGGAATACGAGCTTCAACCTCTAATTTATTAGTAATTCTATTTACTGACTAATTATATTGTTCTACAGGTATTTCTCAGTTCCACACACAAATTTAAAGAAAAAATATATATGTAAATAATTCCATACAAATAATTAAAACTTATCTCATTGGACAAGCCATGGACACGCTACATAAAGCTTTCCGTTTTATGACGATTTTTGTTTTATTATGAACATAATAATTTTACTTTTAAAAAAGTTTAACGTTCAAAGTATTTAATTTTATTCACATTTTAATTAATGAGGACTAGGTTTGTCGACATATTCGACGTAAAGATTATTATTGATATCCATAAAAAAAACTGCCCTATGTGCGGCCGAGTGTGTTTGTTTTGGTAAGAAAACAACAAGATTCACTATCTATGAATAGGAACTTGGGTTAAAAGTATCGCCTGGAATTTTATAGATTTTTTTTGCCGAAATACAGCTGTAATTCAAGGTATTTCGGTAAATATAGAATAACCAAAGATATGGACCGACTTTAACCACACTTTGGCAATAAAAATTTGGAAATTTTTGATGAAAGAAATTTCTTTGTAAATTTCTTTCTTGATTTCCAGTTAATCGTATTTATATGTATGCTTCAAATGCGCATAGCTTGGACGTTATTCAGCTATTCGCAATACCATGGGATCTCTCAAAACGCTATAAGGTGTTTGCATATGTATTTCTTTGAAATTCTTTAATCAAAAATTTTGAAAAAATTTTACTTTTCTCCAGGCAGTATTTTGGATGTTCTCCCGGAGTATTTAATTTTTAGTGTGGATAGCAAACGCCAATTAAGTTGGCGCGAGGAGGGGTAAGTTGGTAAGTTCGCGCAGGATTAAAAGTAGTGGGGAAATTTGTATTTCGTGTGTCACTTTATGATCCCCTAGCAAAGACATTATATTCCTTCAAACGTCAATGACAAATGTATTCTGACAATTACTTGAGTAGTGGGGGTGGACGTTTTTAAAAACGGCTTCTGCGCACCCCCTCCTCGCGCCAACTTAATTGGCGCTTGCTATACGTGTTTTAATAAAGTTAATATATTACACGTAATTGCAGTGGGATCTGCTGTGGCCCCTAGTGCTAATATCAATTAATATAATATTCGAACAGTACGTACCTTCCAAACCAGGAAAGTATGGCACAAAAATTTGTGTCAAGAGTTTTTTACGATGATAAGAAGAAACCACGATCGATACAATGAACTATAATAAAACAAAATGATGGACGAGTTTGTTCGCAGGTGCACCATAAAAAAGCAAACATGAAAATGCCCCATTACAATGATTGATATTAGTGGTCTCAACGCTTATGTCATATAGTGTGACTTGAAGAAAGACTGGCAAATAAAAAAAAGGTTATAAAAGGCGCCTGAGCGGATCTTCTGATGGAATAGATCTAATGAGGAAATAAGAGGTTTGTTCATTTTCTCTCTGTTAAACTATACTATCCCAGTTTGGAAGGAGCCCGCATTATGCATTAATCGACTTAAGAGAATACACTGAAAATTTAAACAAATATTTTGCATTAGATCTAATGGTGTTGAAAATACTGACACAATATCGTGTTTTACGAGGAGCGATTGACAAATTTTCTTTGGTATCCAAACTTTATACGGCATGGTGGGTTTCCATCTAATTCTGCTGAGATTTTCTGTATTGCTGTAGTAAATACGAGGGTCACCTTTTATATTTTTACAAAATCTGGGAAGAAAACAATATTTTTGGGAACAAACTATTTTATTGTTTTTAAAAATATTCGCCTTTATGGTCTATACACTTTTGCATGCGTACGTACCAGTTCTCAAAACATTTTTTCCAGTCTGAAGGTTGTATCTCAGAAACATGGTTTTCAAAGGCTTCAACTGCTTCTTGAGGTGTTGAAAATCACTGTCCACGAATTTTTTGTTTCACAGTTGGGAACAAAAAGAAATCATTCGGCGACAAGTCAGGTGAATATGGACAATGAGACATTATTTCAACACTTTTCTTCTTCAAATAGTCAACTGTCAGACGTGCTGTATGGGACCTCGCATTGTCGCGATGAAGAATAATGCGACGTTTTCGATTGTTCTTCCTGATTTTGTCTATAGCTTTTGGTAAACAAGTTACTGTATACCATTCAGCGTTAACAGTTTTTCAATCCTCTAAAGGAATGTGTCCTGGACAGCCGAAGAAACAGTCGATCATTTTTTTCGAAGTGCTCGAGATTTTGGTCGACAATTACGTGATTCATCACGCACTGAGGCACGACCACGACGAAATTCTGCAAGCCAATTGTAAACAGTCTTCTCTGATGGTGCTTCATTATCAAAAGTTGACACAAGAGATACAATGCATTCTTGTGGAATTAGTCCTTTTTTATAATAGTAAAAAATCATCCAACAAAAACCTTCACGAGTAATCTTCATTATTTTACAAACTCACTGTCTTAAAACTGTCACTGTCAAGAAACTACTGACCCAATTTCTAATTTATCACGGATTTCTCACTGACAAATGTCAAACTTTAAGAATTTAGTAATCATATATGTCAAAAGTACTATCTATTGGTCGATTGTAAAAATATAAAAGGCATCCCTCGTATTAGCGCGCGACAACGAGACGCCATTAATCGTTCAGAATAGCTTGAGACCTTATATGAACATGCATCTTTTTAAAAATTATGTTAAGGGAAATATAGTGACCTGCGAGTGCCCGCGGAATCCACCTTGAGAAAATAATATAAGTTTCCCATTTACGGATTTCAATTGTCAATGACATAAATAATAAACATCTTTGGGTGTCAATAGATGAAACCACTCACGTTAAAGGATGCAATATTGCAATCGTTTTGGTTTCAGTAATGGACAAAGACACGGTAATATCTACTTGCATTTAAGAGAATCGAAACAACAAATTTATATTACGTAACGTAACTTCGTGTTTGAAATAGCTATGGTACGAAAAACATGATATAAATTAAAAAAAACTGTTGTTTATAAGAGATGGAGTTGCATATATAAGGACAGCTAGTCGGCTCTTACAATAAACATATAGTAGTAAGTATGACACATATTACATGTTTCCGACATGCTCTTCATCGAGTATCAGAGGATGCTTCCCGAATGCAGATAAATTGATATCTTTTGTCAAGAAAGTTTTTGTGAAGGCATCTGTACGCAAGAATTTATTTCGTGAATAACTGCCACATGAGGCACAACCACCAAAACTTGTTACAACGCGCTGGGACACATGGATAGAAGCAGCATTCTATTATCACATGCATTTTGACAAGGTTAAAAGTATAATATAGTTACTGGATCCGAATGACACTGTCACTCAACAAGTATTTATAGACCCAACTATTTAGGTAGATTTAACCAATATTCATGGACATTATTCCAAATATCTGGAACCATCCGACATCTAGAGGTTACTCGTACCAACCCACAATATTCTATAACTAACGCTATGAATATCGTATATGATCTTCGTCAATCTCTGTCTCAATTACCTGGAGCTGCTGCTGATAATGTAAAAAAAAATTGCAGCAATTCGAAATACCAATCCGGGATTTTGTACTATACGCTGAATTGTTGACTTGTTTGATGGTAAAGAAGTAGATTCTTTCTAGCTGGAGATAAATACGCCGTCACTAAAAAACTTTACGGACTTTAAATATGCCTCTATTTCATCGGTAGATGTTGAACGGTCGTTTTCAAAGAATAAATGGATTTACGATGGCAATCAATTTTAAACCACCCATGAGCATATTGAACAATTGGTGATTTACTATCATTTGAACTTTGGATATGAACGGTGAACAATCAAGATGTGTGATATATTTTATAAACCCTGCAATATTCCTTCTGGAAAATATGTATTTACTCTTACTCGGTAAGTACTTATTTCTTTATACGTATTTTGATTCGCGTGTGAAAAATGTCAAACGGGATTTATGATGTCCTCGCTCCGTCCCTAGTATTTACGTCAAGTACCTCTGACTGCCGATTCCTGGTCGTCAATAATTTTATTTATCATGGTTTGTTCAGATTTGTTTCAAACGGCGAATATATTGAATACACGCTATAGTGTGTTGCAATTTTGTCATTTACGTAAGTATTACTATGTAATTTATATTTGTAAGGCGACACTTTACTGGACATCAGTCTGTTTGTGTTTCAAATAAACTTTAATGTTTATACTTGCTTCCTACACTTAGATTTCAAATCAACATACTACTTGTAGTAAATTTGAGATAGAACTGAATAGAACAGTATTATGTATGTGAAGGTGTATTACAATACCTTCGATTATTTATTACTTTCATGACCTACTTTCTAAATGAAAATGATTCAATATATGTAGATACATTAGTACGTACAATAGTCGGTGCTTCCACCAATGGGCGAGTGTGGTTTATCGCTTGTTTAACATTTATGTAAATGAACCTTGCTGACAATTTGATAAATAAGAGTCCAACGAATGCATGCGTATACAGTTAAGGATATTTAACATGTCCGTTATTTTGCAAACAACTCAAATTTATTCAGCAATATCAAAAATAAAGTATATATACTTCTTAGCAAAAATTGCTATATGAACTTACCACAGTTTCTGGTAAAATTTACAGGCAATTCATTTAGAATTTGAGAAAAACGTCTTTTTAATTTAATTAAAAAAATTGGAGTGTTTTAATTAATATATTATAATAGCTAATTAAATATTTTAAACAGATTTAAACTTGACGTCAATTTTTCGTTGCAAAATGATTGATCGGGCGTTTTTTAAATTGAGAAGTTCTTTTAGAAGCAAGTGTTTTATACTTAACATTGCCAATGTTGTGTCGATAACAACTTAAAAAACGATGATTTTGCAGCTTCCGAAAAGGTTTCATTAATTAATAATTGGAAAATTGGTGTAGGTCCAGAACATTTACAAAAATTATCGTGTTCATAATTTATAATAACTTCTAATTCAGTTTTCAATGCAGACTATTTATATCCGAAAAGTGAGTTTTGACTAGTTTTATAATGTCCGGAAAGTAATTTTTATATTTTTTACATTGATTGCTAAAAAGGTTTGTGATTTTTACGAGGATTGTTCGGTAACTACGTGGCCTTACACAGAAATGGCGCGAATTCGCAGGAATCTTCTTTATCATTCTGTAGAATCATCATTTAATAGTTCAAAAAAGGTATAAAACTCCTTGCCACAATTAATAATAGTATCCTAAATACGTATTTTGACAACTAAGTTGTCATCATGAGTTATGAGTTATGATTATCATGGTGAAATGAATGGAGAAATGTTTAAGAAATGGATCGATGAATATTTAATACCAAATTTGGAAGAACCGGCACAAATAGTGTTGGACAATGCACCCTACCATTCACTAGTAGTAAAGAAACATCCATCATCGGCTTGATGTAAAATGATATTATTACATACTTGTCGAAACATAATATATCTTGCGAACTCTATTTAAAACTGACCTACTACCCTTGCTAAAAATTTGCATAAAGAAAAACGGTATCAAGTAGATAAATTGCTACAAAGTCATGGACATGAAATATTGAAGATTGTCTCCTTATCATTGTGAATTTAATGCTATCGAAATTATTTGGGACCATGCAAAACAATATTATAATAAACATATTTTCAGGGATGGACATGAAGATGATAAAGTTATAGCTATGTGGAAGTAATCACTAGAGCAGTGTATGGAAGAAATTTGGAAAAATTGTGTTATACACATGGAAAATATTATAAAAAAATGGTATGATAGAGAAAATACATTTACATTGTGAAAGCAATGGCTTTATAATTAACATTGATGATTCAAGCAGCAGTGAAGATATTGCCAGAAGCCAGATGGCCAGGATCTACACATGACCAAATAATTTTGAATGGATCGGCAATAAAAAGAAGCTAAGAAAATGAACATTTCAATAACCCAGTTTGTGATAGTTGTTACAATATTACAAAATATTTATTAACCTCTAGCAAATCCTCATAGTCGAGCAGAACAATTGTATGATGAATCCCATTTTAGAACCAGAAACTGGATTGAAAGATTTTTTGGTGTCTTAAAAAGATTTCCAATCTTATTACATATATGGTATGAAAGTTAATGTGGAACTCTCGAAAGCAATAATAGTATCAGTTCATTTTGCAAATTTATTCTAATATCGACTATTATACTATCTTCTAAATATTTTTTATATTTCCTTTTTTTTGTATATATACTCATAATAATTTTATTATTAAACAAATAATAAGGCAATTTTGTTAAATGATTACATATGTATATTAACTTGTCTAAACAAATTAGTGATATGTTTGTATATGGGGGTGATAAAAGAAGGCGTTTGGAAGAAGGAGAAGCTGTTATCAAAGCTGGACATATTGTTTTGTGCGGTTTTTTAAATTCAAGTATAATAGGGTACTGTTTGAAAACTTCGCAAATACATTCTGAACCACACATGATTACTATAAAGATAGAAGATAACAAAGTTTGGGATTGCTTTTGCACTTGTAAAGCAGGTGCGGGCGGCTTTTGCAAACATATTGTTGCTGTGTTATTGTATGCTAACAAGTATGTATAGTAGGTACTTAACTGTAGACTATCAAGAATAAATAAATTATTTAAAAAATGCATTTTATTCCAGGCACGAATTAGAAAATCTTTCAAAAACTGAATTAGAGCAAGAATGGGGAAAATATGCAAGTAAAGATATACAAGCTGAGTATAAACAGGTGATACCTGTTACCGAATTTTGCCATGTCAAAAATAGAGTTGCTAAATATGTAGTATTGCCAAAGACAGAAGAAACAAATTTGCAATTACTTCTAAATTTTAAAAAGAAATATTTTAAGTATAGCTGTTTGCATTAATTATTTATATTATAGGTTCCCAGGAATCGATGCTTTTTAGATTAAAAAATAGACAACGCAAATCTAATGATTGTATTGAAGAATTACTTGGAAACAGGTATGCTAGAAGTGAGTATTTATGTATTATATAAGTAACAGTTTATCGTTTCGGGAATCCTAAGTTAAAAGCAATTTTTGAAAACAGCAATAGATCTTTAATTGGATTGGAAATATCTTTAATTGCAACACGTTTTCTGCATGCCTGCTGTGAGAAAACATATAAAAGAATTATCGAAACTGACGACAGATTCAAATCATTTTATGAATCAAATATAAAAGTACAATGCAGGAGAGAAAGACAGTTTCGAATAACAGGATCGCGTTGTTATGAGATATATACATATTCAAGAGGTGATTGGGAAAGTAAAAGTAAAAATTATTTCTGGCCAAAATCATTTACTAATAAGTATGTAGAGCATGGACAAAAACATGAACCAAATGCTCGTGCATTATTTAGCCGAATCTTTAAGTTAGACGTGTTAGAAGTAGGATTCCTAATACCACAAGATAATTGTTGGGCAGGTTATTCTGCATATGGCATCATTTTAAGTGAAGGAAAATAGGAATTACTGGAAGTAAAATGTCCATTTCCAGGTACAGAAAATATATACCTGTATACTGTACTATTATTGAAAGTTGTTTTGTTTTAGGGAAGGATGTATCTGCAACAGAATTGATTACTAGGTGTGATTTTTTAAAAATAGACGAAAATGGTGTATCTTTGAAAGAAAAACATTATTATGCACAAGTGCAATTTGGTATGGCTCTTCTTCATATCGAAACTTGCCACTTTGTAATTTATGCGTCATTTGATAATTCTTTAGTCGACATAAAAATTAAGTACTGTCCAACATACAGCTTCAACTTACTTGAAAAATTAAAAAAATGTTTATTTTAATAACATGTTACATTTTATTTGTGAAAATACATAAATCTTATACATGTGTAATTGTTGTTTATTTAAATAAAATCTTAATAGAAAAAATAATCCAAAGTAGTTCTAAACTAAATATAGATACAATATTATAAATTAAATAAATTTATCATCGCTTAAAATTGGCTTTGAAAAATTCACTAGACTACAAACAACTATTACAATGTCATCAATACACGCCAAAATATCCCATTCTAATTTTTGGGAAAGAATACGGAATGCTTTTATCCTTTGAATGGTTCGTTCCACATGGACTCTAGCTCTTGCAATAGTAGCTGTATCTTCAGCATCCGCAGAAGAAAACTGTAGTTATTCCTCAGAAATGGAGGTTTAATCAATTTAATACCATGCTTCATACATTCATCGTCTATGTGGAAACCTTTGTCAACCATAATTGCATCAACAAATGGTATACATTTTCTTATGACATTTTCATTTATGAAAATCTGCTTATCAGAAGCCCTTCCGCCATATACAGCACTCACGTAACTAATGGAACCACTAGGAGTAACACCAAGTAATATTTTAACATTGTGCATTTTTTTTATAATATGAATAAGTCCTGATACAGCATTTAAGACAGTTTGTTTTTTCTACTGGTATTTCAGTGCAGTCGAACACAGCAGCTGTATGTTGAAATTTATCAAAACATTTTGGCATGTTTGACATATTTTCTTCCTTACTTGGCCAATATAATGTGCATTTCAGAAATTTACTTAATAAAAAAATTGTATCTTGAAAATATCTTCTGATTGTTGTATCACTTTTATTAAATAAAACTGCGAAAGACTTAAAGGAATAATTTTGTTTTAATTTTATTAGAACTAATAACATTTTTTCATCCATGTTTGGATCACCAATATTTTGTTCCTTTAAAATATTTTCTGCGCATAATGTAATTGTGGAATATTGATCCATGGCAATTCCAGTAAAAGTTGATAATTTACTATCAGTATTTAATATATCCTTAATGGTACATGTATGCACAGAAATAAAGTCTGCTTGTGTGCTTTTGGTTTTGTATGTACTCGAATAATTATGCTCTCCCATCAAATGTACCACGTCCATTTTGCTTGAAGCTGCCATCTCCTCTTCCTCAGATAAAGCACAGGTACTTTCCTCTTCCCAAGACAAACCACAGCTATCCTCTATCACAGATATTCTGGAATATTAGTACTTGAAATGAAAATATGTAAAAAAGAAGTTCTTTGATTTCACCTTTTATCTCGTATCTGTGTTGCCTTCCATTATCTGGTAGATGTATTACATCATGTCTTCTGATTGGCAAATTTAAAGACGGAACAGCATTTTTCTTCAAATACCTCTTCCTTTTTAATGGTGTACCTGCCTATGCATACCAAAATATATTACACTGAAGATATATAACAGAAGTCTCAAATACTTTTACCTGGGTGATAATCTGTTTCTTTAAAATGTAGACAACAAACTTGCATGTATTTTGTCACTGGTTTTCCTACTTTTAACACGTGTGCCCACTGTTTACATAACATATGTTTTTTGGGAAAGTAATGCAGCGAAATATTTTTACTTTTATAACTACGGCACTGGGATACACAACAGTACATTTTACTTTTAGAAGACATTATATATTGTTTAATTTTATTATTCCAGGTAATTTCAACCAGTAAACAAATCACTACTCACACAATTCGTTTTTTTGACAAGTCAATTAACAATATGGTACCATATGTTTTTAAACTTGTTTTCCCTATTACTCTAGTTTGCAAAAATACCGCCAGGCGGAGACTCTTTCGCTGGCGTTAGCGAATAACCAATAACTTAAGATGTAATTCGATTATATATGTTCATATAACCTACAAATTCGACCGACTGTGTCAAATATATTTGGCCCGGAAACGAAGTTACAATCCATATTCATTTTGCAATTTACAGTATTTAATATGACGCCGAAGTACTGATTTGAATCATAGAATGTTTATTGATGACGCAGGGATCATCTTTCCTGACGAGGAGTATATATATATATATATATATATATATACGCGCGAGGACGAGCCGCCGATGCGATATTACTCCAATGAACCGCTTTAATTATAACATCATCATAAATTTACATTCATTTCCTAATCCTCTATTAATTTTAAAATATTACAAATTTATTTATCGTATCTACATTGTCTTACTACGATCTAAAGTATTAGAAGTCTGATACTGTGCAGACAAAATTGCAAATCTGCTAGCATAAAGAATAGTTTATATATCTACTATTTTACATATTTGCATGCATTTTAACTTCCACATTGTTTTGTTCAAACACGTATACCTATTGTATGAAAATTAATATTGAAAATAATCTGGGGAATGCCGTGACCATCACGATGCATGTTCGTACACAATTAAACGTCTATCTTTGTCTTTCACATGGATTACAAGGAAGACATGGTTACTATATTTGCCGTAAAGATAATATAGTACGCCTAAACTGACTGAATTGAGATAATTGTCGAACTAATTTGAAAATGTATCATAAACGGCATTTTCTGCAGGCTTGATAGTTAAGTCACTAGACAATAATTCCCTGATTGCATAAGTAAAATTACTTTTTGATAAGTTTTGAGTTATTGTTATTTTTAGTATAATTAAAGAAATAAAGAAGTAAATCTCCATTATTAAAAAAATATAAGTCGAAGCTAAAAGATATAGGTCTATTACGATAACAGACGGGTCACGTGATAAACAGTTATTTCGGGCCAAGTAACATTAAAATTACAATAATACCAAATAATCCTAGTAATTCTCTTGATTCAGTGAATATATTATGTTGCCAGAACTGGGCACGATTGTCAGCTTGGATTCTGTCAAATGTCATGTGAATTAGTTGTTTACAACGAGTTCGTATTCATATTCATAAGTTCCAATTTCAGTTTGAATTCTTTCATTATATCACATATAATTTCAATTGTTTTCACAAGTAATTCATGCAGAAATCGTTAGGCAAACAAGCGAAAAAAAATATTCTATCATTGATCGGGTATTTCGAAAAAGAACGCGATAATAACGCGGTAATAAATTAATCCCGCTTTCTACTGTTCCACAGATAATATTTTATACTTTTTATATTATAAACGTTTTAACACTAATATTTGTTTATTACAGAGAGTGGCAAGTGTTATTAAAAATAAAAGTCCAACATCATCTAATAAAAATGATATTCAAACAGGCTGATCAATAATAATATTGGTTATGACAGAACTGCCTTAAAAATACCATTATTGGATTTAGTAGAACGGTTTGTAAATATTTATTTAATTATATTATTCAGTAATTTCATTTATATCTTTACGTAAAGGTATAAACCACCAATTATATTTGACGTTGACGAATTAGCAGAAAAATATGGGCATGTCATTCTTCAACTTCCATCCTACCAATGTACATTTAACCCCATAAAACTTGTATGGGGTATAATAAAAACATTCTACAATAATAATATACGAAAATATGATAGAACAGAAGAAGAATGTGTAGGATTATAGAAAGAGGCATAACGCAAATAACTCCTGACATTTGACATCCAAATGGTGGGATATGGTGTGGGTTTCGAAAGGCAAGAGATGTTACTATTTATAATCAATGAAAATAACTTTGATTCAGATGAGTAAATCATGACTAAAACTAGTATTTCATATTAAAATTACTTTCCATTTATTTATATCGTAAGGAGTGAGCCACAAAAAAAGTTTTCAGAGTATGCCATGGATTAAATCAGTTATGTCTTAGATTGATTAAGTGATCTAATCTACATGTCGTACTATTAGTAATAGGTTAAATCGTAACTTGTCAATTTGACATATGATTATTTACAAATGACACTTCGTCAATTCTCTAAGCTCAGACGTGACTTATTTGTCTATCTCAGTCGTTCATGGCCTACCTAGGATACAAATTTTATATATTTATCACAATGTCATAAAACCTTTAATCTCTAATTACTCTAATATATGAATAGATTTTCTGTGTATTATTTTTGTATAAGTACTCTAAAATAAATAAATGCACATATGCATTTAGATTTTGTTTGTATTTTTTTGTAAAGATATTTAATAAAATAAATTAAAGCATATTAATAGGAGTTAATATTTTAAAATTAAATAGAAATAAAACAATGTCTAAAATCTTCTTTTTTAATACATAAGCGTAAAACGACAATTGTTTCGTCAGAACAGTGGCTTAATCAGGTACTTACAGCTAAAGAGCACGTTACAAACTGTTTTGTTGGAGTTTGTAACGTGCTCTTTAGCTGTAATTATCTGATGACGCCACTGTGCTGGCGAAACAATTGTCGTTTTATGATTACATATTAAAAAAGTGAAGATTTTAACCATTAGTTTTGTTTCTATTTCAAATTATGGATCTTCATCAAGTAAAAGCCGAATTAATTTAATTATTTTAAAATGACATAAACCTAACTTCATAGATTATTTCAACGTCACTCATCTGTTATCGTGAAATACCTATACTAAAACAAGCATTTGATCTAAATATTATATCCTTTATAATTTTCAATGCCTCAATCTGAAGAAGAGTTGTACCCTTGTAAATATAATTGATTGTTTTTCTCCAATAACCAAAGTATCGTTCTTCGAGGATTTTTCTGCTTTTGTACGGAAACGTTTTGAAAACAACCACGATATGTTCCGGGTTTTATGTTATACCGAGTGTTCTTGAAATAAAAAGATAACGCATGAAAGATAGAAAGATGCAATTGTATAGAAGATAAATCCAAAATGTTTTCCTCAAATTCCGTCTCATAAGAGGAAAAAATGACGAAGATATTTATAAATGTTTATCAGGTCGCTATGCGATTGATTATATTATAAAAAGTATCAAAGACGGTATCTTAATTCTTTAATTGTTTCGACCTTTGCTTGATGTAAATCCATATCACTAATAAATAAAACACACTTAAGATGTTTTAGATTTACACTTTATTAATAAAATAATGACAGCTGTTTCGCTAACACAGTAGCTTCTTCAAATTCAACTTAAGACTAAAGATACATACAAGATACGGCGTTAATCAGGTAGTTGACCCAAGTTAAAATTCTAGGAACTATTACATTTTATTTTGCTTTTTGAAAACTATACCATGTCCTACTTGTGTGAGGTTTAAGTATAAAAATATAGTATAAGCAACTAAGAAACAATATTTCAATGGGTGAACAGATTTAACAGTGGGGATGAATTCAAGTCTAATTTATCGTTTAGTAACATTTCTGAGTTTTTAAGTTTATTAATTTCTAAAGAATCTAAACAATTTAGTTTTCTACCTTTATTTTCTACATGTATGGTGTCGAATTGTAAATTAAATTCGTGCTCATTCTCTATTAAATGATTAGAGTAGGTTGAGTCAGTTTTCTTATTGATATAAGACTGATAGTGGTCTTGGATTCGTTTTTTAAACGTTCTACCTGTCTGTCCAATATATGTTTTGGTACATGATCCACATGATAGCTTATAGACTCCCGATTTATTGTCTTTGGTAGTTTTTTCTTTATTATTTTTAATATATTTGGCTAGATTATTATTAGTTTTATAAGCAATACTAATGTTTTCTTTTTTAAGGAATTTTGATAATTTAAGTTGCTGTTGACCTATGTAAGTAAATGATTTAAACTGCTTGTCTGGCTCCACTTTAATGATCGGGTACACCTCCCTTAATGATTTATTGACTGATTTTTTAACAATTAATTTATCTATTAGATTTGGGTCATATCCGTTGTTGTGAGCGATTTGTTTTATAATATTAAGTTCTTTATTATAGTCTTCATTGGACATCGGGATGTTAATAAGTCTATGTGTCATGCTGTGAAAAGCCGCTACCTTGTGTTGGACCGGGTGGTTAGATTTATTATGTATCGTGGTATCTGTATGAGCCACTTTGTGGTAAATAGAAAAATGGACCCTATTGTTTACACGTTTTAAAGTGAGATCCAGAAAGTTTATACTATTATTAAGCTCCTTTTCTATCGTAAACGTGATCAATGGAATTGATAAATTCATAAAGAGTGTTCAACTGCCTATCTGTACCTATATATCCTATCAATATATCATCAACGTATCTGTACCAAAACAAAATGTTCTTTACGTATCTGTCATTATGAAAAATCGTATTTTCCAGGTAATCCATATAAATTTCGACAAGTAAAGGATTTCCCATGATTCTCCTTTCTCCTTTACTTGCCGAAATTTTGATATAATGTAGCAGTACATACGATAAATTAAATAATAGAATATAAAGGTTTTATATCTTTTAGTTTTTATCACACTATAAGTACTTATGAGTTTGACAGATGACAAGCGGATATCATGTGACGACACCTGATTTACGTGACAACAATGCGCGGAATAGGTAACACTGAAAGTACAAATTTTATAAAATGTCGGAGAAATTATATGTACTACGTTAGTAAATTGAATTTTTTAGATTTTTGTACCTGATATTACTGGTTATGACGTTACTGATCTGTTATCGTAAAAATACTATATGTCACAGTATAAACCTTACCCAGTAATATCAGTCTCTCAAATTACTGAAATGAAGCTTGCGCAGTAACTGCGCAAGGTATTTCTTTCCTTTATTATTATACAGGTTTCAACTGAGATAGATAGACGGCTTATTCACTTATTTACGCATACTGTAGCACATGTTTAAGACAGAAAGAGAGCATGCGCAGTTACGTGCGCGTATTACGGTTTTATTTCAAAAGATTAAAGGGGCCGACACGAAGTGATCCTACGGTTTGTACTGTATTTATGTCGTGTATTATTAAATACAAATTTCGCCTACAACATTCCAGGAGAGCCAAAAGAAATTGATTTCTTGTTCATTAAATTTTAAAGAGAGAAATTACTTTTAAAATGTAATAGCTGCACTTGTAATTAACGTATATATAATTACGTTAACATATATTCATCATAATAAAATTCAACAAGAAATTGTGACGAAATTTATTTATTAAATTCGCATTTAAAACAATTTTCAAATACACGACCAAATTATACGAAAATAAGTCTTGAAACACTATGTAAAGATAATTGTTTTCTCTTTTTGCTAGAAACTACTAGTCAGTTTTTAAATTAATTCTACTTAATTCTTGATTAAAAACAGATCGATAGGAAAAGACAAAGAAGAGAAATACGCTAGGTAATAATCTTATTTTAATTACATATTCTTAATAATAAGTTATTAAGTTGCTATGTTTTTCGTATTGGACTTTAATAAACTTATTAGACTACAATTTCGCGTGGCAGACTTTCGTTAAAACCACGTACTAATTAATTCTCTAAGGAAATAAGTGTGTTACATGGGGAAAGTATCAATTGCAAGTTTACAAGTTTGTCTTGGAAATAAGGAATTACTTCGTCAGATTTGTAGATTACTACGCTCGCATGGTTATTTATAAAAGGATAATTTTAAATATGTATATGACAATCAGAGAGAAGGAAATATATTAAAACTGTATCAAGAACATCTTCGCGAAATTGTGAAAGGCGTTGGTAAATCCGGTAATATAATAAACTGTGGTTATATATATATGGTTATGTCCGAAAAAGCGAAATTTTACAATACGAAATCGTTACTTTTGCGAAAATTGTAATTGCCCATCTAAAATAAATAAACGAGTAATGATATTTATTTTAAAATAAGTTAATTAATATATTTTCGACGTTGGTGTTAGAAAATGCTACAGGAACTACCAGGAGAACTTACATAAATATGTTATAGTTCTGAAAACATCAATTTAATTGACGAGAATAAGTTGAATGTTTTGGGGCCCGAAAATCCTACGTAAATACAAAAAAGTATATTTGAATATTCAACAAAGTAAAGCATCGGAATCTGTATATATGTCTATAAGATTTAGTAAAAAGGATTGGAACTGCGGCCAAAGTTCGCCAAAAATTCCATTAGTCAATTCGATAGGAGGACATTTTTGTAAACTTAGTCAAGATGGAGATCCCATTTATATATATATATATATATATATATATATATATATATATATATATATATATATAATCGAATACCTTTCTACCAGTGAGGGTGTAACATAAAATTAATCATTGAAATAATTGCTCCAGTCCTATTTTGCGCAATTTTCTTTGCTTCCATGCATGTTTTTCCTCTCTTCAAAATTTTCGCAGTTACGCTGTCTCTTTCTCTTTACGCTGCCTCTTTCTTTTTACCAACTGTTTTCCCAAATCCTTTTAACAGAAATTGCACTACTCATCCTCTGCAGATGCTCCCACCATTCCAGTTGCCTTCGTTCAATTCCTTTATGGATTCACCTCTTAATCTGCTCATTTCTAAATCTGTCTTTCGTAGCCACTCCTCTCACTTTTCATAAAAATTTTATTTCGGCTAGTTCCTTATAGTTTTTTTTCCGTTTGGATAACACCCATGTCTCACAACCTGGTATCGGCCTGTACTTAGATTTTTAAAATTGTGAGATCCGATTCGATGGATTCAAAAATGAAATTATGGTGAGTAAATTAGTAACGACCACATAGAGATGGGTAACTAAATTTCAAAAAGTAAGGTGGAATATTGTTCGAACATGAAATATGATGTAGCAAGGGAATTCAACTTGTCATAAACAATAACGAAATCGGCTGTTTTCTTTCTGGCGAGTTTCTCGAGCAGGCCGTGGTTCCTTGCTACAATTTTTTTTATATTCTAATATAATTATTTATTAGGTTAATAACGGTGATAGTTGAACAATATAGTTGCGTCTATTAAACTATCAAGATTTAAAGTAATCATTTGCACAAGGAATTATGGAACTAAACAAAAAGCATTATCGAGATGTAATTTTTCTTAATCAACCCGGTTTGGTGATGAGTCATGTTCCTTAAATACCGCAAAGTGGTGGTACCATGAATTTCGACGTGGTTATGTTTCCTTAAATACCACGTTTCTTGTTTCAAAGCCAAAAATGACTGTTATCAAAAATAATATTGGTCTTGTTCGGGACATGGCTGAAGGTAACCAGAATATTACTGTAAGGAGTATTTAAGTAACTCCAAAGATGAGTGTGAAGGCAATTCACACAATCTTACCCGAACATTTGAAGACATCTACATAAGATCGCTTTGCCAGTGGATCGTTTCATTTAGTGTACATATTATTACAGGTGATAAATTAGGTATACTGCTACGATGCCGAAAAAAGCAACAATCGGTAATTTGGGTTTTTGGAAGAGTTGAGCCAGACAAACTTTAGTTTGAATGATTCCAAAATATCCGCGAAAATTGTCCAAGACGAAGGAACATCTAGCTTCCGGCTAACACTGTTGCTTGAACAATAAAGTATTGAAATTCTCATAACATTGAAATAATGACTCAGTCGCCGTATAATCCAGAGCTGGCACCTGAAGATTTTCTTTTGATGTATAGGTAAATGATAAGTTACGGGGTTTACGTTTTACATCGGCCGAAGAAGCATAGGACCTATATAAAAATTAAATAAACAGCCTAAAGCAGAAAGATTGGAGATTAATTTTTACCGATGCAAAAATGTATTGATCGCTTTGAAAATTTATTAAAAAAATGTGTTTTGCAGCAGAAAGGTAACAGTCCTTGTATATCATATTAAAAAAAAATACGTTTCCTTACTCTTTAATTATGTGCATTCCCACAGAATAATGTCACTAGTAATTAGCAGTACATACTAATAATGTTAATTAATTGGAATTCTATACTGATTAGTTGAATGTTAATAGTCGCGAAAATAAAATTTTATTGCACGATACGACCACGACTTTAATTATAGCGCATTAGAAGAGTAGTATAAATAAATTACATTGTTTTTTTGCTGAATTACGTAATATCTATTGCGTGCGAAATAGTAAATGTATTAACATAAGTATTCGTTCGTTAAAGAATTCTCATGGATGTCTAACATTCAATTTTTAGATCATTTCAATATTGGATACTATATAATTCTTGTTATTAGTTATTAGCAAGTAATATTATATGAATATAACAATAATTCCTTTCGAACGTATATTCTACATATTCTTCTTATGTATTGAGATACTTATTTAACATATTAAAGTTAATAGAAAAGTATAATATACTAAATCCAATTTTTTAAAAATCCGCATAAATCCAGGGCGCAACTTACCGTCTATAGTTAGAAATAATCCCCAATTGGGCAGTCCAACAGCCGTGGCGCCAATCACGAAGCATACGAATCCCAAGACTGCAACGCATGTCGAATACAACACCTTGCTATCAGCCATATCACTCCTAGCGACATCACATAATACGCACCATGATCAACACCACCACCCTAATTGGCACCACAACAAACAAAACAAAACCAAAATAACAGAATTCTAACCAACACCAGGTCACATCTTTCACATTGTACTATTACTGAAGCGACGTCGAAATCGAAATTCCCATCGAGAAAAAACAATCTCATAGACTGTCTCCGCACCTCATAAACAAATAACAACAAACACTCTAATTACAATGATTAGATCAAACAAACGAACGTGGAAATCAATAAAATTATATCCCCCGGCAGTGTTGCAGGATATTTAAAATTCCCGCTCGTCGGCAGTAGCCGCGAATCCGACCGCTCGTTTTTCTTTTGTTCTCGTGAGCACGACCAACTTGTGAGGTGCGCGTCGCTGTTACGTCGACAGGTCGGTCACATAAACGTAACGTAGGGACACTGGAGGAAGGCAAGGCACACACTGATTTTTTTCCTAGCTAATTGATTTCTACCACGTATATTTTTAGTTTTGTATATTTTCCGAACGTTAAGTGGACTTGTTGATGGCGGAATCGATCCGTTTGTCGAAGAACTTTAAAAAATGTACACATACACCACAGACGGCGAGTATACGGATTGAGTTGAAACCAGTTTTAGCGAGAGAGTGTTTGGTAGAGATACACCTTGTCGGGGCACGTCACCGGTGCCGTTTGAAATAGGTAGTAGGGGGCCACGTTGAGGCCACTACCTCACCATAATACTTCGTCTACGTCTTCGTGCGTTTCGTGCAAACCGTCTTGGATTCGATTATGGGGGGAAATGTGTTTGCTATTTCGTTTGTGTTCGTGTAATGATATTCATGTTTTAATTGACCCTGTTTTGGCATATTGAAGAAATACTTTGTTTGCGAAGAAAGTAAAGTATTAAGAAAATATTAAATAACTTTATATAACATACGTATTGTAGAATTTAAATATAAACATTCAAGATGATAGTGAAGCAATTTTTTTTTCAGGAAATGAAAAAGAACAGACGAAAATGCAAGCAATTATTAAACTTGAGGTCATTAATAATAATAAAAATATTGCTCTAATAAAAAGGATGTACTTTTATTTACAAACAAGTATTGTGTATGGATATGTATCAAGTAAATGTTATTTTATTATTTTCACTTGTATTAACTAACAATTACATTATAATATGTTCGCACCTTAGTACAGTACAGGCTCTTGATTATAGAATTAACGTATATAACTATCCCATTTGTACATCGCACCGGTGACGCGTCCACGCGCGTATGTATATTTTGTCAGTCGTCGCCTTACAATGTTAAGGGCACTTCGCTCGTTTAGAGTAATTATTACTGTTAAAAGCCGAAAGGTGTAAATTTATAAAAAGTGGTGGACCACTTGCCGTTTTAAACGACTCCCGTGAAGCCAGAAATAGATGTATTTCGTATGTGCGTTGTGAAGAAAGAATGTGCTTACATGCAGAAAACGAGCGTTCCACGTATACCGTTGTTATAATTTCATAACGAAAATAACCTATAAAACAACCTAAAGGTTTTGTTGACGCACTTTCACGAGTTTGTCTTAATGTGGCAAAATCCGAATCTTTCCCGAAAACGCTTTCAAACCTTTCTAGAACACAAACTTTTTTGCGTCTTCTATGTTGCACTATTTGCAGAGATTCCACTAACAACGACGTAATTGTTCTGAATAGTTTTAAATCTGTTTTAAACAAACTATCTTGAAATTTTGAATGACCTTCCTTGATAGCTGCAGTTCCTTTGGGATCGAATAAAAACCACGTCCTTAATATTATCAAAATATTTATGATAGTAAAACGCCGTTGTAACCTTGTTCCTCAACGTGTAAGAATCGGCTTTGGTGGTTCAGGAATATCGGGACAGTCTGTAAAACTGGCAAACACGTTCTGGGAATTTAAGAAAAACAACTTTTGTACTTTCAATTATTGCATCTACATTAGGATAACATCGAGGAATAGTTTTTGCCTCCAAATTTTATATAATATATAACAAGTAGCAGAATCAGAAACCGGCCTACA
The DNA here is from genome assembly GCA_935421215.2 of Melolontha melolontha. Lineage (NCBI taxonomy): Eukaryota > Metazoa > Arthropoda > Insecta > Coleoptera > Scarabaeidae > Melolontha > Melolontha melolontha. The sequence continues at coordinate 95,767,663 of OW285238.1, read as the reverse complement.
GAGAGCATATTTGCGGCACCATGACTGACAAACATTAACACTTGATTTGTTGAAACTGTAAACGTTTCCAATGTATTTAACAATAATTCTGAAATTATTTTGGCAGTAGATTGTTGTACTCTTCTGCAGGCTAGCAAAATTGAAGGTAATGATTGATATGGTTTCATTGCATCAACTGAATTTTTTACAATCTGTTGTTTTGTTCACACATAACCACGTTTTTTATTTTTCAATTCAGGTTTAATCATACGTTCAATACGTTCATGGGGGGAGAGGGGAGGCGATAAAAAATGTAGCCTTTTTGGGGCAGGTAACGTTGACGTTGCTTTACCGTAGTGCTTCCAAAATGAAAGAAATTATTCGTTATCTACAAACTTAAATGGTACATTATATAATATGAAAGTCACACATGAAACGCGTCGTTCGCAGTGGAAATTGCCTTGAACATATTAGCGGTATATCATACACTTTACTATACTGCCATTGCACATTAAATTCGATCATTTCTTTATCAATTTATGAGCTACTTCGTTAAACGGTCTTTTTATATATAGGCGCTAGGACGAGCCGCCGGTGATATGTTACTCGAATGAACCTCTTTACTTATTTGTTAATGTGCAATGTTGTCGGGTTCTGTTAAACAATTTGAATTGAGTGATGTTAGTAACGTCATTTACTATTTTGTTTCTTGGTATTAAAAGTCATTATTTGTTGTGTTTATGTGTTTATTTTCGACCTCTTGTATTTTGTTCTTAAATTGTAATAATTAGAGTTCGAATTTTATGTAAAAAATATATTATTAGGAATGTCACCCCAATCTTCACACTCAAAAAATGCGATTAGCAATATAAACAAATTACATATTTTGCATAAAATTTAGTTGATATTTTTAGTTTGTATGCATAAAATGAATATTTTTTACATTTCCAGTATGCCGTATACGAAATTTTATGGAATAATACAATGTTTCTTGTTTGATTATATATTTGTCTATTGTGATCTTAATTGTTCCAAGAACTTAAGTATTGGTAAATTGTGATTGGGTGAAATACATCCCAACTTTTTCGAGTCTTAACATCTCAGCAGCTTTTCCGAATTGGAAATTATATTTGCTATCCAAACGTGCAAAGCTGAACTTTAATTTAATTCAAAATAGCTAAAGTGAGTCGCGTAGTCTTGTGGCCTGTGGATAAAAAATGATCCAGAATTAACTTTGGAGAAAGAAAAAGTATTCTGTAATGCCTGTGAAAAAGTGGTAGGTTCTCACTAATTATTTAAATTGAATATACATATTCTTAAATCATTTAGAAAACATAATAAGCCAACACCCGTTGTTCAAACATTGTATTTACTGGATAAGATATGTGGATGACATATTAGTTTCTTTTAACGGTACAGACAGACAATTAAAATCTTTACCTAATTACATTAACACTATTCACCCAAAAATCAAATTTACCATTGAAATAGAAGAAAATAAATCCATAAACTTTCTAGATCTCACTATAACACACACAACTAAAAAACATGAATTTTCTATCTACCACAAACCCACACATACAGACACAACTATACACGCACATTCGTTTCACCCCATTACACACAAATTATCTGCTTATCAATCAATGCTTCACAGACTAATTAACGTCCCGTTGAGTAAAGAAAACTTCGATATAGAATTAAATAGAATACACGTTATAGCGCTAAATAACGGTTTCACCATAAATTTAATTAATAATATTCTAAAAAAAAAAAAACAGAAATCTAAAACGATATCTTCAATTTACTCCACAGTAAAAAACAATAGAACATTTAGTTATAATTCTATCACATACATCGGTACAATTTCAAACAAAGTAGGAAACTTAATAAAAACAAGTAAAGAAGAGACCATTTCATTCAAAACCAACAATTCCTTACAAAACGCTATAAAAAATAACAAAATAAAACGGACAATAGATTAAACTCAGGGGTTTACAAGTTGACATGCGAAGATTGTAAAAAAGTGTATGTCGGACAAACAGGACGGACATTTGATATTAGAATGAAAGAACATGAAAGAAGCCACAGAGATAAGAAGACAGACTCAACTTTTGCCAATCATTGCCTAGAACATAATCACAAATTCAACACTAATTTTAAAACTTTGCATGTTCTAGATAAAAGTAAAAAACTTAATATGTTAGAAAGTTTAGAAATTAACAAATATAATAAATTAGGTATAATTTTAAATGACCAACTAGACATAAATAACTCCCCCCTACTAAACTTAAAACTCATACATGTCCACCCCCTCTTAGAATGAGATTAGTTCTGTACTTTGTATTGATATATATAAGATCTAATTGATATTTTAAATTAGTATATTCATCCACCTGATGAAGCCACAGTGTGGTGAAACATATGTAGTGTGTTAACATTATATATTATTTTGAAACTATACAACTGTGTTTTATTATATCTAAATTATGTATGTGCTATTTACAAAGTTGTAATTTAATACATAAAAAAAACATTAAGGATCACCTTCTGTACGTTACTGTTGAAGAAACGACCGATGTTCGTGATCACTATATCGAAAATTTATTAGTTGGCGTAGTTATCCAAAATATTTTTTAATCAGTACAAAAGGGTTAGAGAAAACCAATAGCGTAGAAATTGTTGTTAATGAAAGTTTAACGACTTTTTTGCTTCAGATATTCTGCCGGCTGACAAAATTCTACTTTTTGTCATAGACGCTGCGTATATGACTAAAGCAGGGGCAAATATATAAATTTTTTACAAAAATTTAATCCACGTGACTTCTCTAGCGCACGGAATAAATAGGGTTGCGTGCAAATTAGAGGTCAGTGTCCTTTAGTTAATTCTTTAATTTCAAACGTAAAAAAATATTTAAGAAAGAACCCAAGCATATAAAGAAAAATTGCCGAATGTTCCTCTACCTCCTGAAGCGGTAATTACCCGATGGGGAACGTGGTTAGACGTAGTCATATTCCACGTGAATAACTATAATCATATAAAAAACATTCTATTAGATTTTTCTGATTTAGCTGAATTAATTATAAAACCCAAAAGTTTATTCGAAGAAGGCGAGATTCTAGATCAGTTGACGTATATTAAAACCCGTTATAGATTTTTAAGTGGATTAATTAAAAAATTAGAAACTGACCAAATATCTTTATTAGAGTAAATTTCTATTATAGAATATTGTGAAAATTTATTAAAAAATATTCCAGGTCGAACTGCTAAAGTTATACTAGATAAATTTTATAGTGTTACAACAAAGAATGATGGTTTTCAAAAGTTAACAGAAATATCAAAGATTTTATCATTACCATTAAGGACTGTTAAAGATAATAATTTACATTTAGACCCCGAACATCTGGCGTCATTAAAATATGCACCTATCACTTCAGTTGAAGTCAAAAGAACGTTTTAAACATATACAAATATTTTAAGCGATAAAAGACAAAATTTTAGTTTCGAAAATCTTGAAAAGCACGTCGGCCTCATTGCGAAAGTGAATACATAGTTATTAATATTAACTATACATATAATTCTATGGATGTTACTTAATAACATAGGAATGGAGATCCAATTTCTAATCCTTCAAAACCTCTGCCGGCGTAACCCTCCCACGGTCTCAATTAGGTATCAAATAGGTCCTGTACAGGCCACGGAAGGTGCAACTCAATGCTGCATAAGCGGAAACTAGCAGATATTTAAAATATGGGGAACAAACTATGGCCTACATAGTAAACGACTGACCCAGAAGAACTTTCCCTGGTAGCATATACGAGCTGAGCAAGGCAACTCCTGAGCACCGGACTGGTTGAAAAATTTAGATATTAGTATATAAATGACTTTTTCTCCCGACCGAGAATAAAGTGTTATCTTATACATCTGACAATTGACATATATTAGACTACATACTTTATTCTCTAGGGAATAAAATATTCGATTTTCCCTAGGGAATAAAGTGAATACTGTAGTGAATGACTTTTGGTTCATTTTTTTAAGCCAAAATTAATTTAACTGTCAGATTGACGAAGCATTTAAATATATCAATCAATTTTATTTTATAAACGTAATAGTAACATTAGATGAGTTTACAATATTTATATATGGACAATCATCTGATATCTTAACTTGGCGGTTGCTTACAGTAGTGGTTGTGCAAGGTTCGTTCTCATTTACTTGTAAACTCGTTTTACCTTAGTAACCAGAAACTATGCACATTTTCATGACAAACCAACTTAATTGAAAGACATCAGATCAATCTATCAATCAACTGTCAAACTAATAATGAAATAAATTATTACATTTAAGGTCGGGAGAAAAGTTTTGTATGTAATTCGGGAATAAACGTCTATAATCCCTCAACAGAAAATGCCCTCGCTCCCTTCGGTCGCTCAGGCATTACTTACTGTCTCGGGATTAAAACTGTCGTTTATTCCCTTATTAGATAAATATCTATTATCCACGACTATTGTATAAAATATTCATAATCCAGGCGCGGCTCGTGGTGACGTACTGTTGGAGCACGTACGATGATGCGAGTGCTTCGTGTATGCTCATGTACTAACTGTAGCGTTTTCTTAGTAAACACCGAAAACACACGAGGCACTTGCATCATTGTACATTGTACGTGTCCTTATAGTACGTCATCACGAGCCGCGCCTGCATAATACGTGTGTTCCCTCAAGCATTATGATATCCATTAATCACTAATGAATAATGAGATCATAATTCACTGGTCTGTCAAACTTCAATGTGACAACAATGATTGAAATTCTTCCGACTAGTTTTGCTAGTAGTAGTCATCTAAAGGTATCATTACTCAAATTGAAACGTCAAATTTTGAATATTATATTTTTAAATATGTTCATAAATACAGTCGTGTATTCTACTCGCACATAATGGCTAATATTCACACGGGTGATTTGCGCGTGCGCGTGTGGTGCTAACTTCACCCTGGTGAATAATAGCTCGTTTCTGTGACCTTCTTTTTGTCATATAAGTGATTTATACACTAATATCTAATTTTATAAATAAAATACTATAAATATCAAATTAGAAAGTACTGGAAAACGAAATAATTGCTCATTCCTAAACAAATATTCACAAAGGTTAACCACGTGTAGCATTAAATTTGCAACAATTTACTGCAATGGAGTTTTCCATTAAAATAAGCCTGTGTTTACTTCATTCTCTAGCTTCATCGTTTTCTTTCTCGCTTTTGCCTGAGGATGAATTAATTAATATAATGGGCATATTTCCAAATAAAAACCCTGCTGGAGACGATTCGTATCTAGTACCTTATTTGGCGACTATAGATACGTTCTGGAATATTCTCTTAAAGTATTTATTAACTTACCAATGTCATGGAATGTTTCTTTCTGATAGATGGAAGAATACAGGAACTGTTCGTGTGCATATGAAAGGAGATATCGCTTTGATTAGTAATTATTAACTTATTAACTAATGCCTATGAAAGAATATTGTACTCCAGACATTTTAGTGGTACTTGCTCTCAATTCTTCCTAACCAATACGGTTTCAGCTTGGATAAATCCACTCATACCAATCTGGAGTCAATTGTCCAGAATATCGGTGAAGTTTTGGACAATCGAGAATATGTCGATGTAATTTATACTAACCTAGCTAAGGTATTTGACTGGATTGATTATGAAGTTCTGCTTCTATCAATCTCCTCTGGTCTTATCTATCTCAAAGAAAGCCATGTGTTATACACTTACATACGCTGCTCAACAATTGCTAAGGAACAAAGTAATATTGTACGTCAGTTTTAGTTAAAATAAAATACATTTAAAATTATATTTATCTACTACAATACTGCCTTTGTTTAAACGATTTAACGATAAAGTTTGTTTTTATGGCTGTTTCTTTTCTGGTTGTTTTTATAAACTGCAGCGTGTTAGTGTGAAATCCATTTTCAATATTTTCTTTCCTTATAATGGTAGTTGTTATTCCGTTGCCTTAAAAGGTAGTTTTATGCGAGATTATAGTGAAAATATGCCTCGTCTTTGCAGCCCGCACACATGCAACAAATTATACAATTGATCAACGAAAGGCAAACGCAACGCGAAGTAATATTTAGGTTTTACGTAAAGTGTTGTAAATCAGGCTTGGAATTGCTACATGACAAATGGTACACCACTATACATTCATGGTGGAGGGCGACTATGGCGTACAGCTCTTGTCGAAGACCGATACTTGCGAATAACTGCAAGACGGAACCCAACCTATTCTGCTTCGCGCATTAATACGTTACTACGTAAGGCCACTGGTGTATCGGTTCTAACCAAACAGTTAAAAGAAGGCTGCACATGATTGGTTTACATGCAAGAAGATGCCAGCAATGTCCACAGCTAAGTAGAAAGTATAAGAGTTCCATATTCCGTGTGTATAATTCCGATGGATGTGTTTTGGTATAAAGAGAACCAAGTTAGGGATATGATGAACATTTAAGGGCTCTGGTCGCTAATTTTGGTGGAGGTTCCATCTGCGTTTGGGGTGTAGTTTGCTTGAACGGCTGCACTGACTTGGTGGTTTTAATCCATACCAGAACAATCGCTTAAAGATATAGAGATATCGTTATCGAGACTATTATTGTTCCATTATTGATGCCAATGTGTGTCCCCGCCGAGGGCGCATTGTAGCCGAAAGCCAGAATTTTACGGCATTGACCGCATGAAATGGCCAGCCCGGTCACTAGACATGAACTATATAGAACAAGTCTGGGCCCAGATTTCGAAGCAATTGAACATCTTACAGCAGGCTGCAGAAACGCTAGAACAGTTAGGAAATGTCTGAGAAATTTGGACAAATTTACCTCAAGATTTCGCGAATGGAGTGATTCAGAGTATGGCTGCTAGAGGCTTCAAAGTCTTATTCGGAGTCGGGGTGGGTCGACGCGATATTAACTTTTTCTGTATTTGTTTTTAATTACAACTTTTTGAATAATTTTTTGTCTTGTTGGGTTTTTATCTCTGTTTGTTTCATATTTTCTAAAAAGCATAAAACATCAATTAGGTACCAAAAAACAAATAACATATATATATATATATATATATATATATATATATATATTCGATTTTCTGGAGGTATCCACTCTTAACACTTTCCTTAGCCATCTCATCTCATTCATTCTTTTTGTGTGTCCGAACCAAGACAATTGTTTTTTCTCTATGTTGTCAATAATATCTTGCTCGATGTTCATCCTCCTTCTTATTTCTGTATTTCTTATCCTGTCAAGTCTCGGTATTCAACAGCTTCCTCTTAAAAAATCCATTTCTGTGACCAGCAGCTTCCTCCTATTAATTTTTCAATCAATTCAAATCCCATCCTTCTGAACCATATGTCGAAATACTCTTAACGATTGAGTTGTAAATGCGATGTTTTGTGTCTCGTCTAATGTTTTTTTCCCAAAGTATGGAATTGAGTGCTCCAATAGTTGTATTGCCTTTTATAATTCTTTCCTGGCTCTCATCTTTGCTGTTTCCTTGCTTATTGAAAATTACTCTAAATATTTAGCTTTGTCAACGCTATATATTGTTTCGTTTTTCAATGGTAAGTTGTTGTTTTCATCGCTGCCCACAATGAGGTATTCACATTTACTCATATTAATTTTAAGACCCGCTAGCTTCATTCAGCTTTCTAACCATGTAACTCAAATCCTGGCCGTCTTCTGTGATTACTATCTGATCATCTGCGAAGAAAAGAGTGTATAGGGTATTCTCACCAACTTGGCGACCCATGTTCTTACATTTGCATGTCCAGCCTTTTAGGGAATGGTCTAGATATATTTTAAATAAGACAGGAGACAGACAACACCCTTGTCTGAGTCCCTTTGTGGTGTTGAAGGATTCAGTCAATGATGTTCCAACTTTGATTGAATTTCTTTTGTAATATTGTTGGATGGCCCTAATTAATGTTGGTTTAATGTCGAGCTTTTCCATTGTTTTCCATAACTGTGATACTGGGGCACTGTCATAAGCTTTTTCTAGATGAATGAAAGCTATATGTGTTTCTCTAACTCTCTGAGTTCGCTTTACTAATGTTATTTTCAAAGTAAAATGATTGTCCGTAATAGATCTTCCCACCCGGAATACCGCTTGTTCCTCCGGTTGCTGATTTTGAATGTCTTCTTCAATTATATTTCTAAGAGTCCGGGAATATATTGTTCCTATTGTTGTAATGACTGCTATACCCCGGTAATTCTTGGGATCGTCTCTTGAACCTTCTTTAGGGATAGTAGATATATAGGAAGTTCTCCATTCAGTCTGTGTTTCTTCGCCATTTAAGCATCTTTCAAATAAAAGTTTTAGTGTTCTTATCAGCTTTTCAGGGCCATCTTTTATGAATTCTAGGTGTATCCTTCTAGGTCCAGGAGATTTTCTCAATTTTACGGATTGTTGTACTTGTTTTAATTGAGGATCTATATGAGTTAACTTACCTATTTGGCATTGTTCTCTCAAAAATTCAAAGCATTTTTCTTCCAAAAGGTTTTTGAAATGATGTACCCAGTCTTTTTTTGTTATGCTGCCTTGTCTGTTTGATGCTTTTACCGATTTTATGGTCTTCCAAGCTTCTGAGCGTCGGGTTTCTCCTATTTGTTGTTCTATGTACTTACACTTTTTTTCCAAGATTTATTCTTTTTCTTAATGTCTTCGGTTTTTATCTCCCTATTTGCTCTTCTATATTCTGCTCTTGTCACGTTGCCGTTCTTTTGAAGAAGTTTTTGGTAAAGGATACTCCATCTTTTGCTATTTCGTGCTCGGCTACTCTGGTTATATAAATGTACAAAATCGTTGATGTTTTCGATTCTGCTTCCCTTTTTCTTTTTTTTCAAATAACATAATTAGAACAATTCAACTTGAAGAATCGCAGCAAATACATGTGCTCCTTAGCAATTGTTGAGCACTGTATATGGTTACTGCTTCAATAACACAGGTCGGCAAAAATATCTTTTTTCAGCTACATGGGATGTTTTTGGCAAATATTATGTTTTCTAGTCTGTTGAATCTAAAAATGATCTCCACTTTAACCAAAGGTACAGTTTTTTTTTTTGCGAAATACAAATGCAAATTTATTCCCATTATGCAGCAAGACTGCTTTAAGGCTTGTTTTTGACGAATCAAGGCGCCACTCAGCGCCTAATCGAATCACTTCATTGGCCATTGAACATCACTATAGAAAACGAGAATTCCCTCCATAGCGAAAAATTCAGTGAATTCTCACTCTCGTTGCCTGTACCACGAAAATGAGGTTCCGGGTGATAACAGGTGTTTATTTTTAGTCTTGACTCCAACAATTTGGTAGCATCTCTCGAAAGGCCTAAATCTCTAACCTCTAACCAGGTTATTGAGCTCGTTCTGAGAAAAAAGTTGGGGCCCCTCATCAACAAAAAAATTTGAACTAGATTTATCCTGGAGAGGTAATGTGTTTTCATCCCCAGAATGACTTGGATATCATCCAAACTGGAAGGTGGGTGTGGAATTGGTGTTTCAGAGCTACGAGGCACTGCACGAAGAGCTGAATTAAGGTACGGGTAAGATATTTTCTTTTTATTTTTGTATTGAAACCTTTCACATCTACCGATCAGAAACAGCAGTCGGTAGTGTGGTTTTGGTGTTCACGCCATGTCATAGGAATGCCAAAACGAAATGAGTATTTTCTACGAAGATCTTCCTCGCACCTTATGAGGAGCTCAGGCTTTGTTTTAATCCCCGTGTTTTAACTTGAAGTAAGAAGCAAAATACACTTTTTTCACAAAATCACTTATGTTTCTTTGTTGAATTTTTAGAAGTGTATTCACCACGAATCAAACAAAAGTTTTCAGGAGAAATAACACAATCTCTTGAAACCATAATATATAACTAAAAACATGAGTACCTGCAAAATGTAAACTGAGTGTGGCTTATACAGCAACCAAGATTCTGAACTTATTTATCTTGTTGAAAAATTACCAAATCTGACAACACGCTTGTTTATACTCATACCTAATACGCACAGACAGTAAGATTCTCCACTTTTCGCTAAACGGGCGTTTCATTCTAAATAAATAACTTTGCAAGAAAATCTAACGAGATGAAATTTTTCAAGTATTTTTCCCTGTTTTATATAAGAAACAGCATAAGCATCCTGTGCAGTTTTTTGGCTGCAGACCTGTATTATTGATGAGGAGTGAAATTTGGGTCATTTGCTGCTTGTTTTGTTTATAAATTCTTATTTATAAACAATCTTCTCCTTCATGTAGATCTCGGTTCCAACCCGGAAACCGAGATCTACATCTAGAGAACGACCGCGGAAACCTACACCTACATTAATCTTCTCCTTCTCCAAGTTAAGTGTCATATTTTTAACATACATAGACGACATAAAAATCTAGTCGTAATTTCTACAATTGATGATAACATTAAATTTCAACGAGATCTGGATATACTGTTGTATGGTGTGAAGCCTTTAAAGTTAAATTAAATATATTAAATATTAAAGTACTGTGTGGTTACCTATATTTGATTTGCTATGCCCCGCATCCTCTTATTGTATTCAAGGCGATATTTTAAAAAGAAAAACTGAAATGAACTAAGTCTTGGAGTCTAATTTGACTCAAATCTTACCATTAGCTCGCACATAATGTTACACAAAATCGTAACTCTATTTAACCAAACGAAACTGGCTTTTAAACTTCCCAAAACTTAGTAGCGCTAATGTTACTTACGATTAGGGTTTGACGGTTTTTCAAACCCGGTGTTAAAAAACAGGTTTAAAAGAATTCAAATTATGATGTAAAAATTAATTTTTAACTTATTTGATTTGTTATTCATTCTATGCAACATTTTTTCAACGTTGCGGGTAGCTTTGGCTAGTGCTTGTGCATTGTGCACTGCGCACGTGGAAAAGACGAGCCAAACCGACTTATTTTATGTTAGTACATAATATGCACTACAATGTACTCAATGTACTACGTATGTGCAATCCGTACCAGTCACGACAGGTTCGCTTAATCTTGTAAAGTGAAAACTGGAAACAAAAATATAAAGTTGTTATAGTTGGTAAAAATAATATATTAAGTATGTTTCTATTTTTGCATTTTACATTTTCCATTTTAAAACTTTAATTTTATTATATAAATTTCTTCTCTCAAAAATTAATGCAAAATAAAAAGTTCTGGCTTCTGTCTAATGGGATTTTACATAAAACTCAGGGTGTTAAAATAATCCACATTTTCTTTCCCAACGTTTCGACATAAATTATGTCTTTATCAACTTCGCAATTAGATTTAGAAAATGCGTATTTTTTCAAAATTCCTAAAAGATATGTAGATTTCCTTAAATTACATTAATATTAATAGTTAAAATAATAAAATTGTAAGATAAACTTCAAAAATATTTATTTAATAAGTTTAATTTCATTTTTAGATAAAAATGAATAAAGCAGAAGTTTGGGATAGTTTCAAAAAGTTAGGGATAGACAAGGCAATCTGCAATCATTGTAATAATATGTTGAGCTGCAAAAGATCATCTACGAGCAATCTACATAATCATTTGAAAGCAGTTCATAAAATAATTATCGAAAAGAAATCAGAAACGATCGGCGAAGAAGAAACGCCTGGATCTTCCTCTTCTTCAAAAAAACAAACGAATATTTAATTTTATGAAAGTGAAAAGGAGTAGTTTAGAAGAAATCATATCAAAACTTGCGGCAATGGATGGATTTTTTATTAATAGCATTACAAATAGCTCATTCGTACGAGAATCTCTTTAACAACAAGAATATTCATTACCAAGAAACAACTCTAGAGTAATGGATCTGATTCATGCGTTTTATGACAATGCCAAACGTGAAATTATTATTGAATTAGATTCAATAAAAAATAATAGGGAAAAATTCTCTATAATTTTAGACGAGTGGACTAGCAAAAGAAATCATAGATATTTAAACATTAATGTATACCACTTGGCAGAAAATTTTAATTTGGGATTAGTGCCAATTGCTGGTTCCTGTGATGCTCAGAGAACATTAGAATTGGTATCTGAGAGGCTACAAGATTTCAACTTGAATCTAGAAATTGACATAGTTACAGCAACAAATGATGGTGCTGCTGTCATGAAAAAAATTTGCAAGTTATCATCTATAATAATTAATCAACAATGCTATTCACACGCCATTCCAGTTACTGATGTGTTATATAAACATAGAGAAATGGCTGAAGCTGAAGCCGAAGTAAATGTTTCAAGTGAGAAATCGGAAGATGAAGATGAAGACGAATATAACGATTATGAAGATTCTCCTTATTATGTTTGTAACCAATAACATACTATTTCTATTTTGTGTGACAATTAAAAACAATCAGTTTCACAAATTAGAAAAATTTCTAAGCTTTTTAGAAAATTTCCAGTAAGAAATACCATTCTCCAAAATTATATCAAACAATAAAAAGGAAAGGAATTAAATTTAATTCTTGACTGCAAAACAAGGTGGAATTATAGAGACATGATTAGAAGATTTCTGGCAGTAAAAGAATGTGTTATTTTAGCATTGAATGATATTGGTTCTTCTTGTATGTGGAATGAAGCTCATTATCCTAAACTTTTAAACTTCGTAAAGTCTTGGGACCGATTCATCTAGCAGCTGAAGGCTTAGGGCGACGAGATGCCAATTTATTAACAAGTTAAAGTATATTTGAATTTCTGTTAAATGAACTAAAAATTTAAACACTGAAATAAGTTTGAAATTATTATATGCTTTAGAAGAACGAATTCAAGGAACAAGAAGTAGAATTAGCAACTCTTTTTCTTTTTTTGCAAAATCCACAAAACATTTCCAGTTCAGCAAAGAAATCTAGTGTACATTCTTTAGCTTCAAAAACCGAAATTATTAAGTTATCTAGAAAGATATTGTCTAGAATATTTCCAAATTCTTATGTGGAAACTGATTCTGATGAAGAGCAAATCGAAGAAACTACTCATCAGAGTCAGAGTAATGATTTTTTAAAGGAAGCCATGGAAAAATCAATTCATAAGGTTGTTGAAGAACCAGAAGAAAAACTTGCAAATTCAAAGACACTGAAAGCCGAATTTTCATTATTTGAGGCAACGAATAAAAGTACCAGAAACTTAGATTTGTTATTTGATGCCCTAAAAACTATAAAACCAAGCTCAGTAGCTAGTGAACGAGTATTTTCAATTTCTGGCAAAGCTGTGTCCAAAATAAGAACATGACTTAGCCACCGTTCAGTGGATATTTTATGTTTTTTAAAATCCTATTTTCTTAGGAGAAATTAAAATTAGTGAAATAAATATAAATATTATTTGAAATTTGAACTTATTGTTGAAGTTTTCGTTGTTTTGTGTAAGTAATATGTAATCCTTATTTTTTTTTATATTTTGAATTTAATATTGATTTCGTTCTTTGTTATTTTATATAAATTAAATAAAATATTTTTTCCTATTCTATTTTTTTTTGACGAAAATTCGAAAACCGGCTGAAACCGGTTTTTTGGAAATCTGGAATTCGAAAACCGATTTTTCAAAAAGTAAGTTTTTGTATAAACCCTACTTACGATGTTGTTCCAAAATACAGAACCAACAAGCCAGACTCAGACTAGCTTCGAGTGAAGATGATCGTGCGGTTTCCTTCGAAACGTTGACTAAATTAATCTAGTTCAAAAATAAATAAAAATACGCCACCGTGTATTATATAATTTAGTTGGTCTGTATGAATTCGTAGACGATTGTGGTACATCTAACCAGATGTCAATAAATGAAAGATGGTTTACAAGGAAGCTACCAAATTTATTTATGTTGCTTTCATGAACATAACAATTAAGAAAACAATGCTTTAATTAAGTTAAATCAAATTACTAATTCAAAATTCAAAATATAACTGTCAAACTAATTATACGGAAATTATTATAAAAAATAAGAAAAGGCATAATAAGTAAGTTTATCTTACACGACCTCTACTAAAGGAAAAATAAAGAAATTGTCGATATCTCTCAAATTTTCCCTTACAATCAGTAAAGAATTCTATTTAAATGTCGTGAATTAAAATATCACTCTGTATAACAAAATTATTGGCTACCAAGCCATCAAAATTAAACATACAGTATATCATAGATTAATAAATCTTCAACAATATTTAAATATGTATATCACTGGGTATAACAAAAATTAAATTAAATGCAAAGTTCGAACAAAATCAATTCTATCACAGCGTATAATTTTTCTTTATAAAAAAAGATCCTTAAATTTTACCAAAACCTAGTTTTTCTAGCTAGTAGTCTAAATTATATTAATTATTATTATTTTTTCTCAAAAAAGAAAACAACAGAAAGGAAGAAAAAACAGACTTTACGATTAAGTAGGACAAAGATAAAGGCAATTATGTGAAATTAAACTGTTAACACAACAAAAAAAAGGTACTACTGCATATTTTCTTTTAAAACCAATCTATCAGAAATTATTAAAATAGTTGAACTCTAATTACACAATCGGTACACAAATATTACAAACATAAAGTTTAATAAATGAAAATGACAATTTCGCAACAAGAAAATGGTCCAGATGGCATTTACAAAAAAAAATACAAACTTTTTATCACGCTAAATTATCTCTCTACAATTTTTCGTGAATTAATAATTTAACAGATCGATGGAATTGTGTCTTTGAACTACCAAGTATGTAGTTGTACCTAGTTAGCTTTATTCGAAGAGATGCAGATGTCCTAACGGGACTTGCGGCGTTTGCTTGAAGCCTTAATTCTCGGACAATCGGACACATGTTCAGGCAGTAGGACGCCTTCAGGGCGTCTAATTTTCCAAAAAATTACCCTCAAACGATAATGCCAAAACTAAAAATTGAAAGCACTTCGATAACACACTGCCAACTCGCTGACCTTCCGAACAAAAGTGAACAAAAAACGCATAATCCTTGTACCCTCTACTACATATATTATCGATAAGGCGTTATGGAAGATGCGAAGGGTATACATGGACTGACCAAAATATTGTAACAATAATTTATCTTTGTTACATTGTTGTAACGGGAAAAATAAGCTCTTTTTAATGATGTCATAGCCAACTATGAGTGCCATTTAAGAAAACCAAAGTTTGTGTCATAACTCGAAATTAGCAAGGTAAGAAATTAATTAATGCAGGTTGATAGCGGGTATAGCTAGCAACCTTAATTTTTTCCTTTTCAATTTTTCTCTAAATCTAATAATAAGGTAATTAGACGAGATTAAAGAAGATGGAGAAATTTAGTTTTTTGCAAAATCTATTAAGCTGTGAACTTTTGCTGAAGTACAAGTCAAGCTCGTAAAACTGCACTTCTTTCCCCATTTAACCAAATCTCTATCTGTTGTAGTTTCCGAGATCTTCATAGAAAAATGAAAAAAGCTCACCCGGTATATGGTGGGAAAACTAGTTGATGAATACAAGCAATGGGGTCTAGAAATAAGCCTAGAGACAGCATAGAAGGGACGAGGTGAACATAAGAAGAAAGATTGGACAAGGAAATATGAT
The DNA here is from genome assembly GCA_935421215.2 of Melolontha melolontha. Lineage (NCBI taxonomy): Eukaryota > Metazoa > Arthropoda > Insecta > Coleoptera > Scarabaeidae > Melolontha > Melolontha melolontha. Next base: position 95,752,111 of record OW285238.1, on the reverse strand, counting down.
ACATTATTTTTTGTGAAATAACGGCATACAAGAGCAGCATCGGCAGTGTTAATTGAGTCCAAAAATTCATTTCTTTCTTTCTTAAATCCTTGCAGTAACGAAGAAACAATCATGAAATTTACTTGGCGCTTATCTTTCCATTTTTTCAGCTTGTCTTTTAATGATATCTTTAACACTTTCTGTAGATGATTATGCCTTGTATATCTTGCTAAATAGAGGCATTAACTTTGTCTTTATTTTCACGATTAACTGAAGTTGTAGCTTCTCATATGTGTGGTTCATTTTCTATAAACATTCTTGCGTCTCAAAAAAACATTTCGAGCACTCGAACACATTGACCTTTTAGAAAGATATTAATCCTTATATTTTGCTCATAGCCTTGGAAAAATTTCTGTTGAATTCACGTTTTTATCGATAAGAAAGACGATTATCCAAATAATAAATAGGTCAATGCACATAATTTTTTTAAATTGTTTCGAAATTGAAAAACGATTTAAATTTGAATGCTTCTCGTATGTAGAATATTAATTATACTTGCATTTTGTTCTAATGTTCGTGTATATATTCATATATCGTTATAATTTAAAATATTCACATATGTAGTTTGTTTGTAATCGGTATGTCACACTGGAATTACATTGAGTACCGTTCCGGTAACTCAAGCGAGGCTCCGGTCAACGACTCATTTTCAAGGCTAAATTACATTATATATCCGTACGAATTTTAAAATAAAGTACGAAGAATGTAGACGCGTGGTTTCCTCATGAATCGAATAAAATAAAATATTAACAGTTCTAACTTTATATCCATTTCCTATCTCGTGCTGGTTGTTTTAATTTGTTCTCTAATTCGCTGGAAGAATTTTGACGATGAACTCGTAAATTGAAAGCTTATTTCCGCAGATTTCCGCTCTTTTTTTATTAAATTGGATTTTAGGTATTATGTTAAGGCCATTTGGAAACAGTTCATGACATTCCTATATTTATATGCGGAATAATTCACTGATATTAGTAAACATTTGGAACATAGAAAGCAATACCTTAATACTATTTACCTTGAAAATACAAATCCCTCCAGAAAAAGTGCGAAATGAATTATTTAAACTTGGCTTAAATTTAAAGCAAAAATAATCCTATCAGATTTTTTTATAATAAAACAGTATCGAAATGTGCTTCATATCGATACGCTTTTTTTCATTTTTCAATGTTGACATTTTTCGAACAGAAATAAATATCATTGCTGTCATTTGATATTAAAATTTAAGTACATTTGACAGAAATGATATACGTAGAAAAATATTACGCAAAACACAACACACAAAACACACAAAGTATATTGTATAAAATTGACAGCAAGGTATATTAGTTTATATGTTACTCATATTTATATTTTTAAATAAAATATCAAGTAATGTTTACGAAAATTAATAAATGATATTTCTCAGATAGCAAGATTTAAATTTGAAAAGATCAAGTATCAATGTGACCAACTGCATACTTTATATAAAAATTAAACTCTCAATTTTCTGAATCTGGAATTAAATAATTTCAATTTTTTTATGTAAAAAATGCAAAATAGAAAAAATAGTATAAAAAACTCGTTTCATAAGGCCTTTTGTCACACTCATTCTTTAGAAAATTCGCCGCTATTGCGGCTCGGTTTCTAAACTGAACATGGTGTCTTATGAAACTTGCGTTTTCATATACTATTATCAATAGAAGTAGTATGTTTTGAAATGTGGCTGATGTCAGTAGCCATATTTAAAATATTAAAATTGTCAGTCGTTGTCAAGTGTGTTTAGTAAAACCTTTTTTAAAAAAGAATTATCACATCAAACGTATTTGCCTATGCGGATGACTTAAAGATATACAACGGGTAAGAATGTGGATGCTACTCTCAATGGTGCTATCAACTTCCGGAAAGGTGTCTATGAGGAAACATATTCTAATATGCTGCAAATTACTTGTGCAGTACATGCTCTCCACAGAATCTGTGAATATACCAGAGACAGCTTTCCGGAAGCTGATAGACTTGCATCCACTTTTAAAAAAGTTTTCAGAAAAGCACCATTGAGAGTAGCTCTTTACAGGGAACCTTTCATCTTTATCACTGCCTCCCTCTCCAGTAATAACTACAAGGGAATATGGTTGGAAGCTACTAGTTTTTATGCAGAGAATTTTGACAGTTTACAAAATTTCGTTGCATGTTTAAATGACGATGCTAGAAGTATTTCTGAGGAACTAATATAAATTACAAATTTAAAAGATCAGTTCTTTCTTCAGGAACACTTTGGAAATTTGCCAAAATTAATAACTCAGATTAAATGATGGATTAATCACATTAGATGGGGTTATTAATAATTTGAAAAATATTCAAACTGACTTCGGATGTGGCCTTTGGCAAAAGTTAGACGCAGTTTTTAATAGAAATCCAGATTTAATAACATTGCGGCAATTGTGTATGCGGGCAATGCCTCAAAATCTAACTGCTAAATATGCTGAAATAAAAGAATATTTCCAGTACGCACCTATAACCAGCTGCTATGTAGAAAGGACGTTTTCTATCTACAAAGATGTATTTCATTCAAATAGAACAAATTTTACAGAAGAGAATCTTGAGAAAGTATTGCTAGTTAATATTAATACTCCTTTACTCAACTTGAACTACAAAATGAACAAATAAAAATGTATTTCGTATTTTAGAGATCACCACTCGTTTGTTTTCCAATTAACATACAAAAAGGTTTTGTTTAATTATGACAATACGTTAAGCACGTATAAAGCGTTTGTACAATATGAAACAAACATGTAAATAAATAATTTACATATCTGTAAGTTACAGATATGTAAATTATTTATTTACATGTTTGTTTCATATTGTTCCAATTAACAGTTAAAACTATGAAAAAAAGAAACTAACTCGCTGTACTTTATTTATCTTACGAAATATAAACTAATAAATAAAGTAAACCCCCTTTATGATATAGACTATTTATATGGTCCATCGTAACTTCGACCTGATGCGTCCGGTGTCTACTTATAATATCTTTATTATTTTATATATGCAATTGAAAACATTCTGAAAGGCAGATGATTAACGTGGAACGAGGCAAAAGTGTTAGCAAGAAAAAAAAATTAAAAAAAGAGAAGATTCATGTTTAGACATTAAGACATATTTTCTAACCATTAATGGTAGAAGAGAATTTGGAGAAAAAAATACTGCAACTTTGTCAATTTACAACAAAGTTAGTATTATGGAATAAATATATTTGGATGTAGTGTATAGCGTAAGCATTGACAAAATTTATTTGTGGTTTTAAATTGAAAAAAATATTTATTAAACCTTTCATAAATATAAATCATCGATTTCGTAATGTAATAAAGTCCGTCGTTAATTTAAATACGTATAATTTTAGTACAAAGTATTACTTTTTTTTACAGATTGATTATCAAATGTTTGTGAATAAACGTAATTTCGCCGTAGGATGATGCTCAAGTTTTTTTTCACTAACGAATTTCAATAGATAACCCAATTATTTTATAAAACGAATGAAAACGCAATTACCATTTAAGAAATCCTTAGTTTGCTCCTAATTTCTTCTTTCTTAAAATGTTTATCGCCGTCATTGTATAAGTAAAAGAGAAATATTTGCGTTTTCTTTTCTTCGAAATCTTTCTGTGTGCTATCAACTAGATCTATCTCTTGTTATGTTTTTAACTTAGTATTATTATTTGCACAATCGTAAAGGACGACAAGACAAAAAAATTTGCATTTTTCATTTCATTAGTGTTTTGTGCTTTTCGAAACATCAGCATCCCTGTTAAACACTTTCTTCCCTCATTTGTTTTTGCCGGAACAGGTCCTATAGAAAAGGCAGATGAATGCTAATGCGGAAAAACATTGCGTTTGGAAGTTGAGGTATGTATATTGCCATACGAGAACGTTTTTGAGTATCTACTGTAGATCAATTTACATGCAAATTTCGGAAAGTGTCGATAATTAATTCAATAGGTCTGACAAGCGTTCTATTTTTATTGCTGAGGAGGACACTTTTAGAAGAGCTAAATTCGTCCTATTAAATGGGAAGTAATAGTATTTTATTGTAATATTACAAAAATTTCTCTAATTTAAATTAATTTTCATTGTCTGCACTTTAAAATTATATTCTCCTAGCGGATGCCCTGTGAGCTCTGCAACGCCTTTAACGAAATGAAATAAATGTTTTTTATGTGTACGGTATGCCTATATATTTATTGAACGATTATTGGACTAAGATTTTTTATTTTCGTCCTAATTTATTGTAATTCCCATTGTGCATACACAAATAAATTTGTCGGTTTGCCAACGGATCTATATACAGCTGTCCAGATGAGAAGCATAGATTTTGTAAATTCAATCCACACACTTGAAGCGATTGTCGCTGTGCTTTATAATTCAAATGTCATATCTGTCGCCATCATAGATATAGGTTGCAGTAGCACATCTTCTTCTTAATATTCGGCATTCAATATTTGGCTTCGATGATGTTGTTCATCGATTGTTTGACTACAAGTCTGGTACCGTTGCAATGACGTGACGGCTCGATGTTTCGAAGCAGAATGATAGGTACACGAATTTTCAATGTCAAAACGTGCGGTAACAAGCCTGGCAGATATACGAGGAATTTACAGTATTTACTGTTCCTAGTATAGTAGGTGTTGAAATAAACATTACACAAAAACACCAACCATTCGTTGCTTATCTGTCAAACAAAGTGCCAAAGTTGAGTCATGTAGCTGTATTTGTTAAGAAGTTGTCTTGAGTTAAAATAGAAGTTGCTCGAAGATTTTGAAAAATGGAGAAAAACGAACATCGCGTTGTCATTAAATATCTGCAAAAGAAAGGTTTAGCGCCACAATAAATTTATGAAGATATGGTTAGTGTACTTGGGGATGGTGCGCCTTCATATTAGGTGGTGAAGAATTAGTCTCGAGAATTTCGATATGGAAGAATAACTTGCGAAAATGCAAAAGGTGCTGGTCGGCCCCAAACTGTGTGCACTCAGGAAAATGTTGATCGTGTCTGTGACTTGATTAAACAAGATCGTCGGTTAGATAATAGATGTTTATCAGAGATAACAGGCTTTTCAAACGGTACAATTGGAACAATAATCGATGACTATTTGGGACTTCATAAGGTGTCTGCAAGATGGGTACCCCGAATGTTGACACCCGGACAAAAGCGAGAGAGAGTCACGACTTCAAATGGTTTAACAGTGATCCAAAAAAATTTCTGGATCGCTTTGTTACCGTTGATGAAACCTGGGTTCATCGCTTCGATCCCGAGTCGAAACTCCAAAGCAAGGAGTGGCGACATCGAGGATCTCCACCACCACGCAAGTTTAGGGTCCAACCCTCGGCGGGGAAGATTATGGCCACCATTTTCAACAGCGTTTGCAGCTTGATTCAGTTGAACACGTATATTGGTGGTTAATGTTAGTTTTTAAACATTGTGCCAAAGGACTGATGATTTGAGACATAAGTTGAATTCATCGGCTAGTGTGGAACAATAAAATGAGAGCACCACCGAGCGGTTGTCCGCTTTCTCTCAAAACCTTGAACCATACGATTGAGTGCTTCTAATTATTTTTTGTGGGCCATCATGCATTGATCCCATATAATGAGCTTACATGATCGTAATACTCTACCCATTCTTGAATTTTCTTAATGTGGTGCATGTGGGTGTCTCCATGATTTGCAAATTCAATGGCGATTTCAGTGCGGAATGCGCTATTCGTCCCTCATTCAAGGCAATTGTTGCAATGCCAGATGATACGATGATCAAAGCAATGTTATTTTGTGAGCAAATGATGGTCACAATCAACAAAATGAGAAGTGTTTTGCCAGTACAACCGGGCGCATTGAGGAAATACAAGCCACCGCTTTGGTTTGAAACAAAATTATTCGCACAATGTTGATTTATATTTTTTTTCCATTTTAATTTATTTAAATTTATTATTTAAATGGCCTTTATGCTATAACTGTGTAAGTGTTTATATTTTAATTAAGATATACTGAAATGTTCATGATTACACTGGTACATAAAGAGAAATTATCACACGTAATTTTGGTTGGATTGGACTGTTTTTGAGAAAGGCAACTACAAATCTCATGTTACGTTTTTCCCAGACCTAGCGTCTCTTGTATGTAGTCTCATATCTAGCAATTTTCGAATGCCACTCATCCTTTCAAACATTATGAAAGATTAAACGAAGTTGCGTAATAATAAGCAAAGTTGTTTATTTCTTATAGAAAGATTGCCCAATATTGCACAAATATTGTATTACCCTCACGGTCCCTATATAAATGCCTGCTGGAAGAGAAGCAGTCAAAGTGAATTCACAGAGTTAAAAGAGGGTTCCGTACTCTCCAGAAAGTTCCTCCTCTTTCTAACCAGTTTCAAACAGATTCACTAGTTGATTCAAACAAAATATTTCTTTCGCCTTTTTACCTAAAACTTGAATTAATGAAAAACTTTCGCCAGGTCCTTTAAATAAACCATTCCGCTGGATTTACGTATATTGAGGAGAAATTTCTCAAAATAAGGACGACAAAAATAAAAGAGGCAAGAGAAAATGCTTAACGGAAGTTGCATTATAAGCAAAGCAGGTTTTGAAGTAGTTTCGCCACAACTTTCTTGACAGTAAAAGCTTCCACTTCATCGAGTGCAGAAAACTCTTACATTCACATTTAATTTTTTTTTTTTTACGAAAATCATGGAAAAGGTGATCTCTTTCATCAGAATATTTGATTAATTTTTCTTTTTTCAGAAGCTGTTTTCTAAATGTCTAAATTCATTTGTAATACTATCTCGTTCTTTGCATAGATTATCGAGTCGTCGGGGAAAGCTTATTCTGCTATTTCCACTATTTACATGTTTCTGTACTCTATTTGTAATCTCCTTGTTTTGCCCTTCATTTCTTTAATTGCATTGTCGAGGATTATGTTGAATGGAGTCAAGCTCAGTATTCCCCTTGTTTTAGCACTTTTTTGTTACGAACTCTTCTGACTTTAAATTTCTTGTTCTCGCATAGTTTCTTGTGTTTTATAAAGGCTAGCAATAGTTCGTGTTAGTTTATTATTAATTCTCTTTCCTTGAGACTATTCCATATTTTCTTCCCAGGAATGCTGGTGAATGCTTTTTCGATGTCAATGAAAGTTGCGTATATAATGTTTTTTATTCTTTTTTAGAAATAGTTTGACAGTAAATAGGTAATCTTCCCTCTTCTAAAACTACTCTAGGGCTCATCCAACTGTACTTTTGTTACACTTCTCAATCTTCTCCCTAGACTTCATATATCTTAACCATCATACAGTAATGTTATGTACTTGTAGATATTACACTCTTCTGGTATCCTTCAAATCTTATTTGTTAAATCCACTAATACTTCTATTCGTTTTTTATCTAAATTCTTTACCATCATTGGTGTAATTCTATTATTCCCAGCCGATCTATCTCGTTTTAACATTTTTATAGCTTCCGTTACTTCTCCAATCTTTATTTTCCCGTATACTATGTTATCTGTGTTCACTATGTGGTCGTTATTTTCTTCTATTTTGTTTTCTGTATTGTTTCTGTTGTATTAAGAATATTCTCCAAATTTTCTTTCCACCGTGGCTTTATGTTGTTCTCATTTTCTATTATCTTCCCTTCTTTAGATTTGATGTTTATGCTTTTATTTTTATCTACTTTTCACAGTGTTCTTGAAATTCTGTAAAATAACTTTTTTGGTTTTTATTAATATCATCTTCCATTTTTTTTCCAATCCTGAGAAGAGGATAGTTGGTTTGCTATTTTCACCAAATCTCTGACTTTTATTTTTGATATTTATACTTATTTTAGTTCTCAGTGTTCTTGTGTTTGAAGATTATCTCTTGCACGTTTGTTTCAGTTTTATCTCCTTTTTTATTTCATCGATACATCATCTAGTTTCGAATGGAACAGACATGCATTATACACGTCTGTATCTGTATGCATGGACATACACCTTGTATTTTCTAATATTTACTTCTGCCAAAGACACGTGTTTCTGTCATCAACTATAAGACTTCGTCAGTTTGGCCAAACTGCTGGACAGAGCAGTGGTCCGAATACCAGAAGAGTGTAATAACTACAGGTGCATAACATTACTGTACTATGGTTAAAATAAAATGAATTCTAGGGAGAAGATTGAGAAGGGCAACAGTTGGATGAACCCCAGACTAGTTTCAGAAGAGGGAGAGGAGCCTCTAAGATTACCTATTTACTGTGAAACTACTGATAGAAAAGAATATAAACAACATTATATATGCAACTCTCATTGATAGCGAAAAGTATTTAGCATCATTCCCAGGAAGAAAGTATGGAATAGTCTCAAGAAAAGAGGAATTAGTAATAAATTAACAAGAAATATTGCTAGCCATTATAAAACACAAGAAAATAGACAATAGAAAATTTACATTCAATTACTTCGTGAAAATGCAATATGCAATAAATGCCGACTACGGGCAAATATTCACATCTATTTCCTTAATGTAATTTAGGGCTTCCGCACTGGGAAGCCCTAAATTGAGCTAACACGGACTGTGAATCCGAATACACTGATTCGGATTCACAGTCCGTGATAGCTCAAGAGGCAGAGCAATGGTCCGGCAAACCATGAACGTGGGTTCGAATCCTGCTTAAGGACGATTTTTTTTCAATTAAAAATTCGAATAATTAGCGTCGTAAAATGCAGAAAACAATATTTACATTCAGATTACTTCGAGAAAAATGCAATTAATATGCATGTACTAAGACGTCAATTCAGTTAAGTTTTAGTAATAACGTGTAAGCGAAAGTAGCTGTAATACATAGCCCAACTTCAAATTGGTCCGATACTATGTAACAACTTTAAATAAGCGAATATATTGTGAAAACATACCATTGGTTTGGGTTTTGAATACGCTGCACATTTGGGAAACGACAGAGTTGACGAGTGAGCCTGTCGACCTTCGTGGGTTCAGAGCCATTATATAGAATAGGATTGTGTTGTAACATTAGTAAATGAATGAGAATTAAGCTTGAAGCGTGGTGAATAATCGCTCCAGGTTTGAGATAGACAAAGACAGTTTAAGGAACAATTGCCTATATTTACAACATATCTACTCAAACGTGATACAAGATCCTGATTAAAATGGAGACTACGACTAATTCCATAAAATCTAATTAGAAACCCCTATCATAATATAGGTTTAATATGTACTTCAACAACTAAGTTGTCATTCATCCTCAGCAGTAGAAAACGTTTTATACTTGGAGCAAGCAACTATTACGCTTTACACAAGCAAGGCAATCCACTACACCACCCACTCTTGTATTAATACGAATTTCAAAAAATTAAACCTAACTATTTATATCTACATGTAGTACCTACTACATACACTCCGCAAAAAAATTATGGAATCACTCATTTTTTTTTAATTTTTAATTTTTTCAAAATTGTTATGTTCTGTAACTAAGTAGTACACAAACATATTAAAAATTGAACAAAATGCAAAGAAAAAAACAAAAAAAAACAATTTAAAAACTAACATCAACGCAAAGAATTTAATTAGCGAAAACTTGAACTAATAACGAGTATTTCCGCCATGGGCTCATATTCCGGCTGCCATTCACCTAGGTATAGACTCACTAAAACCTCCGATGACCTACTTGGGCCCATTCCTCAGTGACTACTGCTTCTAGCTGTTCTAGGGTTCTTGGTGGAACTTGTCTGATTCGTAGTACCCACTCAATGTGGTCCCAGACATGCTCTATTGGATTTATGTCCGGGCTTCTAGCTAGCCACTCCAAAATACTTATCTCGACCTCATTTAAGTAATTTTATAAAATGTTGGCGATATGGTGGCGAGCGTTATCATGTATTAAACGGAAATTCGGGCCTATGTAAGGTGTAAATGGAACCATAAGTGGCTCTAAACTAATCTCAATGTATCCATCTGCGGTCATAGAACCATTATGGCTAACCTTCAACCCCGTCTTAGCCTCGGAAGATACACCTCTCCATATCGTAATCCAACCACCTTCGGAATTTGAGGTTTTCCTGAAGTAGCACAGACTTAACCGCTCACCATCTTGTATATATACTGGCAGGCATCTATCTGACGAGAACAGGCAATACCAAGACTCGTCTGTTAACAGAATGTTAGCCCAATCTTCAGCGGTCCAATCACGATGATCTCTCGCAAATTGTAGCCTGTGAACTCGGTGTTATCAAGTGAGTATAGGGCTTTCGGCCGGTATTCTTGCACGTATTGCTTGTCCTTTAAGCCGGTTCCTTACCGTCTGAGACGTAACATTTACATTTCGAACGATAAACGGATCGTTTTCTATCTGTCTTGCAGTGCGATGCCTTATTCGCAAGGCTGTAAGTCGTAAAAAGCGATCGTCTATGGCCGTAGTTGATCGCTTCCTACCTTGTCCTGGTCTTCTGTTACATACCCCAATTTCTTTTGCGCACCAGTTTCGAAATTGTCGATTGTCGGAAACTCAGCAACCTACCAACGTATCTTCGACTCTTACTATCGTTAATTAACGAAATGCTTGGACAATTTCTTTCGTAACTCAGATTATGTGCATTGCGCATTGGGAGACTGTCATTCATATTTACCAAACCAGGTAAGAAGGTTCTACAAGGAAACACGTGATAAATGATAAAAGAAAAAACTATAGTTTTAAACTTACCAATTTTTGAAAGAAATGAGAAGATGTAAGGCACCTAAAACTCCCAAAATTAGAAAAAAAATATTTGAACTCAGTGCGTAACAATCCCATAAAACCAAAACAAACAAAAACTATCGAAACGATTTACTTCGCATAGATAAGGTGATTCCATAATTTTTTTGCGGAGTGTACTTATGTCATTTATTTGTGATTGAGTTAAAATCTGTTATGATAGATACACTTACAGTGCATTAAATTCACTTAAGATATCAGTAGTATTATATAATTCTGGCGGATGAAGTTCTGGTGGATTTTGCCAAGCAGAACAAGAAGCTTCATTACGTGTATTATTGTACCACGTAGGCTTAGCAAGAATAGAGATTAAGGTTCAATAACTACTAATCCAATAAAATGGCAGTATTAGGAAACATAATTGAGATAGGATCAGTTCATCGTAGGATACATAATGTAAAGAAAATATTTTCTTGTATTTCAGAGGCTAAATGATTTTAATTTAATACTTATAATACGGAATACATTTTACGCACCCAAAAAGCATTTAAAAGTAAATACTATATACTAAAATATATATTTTTTATCTGTAAGCATTGCTTTTTCCATATTATATGAAATTTGATATACTGCCGAAACATTCTATTGGACCGTTAATCTTATTAAATTAATGGAATATGTGAATGGGAATATCAACATTGGAATATGCCACAAATGGAAACATATTTTCTCGGATAAGTAAATTTGTAGTGCTTGTTAACGAGTACAATTTGTCTAATAAGAAATAAGATAAGTTAGTACTCCGCTACCGTTGCGCCTGATTAGTCTAATTAATGATGTCTCACTGTGTAATATATTAAAACTATAATTTTACAAACCACAAATTGCAAAGATAGGTAGGTTGGAATAAAATAGGTTAGTATATCAATAGATCATATAAATATAAATATGCATTATATAAATAAATAGGTTTTAATAGGTTATAACTAATTTGGTTTTATCACAAGCATGTTGTACCTAGTTATTATAACGGGTTATACTCCTGTAGGTTAGTACTATCATTTTTATCTCTCAATTAGTGTGCTGATGTTGATTTTGAACCAGTATAAATTCATTCTTATTATTAAATATTATTTCAATAAACATGAATATACTCATACTTACCCAACAGATAACACAAGTTTAAGTATTATACACTGCTCAAAAATTAAAGTGAATAATTTGTAATAAATTTTGTAATAAATTAGTAATAAATTCTAGATTTACATCAAAGTAAAGTCAAATCAAAGGATTTAACGTACAGAAAATGGCAAAAATAAAACAAGAATATCAAAGTATAGCAATTGACAGAAATAGCAATTTTTGTTCCGGATTTGGTTTAATGGTACCTCTCTTAATATCGAGTGGATATCTTAGTTTAATATCGTGTATGACCACCTATAGCTCTCCGTAGTACCCTCACTCTATTCGGCGTAGAATCAACTAAATTATTAATAAAAGCTGAGGGATACTTTGCCAAATGTCTCGCAAAATATTGTAGCGTCTGGGGTGACTGTTGTAGATAATTTAAGTGTCTTGACATTTTAGCCCAGAAAATTCTGATCCGGAGTGGTTAAACTATTCTGTCAATACCATGATGTTCGATTGGGTTACTGATAATTCTATAGCGGTGCTTTACCGCTGTTATAGATTTATGAATTAGGAAAACAGCATCTGTGCGCCTATCAAAAGAAATGCCTCCCTGAACGCACACCGATCCGTCACAGAAAAAGCTGTTGGGGTCGCGAAATTTTCGTTATATTGTTGTGATTGCTCTTTTCACAACAAAATTCGACCATCGGAATTATGAAAGCGAAATCTAGACTTAGAACTCTTCTTGCCTTCAGATTGCGACTGTGTAAACTATTTCTTAATGACCACAAATTCTTCTGTCTGTAGCTTGCCTGAATAAGTTATTAATTCGAAATGCTGTGAAGACAGAATAAATATGTATTTCAATTTTTGAGCAATGTATGTAAAAATAACATTTAAAAAACTGTTGGGATTTTTAACTGGACCAATGTTAAGTATATGGGTAATGAAAGTGAATGGATAAAAAGTAGTGGAACATGTACAGGACCTATAAGGGAACATGTTTGAGTATGAATTTAAAGTGGGAAAGGTAATTTAAAAAAAAAATAAAATTAAAAAGAAATAAAAACAATTTAACCTCACATTTCGTCCATTTTCAAGACGAGCAAAAAATCAAAATTTTGGTTAATCCTGTTCTTTGAATGTCTTATATATTAAATAAACATCACTCTGACGTATTTTTGCTATATTAATCTTCAAATTTTTTAAATAATCTAGTAAAAAGATGTGAAAAATTATTATTTTTATACGGCATTTTCATATTCAAATTGACTTTACTATTACGGCAACAATTTTAGGCTGTCAACTTAAACATTTCCTCCAAGGCGGTCTCCATCCTCGTTCTTTTAGGGAAATTCATTTCTTGGTATGCCTGCTGCTCAAGTTCGTTAATGACGCGTCGAATCACGTTTTTCAATAATTATTTTGTAATTATTGACGTACGCATGATTTTGGTAGCCTCTCGATAGATCACTCGGCGAGCAATTTTTCACCTAATAATGCAATAGTTTCGAGCGCAGTATGACAGGTAGCACTATCTTTTTGGAACCACATGCTCTCCAGATCAACATTGTTCAGTTCAGGCTACAATAAGTTTGTAACCATGTGGCGATAACATGCACCAATGACTGTTATTTAATTTTCAGTGTTATCTTCGAAGAAGTATCGTCCAATTATTGCGCCAGTCCAAAAACCACACTAAACATTGGCTCCTAGGGAACGCAAAGGCTTCTCGTGGATAGCTCTAAGATTTTCTTCGCCCCAAATTTGGCAGATTTGTGTATTGACGTACAAATCAAGCTGAAAGTTCGTCTCATCGCAAGATTATTTGTGTGAAAATTCAGCGTCCACTTGTTGACGTTGCAATATCCCATTAACAAATATCCGTAGGAATGTAGAAATGCAAGTTAAAATCTTTCGTTAAAATTTCATTAAAACGTTGAAAAGTTCTGAGATGCTCTCAAATAGACTGTTTACCAAGAAAGCTCAATCGTTTTGAAATTTTCAGGTCGGGAACATTCCTTTCTTAGGTATTAGTTATATATCCTCATTATTAAAAAAGCACTTACTTAAACTACTTATTTTCATAATTACAACAGAAGTTTTAATAGGCTTTAACGTTTATCGAATTAAATTTCAAGCTTAATACGAAGAGATGCGCTTGTTATGAAAGTTTTGGCCGACCTAAATATTGTGTCATTTACACAATCACAGAATGAACGGTGTGTCAATAATTAAACTACAAGGCCAAGGTAATTGATTAACTGTGCTAGTTTAACGGCATTATGTCACCTAATTGACGAAATTAGATCGACAAGACGGTAATGCGTCATCCATTACAATATATTTATATGTGCATTATGACATTCCATTTTAATATATACGGTGTACTCTCTCCTTACGGACACCTCTCTTATGCGGACATCTCCCATAAACGGACACTTTTTGCAGTACCAAAAGATTACTTAGGGATTTTTGAAATTTTTCTCTCTTGAGCGGACAACCCTCCCATAACCGGACGCGGACACTTTTTTCCCACACCAAAGTGATTTTAGAGTGATTTTAGTTCCCCATAACCGGACAGCTTACAACACTGTAACACTGTTTTTCCGTTTACTCTTCTTCATATTCGTACAGATGTTGCTTATTGAATAATACGTGTATGTACAAAGGGAATTCCCTAAATACGCACAGCTTGTTGTTTTGAATGTAGTACGTAAATACATAGTACATTTATAGATTCTTATTGTATACATACTTGAATCGCTATGCCTAAAGCAGTGTTAACTATTAAAGACAAAGTTAATGTCATTGAAATTCAAAAAAATGAGAAACTTAGTGTTCGCGAGTTAGCAAAGAAATGTAAGATCAGTAAAACTCAAGCTGCTTGTATCATCAAAAACAGAGACCAAATTTTAAGATTGTGGGACACTGATGTCAATCCGGATAGAAAAAGGAGTATGCTGAACGTCAAAGGCGTTAACATTGATAAATTGTGCTACGAATGGTTTGTGAAGGCTCGAAATAAATGTATTCCTCTCTCGGGCACACTTATCAGGAGTAAGGCTAAAGAAATTGCAGATAAATTGAATTACGCAGATTTTAGTGCATCATCTGGCTGGCTGGAAAGGTTCAAAAAACGGCATAACATAACCTTCCGTGCCATTTCTGGAGAAGCCGCTAATGTAAACCAAGATGATGTCAAAAGTTTTACTGAAAAAGTGCCATCTTTGATTCAAGGATATGATTCACGAGATATTTATAATGCCGATGAGACTGGATTGTTTTTTCGGGCATTACCCGATAAAACATTTGCATTAAAATGTGAAAAATGCACTGGTGGAAAAATGGCTAAGGATAGGCTAACGATTTTGCACTGCGTCAATATGGCTGGAGAAGAGGAACCCCTTTTTGTTATTGGGAAAGCTGCAAAACCTCGGGCGTTTCGCAATATTAATTTGAACAATTTACCAGTGGAGATCAAACAAAAAGGCTTGGATGATGTCTGATTTGATGACTGATTTTCTAGTGCAGTTCGATAGAAAAATGCAACTTCAAGAAAGGAACGTCCTGCTATTTTTAGACAATGCGGCCTCTCATCCTCGCGATCTTAAATTGAAAAATGTTAAAGTTATTTTTCTTCCAGCAAACACAACAGCATTTTGTCAGCCCCTGGATCAAGGCGTTATAAAAAACTTTAAGTTTTTGTACAAATCGTTATTTTTAAAAAATATTTTGCTGCAAATGGAAGAAGCAAATTCTGCTTTGGATTTATCAAAATCAATAAATTTGTTAGATGTCGTTTATTTCATACACAAAGCCTGGGAGCAAGTGGGTCCCCAGACAATAAAACATTGTTTCAGGAAAGCTGGTATTGAGAAAACAGATATCCTAAATGACGATAGCGGTTGGACCGCAGAAGATGAGCTTCCACTATCAGCACTTGCTCAGTTCTCCAATATAATTAATCAAGTTCAGAGCCAAATCCAAATTGTCGTCGAAGACTATATTAATTTAGATAATGAAGTCTTCATTAATGATGAAGATATGGAAAACATTAATACTGAAATGTTAATTGCTTCCCAAAAAACGCTCGCCAACTCGTCTGAAGATGAGCTAGAAAGTCAAATTGAAGACAAGTTAACTTCCTATAAAGAGGCTTATTTAGCTATAAGAAAACTAAAGCTTTTTCTTTGTATCACAGCGACCTTAAAGGTGTTCAATTGCTTACTGATCTTCAAATACATCTCCAAGATAATTAAATTAAAGGAAAGGCGCGCCAAGCTAAAATTTCTGACTTTTTTAAATCTATTTGAATACCTTTCATAACAAATTTTGTTTTTTTTACTTCTCGCAAAAATGTTAATGAAAATTCTGTTTACTTTATCTAATATTTATATGTTCTTGTTTTGGAAATAAAATTGTGTAAAGATAAATATATTACAAATTATTATTTACTCTTTTTGTACTTTTCTCATAAGCGGACACTTCTCATAAGCGGACAAATTTTTCAGTCCCATGGCTGTCCCCTTAGGAGAGAGTACACTGTACTTACTTCTCAATACCTATAATTATATTGAATTCGAATTTCCCTGTAAAGTATGTCTACATGAACATCGTTAGAATTCTAACTTGGCTCTTGGTTTGCAATAATTATTCTATTTATAAAATAGAACCAAAATAAAGCCTGCGGAACAAAAACCCAAGTGTCTAATTTTATCAATTGTAATTAGAGACCGGACGCATCAGGCTGAAATTACGATGGACCATATAAATAGTCTATAACATCGCTAAGTACAACACTTCAATATTACACTTAAATTCCTTTCTTCATGGGCGTAGATAGAAGCGGGAGGAGTTTTTATAATTTATTTTATTTATTAGTTTATATTTCGTAAGATAAATAAAGTACGGTGAGTTAGTTTGTTTTGTTCATTGTTTTAACTGTTAATTACATACTTCGTAATTTTTGTAATAGATCCTGTTTAATATCGTTTCATCGAATCTACACCTCCCAATTATTTTGACGTAAGTGACCAGTGAATTTCGTTAAGTTTCAATAATTTACGCATACATTTTTAATTTGCATTTATTTGGATCTAGAACATTGTTTAAGTTACTTTTTCAGATATGATATGGAACTATGTCGAAAATGGAATCGTGAAACAATGGCGAGTTAGATTAAGGGTCATACTGATTGTAAGTCCATTGCCAGTGATTCCGAAATTTATTGTTGAGTCTGTAAAATATCGTTAAGAAATTCCAAGAAATCGCACGTAAAACGTCACTTATCATCGTAAACACAGACACTAGACCCGTTAGAATCGGACAATTTCTACGAAGAACTCTGTGAAGCTTTAATGGCGGCAAATATGCCATTAAATAAACTTAATAATCCCACTTTCAAAACATTTCTCCAAAGATATACTGATCGAAATGTTCCCGATGAATCCACCTTACGCAAATATTATGTTGCTAAGTGTTACACGAAAGCAGTAGAACGCATTCGAAGCCATCTTTCAAATCAGTAACTATGGATAAGTGCCGAGGAAACTGTCGCTGTGTGGTAAATGTTGTAGCTGGTGTAATACATCCAACTATTCCATATAACGTATATGTAATAGCAACAAAAGTTACAATACAGTTGATGCGGAAACAGTAGCTAAAATCATTTACGAGAATATGCACCAAATGCTTCATTCGGACGACAGGTACAACGAAAAAATACCTTTATTTGTCAGTGACAGTGCAGCATATATGTTAAAAACAGGCAGACTATTAAAGGAAACATATCCTAATATGCTGCATATTACTCGTGTAGCACATGCTCTCCACATATATCGGAGACACCTTTCCGGAAGTAGATAGACTTGTATCCGCTTTTAAAAAAGTTTTCAAAAAAGCACCATTGAGAGTAGTTCTTTACAGGGAAAAACTTCCATCTTTGTCACTGCCTCCCTCTCCAGTAATAACTAGATGGGGATCATGGTTGGAAGCTACTAGTTTTTATGCAGAGAATTTCGATAGTTTACAAAATTTCGTTACATGCTTAAATGACGATACTCGAAGTATTTCTGAGCGCAAGGAACTAATACAAATTCCAAATTTAAAAAATCAGTTGTAGTTTGTTCAGAAACACTTTGGAAATTTGCCAAAACTAATCACTTTTTTTGAAAATCAAAATCTCAAATTAAATGATGGATTAACCACATTAGATTTGCTATTAATAATTTAAAAAATATTCCAAGTGACTTCGGATGTGGTGATCGGCAAGAGTTAGACGCAGTTTTTAATAGAAATCTGGGTTTAATAAAATTGCGGCAGTTGTGTATGGGAACAATGCCTCAAAATTTTACTGCTAAATACGCTGAAATAAAAAAATATTTCCAGTACGCATCTACTCGTATAACCAGTTGCGTTATAAAAAGGACATTTTCTATCTACAAGGATGTATTTCATTCATAGAGAACAAATTTTACAGAATAGAAGCTTGAAAAAGTATTGCTAGTTTATATTAATACTCCTTTACTAAACTTGAACTACAAAATGAATAAATAGAAATGTATTTCGTATTTTATAGATCACCACCAGTTCATTTTCCAATTATATAAATCAAATTAAAAACTCTTTAAAAATATATATTTCAATAGTACGCCCGTGGGCGCTGAGTCTTCGGCCTCTCGTGTCCGGTCCCTAATTAATATTATCAGTAATTTAACTTGTTTAGATTTACATAATATTTTTAACAATTATGTACATTGTTGTTACTAGTAATTAAGTATTGTTTATCAGTTTATTTATTTAACTAACTAAAAGTTTATGTTAAATATTTGGTCTGATCTAAAGTCGCTTTCTTTTGAATTATCCACATTTTCTATTGATATAATAAAAGGGTCTACAATTTCATTTATTAGACCATCTAATGTAGACATTTTTACACGATTTAGTTCACCAAGGTAATTTTGTTATAAGTAGAGACAGGCATTCTCAGTCGGCTCACACTGGCGATGGAGAATGACGGGTTTGAGTGATTCAGAGCTGCTGCCGGCTCAACTTTTACGTCTAGCTTTCCCTCTTTAGTACGTGAACAGTTATGATAATGTATAGATATATTTACGAATACGCGTGTGTGTAATTCGAACGCAAAGCATTGAAAATATCGAAAGTTCATAGAAATGCATCAACTCGCCTGTTTTCTAACAGGGTAAGCAAATTTTTATGACAATTCCCAGACTTAAAATATAATGGTAAAGTAGTGAGGTTCTTAGTTTGTGAGAAAAGTTTATTATGTTGGAATTCACGTTAGAAAACATGTGAATAGTAACGTGTGTTCATTTGAAAAGTCAATCTAGGTTACTTTGAAATTTTGATAGAATAAGACGCAAATATATTAGTATGTGTTTGTTGTTCCGTAAACGTAAATCCAAATGACATTTGATAATGTCAATCACAAATATCAGTTAGTGCAAAAAATAATCGTGCGTCGATTCTGGTTTAAATAAATTGCTTCTCAGTTTTAAAATGGCTTTCACTTTAGAACATAAATTTTTTTTAGTCCAGGCTTATTTTCGAAGTGGTAATAAAATTGATGGTTTATGGGTTTATTCAGTTCAAGATTGCATGGTAGAATTTCAAGTTGAGTTTCCACATTTTGTAATAGATTATATACAATTTAAGAATACTTTGGATAGAACTTTAAAACTTTTTTCTGAAACTGGTAGTCTCTTAAGAAAATCAGGCGGCGGAGCAATTAAGAAACGTACACCTCAAGTTGTCAATCGTGTTGAAGAAATAATGGAAAATGAACCACAAACATCTGTTCGACATTTGAGTCAACAAATAAACCTTTCTGTTGGTACAACTCACAAGTTATTAAAAAAAGATATGCAACTTTATCCATACCGTGTCACAGCAGTACAAGAATTGTTAGAAATTGATTACCCACGTAGACTACAGTTTTGTAATTGGTTTGTAAATATGAACAATAATGGAAAAGTTTCGCAAAGAGTCATCTTTACTGATGAAGCATGGTTTTATAAAACGGGATACCTAAATTCACAAAATACAAGAATTGGGAGTAGTGAAAATCCACATCTAATTAATGAAGAATCGCTACATCCAGAGAAAATTGGTGTTTGGGCAGCGATAAGCCAAAGGCGAATCATTGGACCAATATTTTTTCAGGGAACGTTAACTGCTCAAAGGTACCGTACGGAAATTTTACAACTATTTGTCAATCAGTTGCATGATGATGAACTTCAAAATGCATATTTCCAACAAGACGGAGCACCTTGTCACTGTACTGCAGAATCTTTGGATTATTTAAGAGAATTTTTTGATGAGCGTATAATTAGTCGAAATACTGAAATTGCCTGGCCTGCACGTTCATGCGATTTAACACTTTGCGACTTCTTTTTGTGGCCTCGAAGAATCGAACAGAAATGCATAAATGGAAATTAATAACAATCCAGTAATGTTGCAGAATATCATCAGAAATTTTTAACGCAGGATTTTAAAGTGCATTGATCTTGAAGGACAACATTTTCAACATTTGTTATAGTTTTCAATAAATACCTATTATTTGTTATTTATTTGTATGTATGAAACTGTCAAAATATACGACTTCGTAGGTTAAGTAGTAAATTTTAATTTACGACATACTTCAAAATGTTCTCAGTAAATCACATGCGATTGACTTTTCAAATGAACACTTGTTACAACACACAAATATAAAAAACGAAACAGAGAGAGACCGTATAATAAATTTCTTTGTCATTTAAGTATGTGCATATAATATAGCGTTTCAAAAATCGGACAAAGAATGTTTTGTCAGTTTTAGAACAAATACAATCCTACGTGGAAACTACCATGTCCGAGGACGCTACGTAGGTATTTAGGACGGTGCGTGGAAAAATGGATAATTGTGTAAAAACCGTCGTAAAAACAAAAAGACTGTGACTCACTATAGTTGAAACTACAGATATAAAAAGAATGCCTTGTATCGATCCTTGTACGGACAATGACCTCGCAAGGACCGTCACACCCTTTCATACTTAAATTTGTTAGTCTGTAAAAGACTGCAAGAACGTACTGCTAAAGCACTTCATAATGTATTAGTTAAAACACTACAACTTTTACCAAATTTTACCAAAGGAAGTATTAATGGTGGTTACCGATGCTGCCGCAGTTTCTACACGTTACAAGTCTTCCTCATGCTTTACATCTTATAGCAGACACTCTACGAAAATGTTATCCCGATGTGGATCAACTAATACGGCAGACGAAAGTGTTTTTGTTTAAATCTCCGAAACGTATTCGGCTCTTTCATTCACAATGTCCTGACACTCCGGAACCGCCGTCGCTAATTCTTACACGATGGGGTGCATGGTTAGAGGAAGCACTTTATTATCTTAAACATTTTGATAAGATTAAGTTGGTGATTTTACAACTAAACCCTAAAGAAGCAACTGCAATAAGGCTCAGTCAAGCACAATTTCAAAATCTACAAGTTGTAGCAGATTTAAATTATTTAAATTAATTTACGAGAATTAACTTCTAGTAGTGGACGCAATAAAAAAAATATAGAACACTTCGTTATCCTCACTGGATTCGGTTGAAATTGTTGCCCACGTAGAAACAGTGCTACATACTTTAAATGATGAAAAAAGTGTTTTTGTCAGAGGCAAATTTAATACTGTATTACGTAAAAATGTTGCTTTTACTAGACAACTTTTAAGCAACAGTGTTGCCAAAGATCCTATGTACATATTTAAAGACCACTTTAACTGCGCCAATATTACATCGCTAGCTGTGGAGCGATCTTTTTCTGCGCATGAGCGGATATATAAGCTGTAAAGAACAAATCTCAAGGAGACTACTGTAGAAACGCACTCTGTGCTGCAAATGTTCACTCACGCACATCCGGATTTTAGCTAAGCATCGAAGCATATTGGGTAAGTTTTATGTGCATTTTCAATAATTCTACGATAATTTTTTTCTAAATAACGCGCAGTTTTATTTCGGTAAACTCCACGCAGTGACTTCAATGCTGACCATCGTAAGTGGCTGTCTCTAGTTATGAGCTTCTGCCATTTCATCTCCTGTTCTTATATTTTATTGTATTATATAATTTTATTCATTGATAGTGATAGAATGGTGCTGTTTTTAACGATAACATACTTATCTGGTAAGTTTAAAAAAATACTAAACCATAATTGAAAAATTGAAATTGGCATTCATATATATATATATACAGGGTCCGGCAACGAAGCGGGGACGGAAGATTACACGCGTATTTGAAAGTTAGTCAAATATTTAGTCATCGGATATCCTTCAGTACCATCAAGCGCACGTTCTAAAAATATTTTGTTTTATACAGGCTGTTCCAGATGGAAAAGCCAGACTAAAGTTGCATTTTTTTAAATGGAACACCCTGTATATTAATAGATAAAATGATCCGCGATTGAAAGCTGGTTACACCGAAATAATGTTGTATGGTCTAAAGTTGATAGTTTCTGTGTAAATAATTATTTTACTTGACAAATTGATACATTTCAGTAGGCTATTCTGCATAAGGAAAATCAGAAGATCGGAAACCAATGGAATAGAATATTTTCTACTAGTATGCACTTTCGTTGCTACGTGAAATAAATTCTGCAACTACTCGTGTTATACAGGGTGTTCACAATTTCGCAAAATCGAAGAAATCTCGTAATTTTTAAATGGAACACCCTGTATATTTTTAGCTCATTGAAAAGCCCTTTACTACGCTTTCTATTGATACCTCATTTGATGCACCTAGGATGTATCATTTGCTAATTATTTCTTTTTAGAGTTGAATTAATGAAAAATGCTTGTATTTTTAGTAGCTAATTTGCACTTTTAAACCTTCTGTAAGATCGGATATTCAACAAATTATCCATAAATGGTCTATAACAAGAAGAAACCCCATTAAGTACGAGAAACAGTTGATTTTCACTCAGCGGTGAAAGCAAGCATTAAATGAATATAAAGTAATATAGCATTTTCAATAGATTCACTGCTGATCAAGTTATCTGGTGTTAGTTTAATAAAAAACTTGCACTAATTAATTTGTATTTTAAAGAATTTTGTAAAACCAACTAAAACCAACCAAATCATGTAGGAAAGAATCAAGTACGAGTAGTATTAAAAGTTTGCACTATTTTAAATAAATACTAATTACTAACCACAACATCAAATTTAATTAACAAAAGTAGTAGCACAGTAAATAAAAATAAAGTAAATATAAATAGTAAATGCAAATAAATCAAAGAAAACTTTCAAATGTTCTTCCATGTCTCTCAATACATAATGAAGCCGCCTGGTGAAATTCTGTTGAACATGCTGTAATGTTTCTTGGCGAACATTTCTAAATGCCTCTCTTATGCGTTCCATCATATTTTGTTGTAGGAACTTCCACATAAACTAGAGCCTTGACATATCCCCAAAAGTAGAAGTCCAAGACAGTAAGATCTGGACTTCGTGGAGGCCAAGCGATTGGACCACCTCGTCCTATCCATTTGTCTTCCTTCCATCGCCCTAGAAACTCCCTAACGTTAAGGCTGTAATGAGCAGGTGCACCATCGTGTTGCAACCAGAAAATTTGTCGGGTGTCAGCAATCACATGCTCAAGTAAATTAGGCAGTTCGTTCTGCAAAAATGCCAAATACGTATCGCCTGTAACGGTTCCATCGAAAAAGTACGGCCCAATGATATATGGACCAAGTATACCTCCCCAGACGTTAAGAGACCATCTATTCTGATTGTCTACATGACGTATCCAATGCGGGTTTTCTGTTGCATAATAATGCATGTTATGTTTATTTACCGCCCCATTACTTTTGAAAGTAGCCTCATTGCTAAACAAAATCTTTGTTAAAATATTTGGCATTTCTCGCATTTTATTTAACAACCAACCACAAAAGTCTGTTCTTTTAATGAAATCATCACCATGCAATTCCTGATTTAATTCCATATGGTACGGATAATATTTATGACTTCTTAAAATTCTTCGTACGCTCCTATCTTCAATAGCTGTTACCTTTGAAATACCGTCTATACTTATATGTGGATTTTCCTGTATTGTTAATAGTACGGCCAATTCGCTTTTTTCATTGATTACCGGCTTATTTATTTCTCTCTTCTTGTAGGTTACACTACCAGTTTCTGTAAATCTCTCTAATAACCTTTCAAATGCTTCCGGTCTTGGCTTTCTTTCAAGGTTTGGAAATCTCTCTGCATATACTCTACCTTCTAGGAGAGAATTTCTTGTACACTCCCCAAGAATAAATATCATATTCACCATTTCTTGAATACTAAAATTAGTCATTATAGCAATTTCTTTTAAAGATTGAACGAAATACTGTGTAAGATGGAACTAAATTTTTGACAACTTGGTTATTAAGTATACAAGCTTAAAACTGACACCAGATAACTTGATCAGCAGTGAATATATTGAAAATGCTATATTACTTTATATTAATTTAATGTTTGCTTTCACCGCTGAGTGAAAATCAACTGTTTCTCGTACTTAATGGGGTTTCTTCTTGTTATAGACCATTTATGGATAATTTGTTGAATATCCGATCTTACAGAAGGTTTAAAAGCGCAAATTGGCAACTAAAAATACAAGCATTTTTCATTAATTCAACTCTAAAAAGAAATAATTAGCAAATGATCCATCCTAGGTGCATCAAATGAGGTGTCAATAGAAAGCGTGGTAAAAGGGCTTTTCAATGAGCTAAAAATATACAGGGTGTTCCATTTAAAAATTACGAGATTTCTTCGATTTTGCGAAATAGTGAACACTCTGTATAACACGAGTAGTTGCAGAATTTATTTCACGTAGCAACGAAAGTGCATACTAGTAGAAAATATTCTATTCTATTGGTTTCGGATCT
Organism: Melolontha melolontha; assembly: GCA_935421215.2. Taxonomy (NCBI): domain Eukaryota; kingdom Metazoa; phylum Arthropoda; class Insecta; order Coleoptera; family Scarabaeidae; genus Melolontha; species Melolontha melolontha. The sequence continues at coordinate 95,727,326 of OW285238.1, read as the reverse complement.
TTTGATTTTCCTTATGCAGAATAGCCTACTGAAATGTATCAATTTATCAAGTAAAATAATTATTTACAAGGAAACTATCAACTTTAGACCCATACAACATTATATCGATGTAACCACCAGCTTTCAAGCGCGGATCATTTTATCTATTACTATACAGGGTGTTCCATTTAAAAAAATGCAACTTTAGTCTGGCATTTCCATCTGGAACACCCTGTATAAAACAAAATATTTTTAGAACGTGCGCTTGATGGTACGGAAGGATATCCGATGACTAAATATTTGACTAACTTTCAAATACGCGTGTAATCTTCCGTCCCCGCTTCGTTGCCGGACCCTGTATATATATATATATATATATATATATATATATATATATATTCACGATAATCTCTTTTGCTTACTTTAAAATTTTAATAAACGTCACTAAAATAATTTCTTAAACTTATCTGCAATATAATTAGACGTCGATTTTTGCCAACAGGAGTTTTTGATACAGTACTTAAACATTCAATGAATGCTTGTCGTTCAGAATTAGTATTGGTGTTGCGTGGAAACAGATCAACTATAATCAATCGTATACGCACTTCAAGAGGGAGGGGGGAGGCTTAAGGCGGTGTTTCTTTATTTAAAAATTAAGTATATAAAAAATTTATATAGAGGGAAAAATCATAATACAGTATACCTATTAGTGAACGACATATAGCATTTAGTACAAACCATATTCTTGTTGTTATATTTATTTTCTTTTTTATTAATTTTATATTAATATATTATTTCGACCGCAATGAATTTAATTTGTTGATAACAAGAAAAAAGGCAAGCTTAGCAGTCATCTTAGTTTATTTATATATATATATATATATATATATAGATAATTATTTCGTGACATTTGTATGTTATGGTAAATTCAATTTGTTGGCGATTTAAGGTCTGGTTTTACTTCAAAATGTATATATTTAAAACAATCCTACATGTTTCGGCAAATGATGCCTTTTTCAAGGAATATAAAATATAAATGACAGTATATTAATGTCATACTTATACATTTGTAGCTGCTATGGATAAAATTATTCAAAGATACATTCCAATTTAATAATAATAAATTGCCTTAGTATTCTAAAATAGATAGACAACAAAAACAGGGAAACGCAAGACATGAGTCATTATTATGTATGCGCCTGTGTGTCTGTCCGAGTAGGTTTTCGTGGTTTTCCTTCTCGTTTAAGGCGAATGCCGACAGCTTAACATCTCAAGTCGCTCCACGGGCGCATACATAATAATAACTAATGTCTTGCGTTTCCCTGTTTTTGTTGTGTATCTATTTTAGAATACTAAGGCATGATTTATTATTATTAAATTTGAATGTATCTTTGAATAATTTTGTCCATAGCAACTACAAATGTATAAGTATGACATTAATATACTGTCATTTATATTTTATATTCCTTGAAAAGCACATCATTTGCCGAAACATGTAGGATTGTTTTAAATATATACATTTTGAAGTAAAACCAGACCTTAAATCGCCAACAAATTGAATTTACTATATATATATATATAATATAATATAAACAACATTTAGATTCAGTCCATGGAAATTCATGAATACTGCAATCACAGAAAAATATCTGTCGTATAATAGAATCCTTAAAATTGAATTTCACTTGCCGTCTAAGCGATATTTCTACCGAATAAACTGCGAGGATTGACTTCCACCACGCGGCTTCCACTACAGGTCGAATAATTTTACATTGAATTAAGGTTTGAAAAGTGAAGTCGTTGGGCCGAGTTTTAAAAATGTCTAATTTCCGAAGACAAATAATTCGAGATTTTAATTTCGATCGAACTTTAGGAAAGTTTAAATCAGAGTATAATATATCAGTTAATTTCGGGTCTTTTGAGATAAGCTTTGCCAATATATAGTCTCTTTCAAACACAGTAGTCTTTATTGAGTAGAAGAATAATTTAAAAGTATGTAATTTGATATTTAACTAATTCAGAGTGTAATAATCAAATTCGTAGTAATTGTAAAATTCCTATTTATATTTTTTCTTCGTGTCTATCATAAATAAACTTTCGATGAATAATATATATATATTTTTGCAATCTTTTCTCTATAATAAAAATAATAAGGCATCCTACTGATATATTTTTAAATATATCATCATGTTTTTGAAGTAATTTTATCACATTGAAGAGTGTCCATAAACTATAACTGCTTAAGATCAAACAATGATGTCTAAAATTATCTTCATTATGAAACAAAATTCGTGTGAACCTAACGGCTTACGCGTTAGTATGATGCCCCTATATAGTAAAACACATTGTTCATGTTATCAACAGTTGTTTTATGATCGGAAAAATTGCCGACTTTGTGGAAAAATATTGATTTCATACTCAAGAAGAGGGAACCGATGAATCACACGGATTTAAGACCTATTAGAATAATTTCGGTTTTATCGAAAAGTCTAATTTTAACATATTTTCCGAATATCAATCTGAATTTTACGGCCAGAGTCCAGATGTGAAGTAATTCTTTTGAATAATAACAGCTGTATAATTGAAAATACTGACAAATAAAGAGACTTTCTACTCGATTTTAATCTCGGGATCGAATTTGGGGAATGCTGCCCGTATTTCCCTGATTTTCCTTCTTATTTAAGGTGAATATCGACAGCCAAATATCTTAAATCTTAAGTGCTCTGGCGTAGAAAACATGTAAGGACATGTTCAAACATGTTCACTTGATGTCTGACAGAACAATATTTTTAGTAGTAGGTATCTTTCTTATATAAAAGTAACTTTGAAATTTTGAAAAACTTAACTTGTTTTTAATATCTCAAAATTCTGACGTAATGGAGCAAATTTTAATCAGATTCAGAATCAGCATGACAAAAGATATAAACTACACGTATTGGTGTATAAGAAAACCAAACTGTGTTGACCAGTGTACTTTGTTCTATAATTTGTTACGATCTTTTGTCGCCGCATTCTATTCGAACTATTTTTGTTTTTTTAAACCATTTCAGTTATTTTTGAGAAACAAGGTGTACCTAGTATGCTTTTATTCGATGAGATCATCTAACAAAACAAGCAGAATATTCAGTTTCTTCCATTTTTTAATCAATTCTGTTAGCTTTATGTTCTTGCTAGCAAAGTTTAAGAAAAAATTGCAGAGATCTGCGTAAAATAATCAATTAGATGCCAGATTCATAGAGATATTTGCAGTTATTATGTTACATTAATAATGCAGAAGTATATTGCTAAACTTGTATTTTCTTATCATTATATTTTAATTATAATCCAAAGCCTACTACTAAAATTAGCTTAGGCAACTACTCACATTGTAGTTACTACCTATTGTAAATATATTATCTATAAACTAAACAATTTGTGTCTTTCAGCAAGCAAAGTAATTATTTAAGCAATTTAAAAATCTGATTACCATTTCAATTGTTAAAACATTTGCACCTATAATTAACATCAAGTTAATTCAGGAAGAAAGAATACGAGAAATTACATAATTATATCAGCCTATTATTCAAAAATAATAAATATGTAATTTATAAATCTAAAGATTATGAAATGAACCCAGGCGTTTAGGAGATTTGTATTCATATACTCCTCCGATATAATTAGCAGCTACTGCTCTGCGCCAGACCCTAACTTTCAGTCGTTCTCTAAAATCTTATCCTTCTAACACTGGCTGAGTCTGTAATTAGGTGCTTCTAGCTTATAACTGTGACATGGAGATTTAAGGAAAGCAAAACAAGTATCCCCAATCATTTACTATACCATTTCTAAACCTAGAATAATATTATGTTGATAATAAATTTAAAAAACTTTAGTTTCCTCGAAAATCGTGTTCGTGGTAGGTAGGATGTACCAAAATAAATTTTACTCTATCTACTTTAGGTAATATTATATTTATTTCGATTAACAGCATTCATTTGTATTTTAACCCTGGATATGATACTGGGGTATTCAAATACCCCAAAGTAAATTAAATTTTTCATTATTTTTGTTACTTTGCGGTTGGCTGAACTGCGCATCTAGGTATTCTTATGTGAGGTTATGTTCTACATCTTACATCAAGCGTTTGACATTTTTCGGTTTGTGCAGGTGAATGACAGGTAAATTGGGGTTTTCAAGTACTTCTGTATCCATTTATGATTGTTATATTTTGGCGAAATCGCTTTCTTGTTTAGAAAATGTCGCAGAGAAAATCTGTAAAAAGCACAGATCCTGATTTTGAAGAGACAGCGCTACGTAGGTTGGATGAGTGTGAAACTGATGAGGAAGATAATGTCAGCGAATGTGAAGATAATGTACAAATTTTGTCTAATAATGGGAGTGTAGTGTCTTTAGATGCGATTTCTGATGAAAATGATGATGATGATGAATTAAAAAACTATGCTATAATTACCGGCACTCAAGTGGAGTACAAAAGAATCACCTACAACCAAAATAGGTTTGCGAAATATTGTACTGAAGCTTCCCGGTATAAAAGGAAATGCAACGAATATTACCACTGAAAAAGGGGCATTTGATGACGCTTTGATAGATATTATTGTAAAACATATCAACTCGGAGATAGACAGGCAAAAGAAGAATTATAAAAATGCTAGGTATGTTGATTATACTGACAAATATGAATTGTTGACATTTATAGAGCTTTTATACATATCAGGTGCTCGCAAAGATGCGCATCTTTCGATTTGCGAAATGTTTTCTAAAGAAAGTACTAAAATTTATCGTTGCATTATGAGTGAATCTCGTTTCAAATTTTTGATAAACTGCGTCATATTTGATGACAAAATGCAAAGAAATCGTGAGGACAAGTTTTCACCTACACGGCAATTATGGGAGTTGTTCATTACAAATTGTACTGACAGTTACACGCCGTATGAGTATTGCACTATTGATGAGCAATTGCTCGGATTTAGAGGGCATTGCCCATGTCGTGTGTATATACAATCTAAGTCAGACAAATATGGAATAAAGATTGTTTCAATGAATGATAGCAGAACTTTTTACATGGTTAGTGCGATTCTTTACATTGGAAAAGAAAATAGAGAAAGTCAAGAACCACTTGGTTCCTATTTAGTCAAAACATTTACATGGAACTTTTCCTATCACCATCGATAATTAGTTTACGTCCATCAAGCTGGCAGATGATATGCTAAAAAATCACAAATTAATCATTGTGGGTACTGTTCGGCACAACAATAGAGAAATTCCGCAATCGTTTTTACCAAACAGAAGTAAGGATGTTTTATCTTCACAGTTTGCTTTTCATAACAAGAAAACTTTAGTATCCTTTACACCTAAAAAGTCAAAATCTGTTATCCTTATTTCAACTATGCATTATACAAAAACCGGAAACAAAGAAGCCAGAAATAATTGACTTTTACAACTCCACGAAGTGTGGAGTAGATACTTTTGATCAAATGGCACATTCTTATATCGTAGCGCGTAAAACTCAAAGATGGCCTTTGCGATATTTTTTCGGAATGTTGGATCAAGCTGCTATTAATTCCATGATACTTTTCAGGTTTGCTAAAAGACAAGATAAAGTTATTCGCAGAAAATTTCTGTGTGAGCTTGGATTCCTGTTGGCATGACAACACATAGAAAGAAGGCTTCAAACAAATTTGACACGGGAACTCCGCCAAGACATACATGATATATTGTCTATTGAGCAGCCTAATAATTTTTAGAACCACCGCCTAAATTGGCCAAAAGCGCTAGTTATCTGTGCCCTAGGTCAAGCAATAGAAAATCAAAAACATCGTGTGCTAAGTGTCACAAAACTGTATGCCCTGACCATCGTCTAGATGTCTGCAATTTATGCCACAATTAGCCAGATGTAGTTTATAATTATCTTCAAACTATTTCAATATACATTTACTTAAAAATAATAGTCTTCTTTTTGGGTGGGGGTTTTCATTACCCCATGTATCCATTAATCCGCATATTCATGTATCCTATCCAGGGTTAAGAAAGAAATCGATATATATTCTTTATAATTTATTGGCCTAATAACCTCATCATGCCTATATATAAATGTATAAATATATTTTGTACAAACTGTACAATTGAGAAAAGAAGGCTGAAAAGCTGATTTAGTTAGTCTATATCTAAAAGGAAAGAAAGAACACCCACCTACAATTCAACACTTAATGCACCATGATATAATTAAATAAATATTGCGCTTTGAATTTCTAATTTTACTTACAATAGAATATAACTAACGATGTATCAAAGCTGTTTCTCAGGACATATCCATATGAAGCTCCTTTTTCTTTCAATCTGAGTGTGAATTTGAATTCAGTCGTTGCTCCATAGACGCAAATAAGCACTATATACACCGTGTTAAGAAATGCTTTAACCAAAATTAAAGGACAGATTCTTCATAAAAAGTTCTGCAAAAAAGCTTATTATTGCTTTTCTTCTAGTCGTATGGTTTTCGAGAAACACGATGTAGAAGATAGACCCAAAAATTTAGGCAACTACTGATATAATCTCCTTTCTTCTATCAAGTGACGTGTTGATTAAAATATTTAAGAAGTTATTTAGTAATTTTAAAAAAGAAAAATATTATGTCAAATTTACAATAATTCTGCTCAATTTAAAATGGTTCAATATTCCATTCAAGAGTATGCTGACATGCACTTTGTGTATGGTGAATGTGGTGGAAATGCCAGGACGAAGTTAGAAGATATTCTCATCATAGAATACCTAACAAAAATACATAGTTCCATAGCGGTGCATCCAAGACTTCGGGAAACAGGTTCGGTAGTATCAAAAAACGAAGAAGAGGGAAGAGGATGTGATGAAAGAATGGTCGCTGTTGAGGAAAATATTCTTCAATTTGTTGAAGTAGATCCTTCAATTATCACTAAAGAGTTAGTTCGCCAAGTTGAAGTTAGTCACTGGACAGTGTGGAGGACTCTTACAGAATCTCTTTGGTATCCTTATCATTTCGAAAGAGTTCAAAGTTTGAACAGGCACGAGTTTGTCGTTAAACGTCGATTTTGCAATTGGCTGTTAACAAAAATTGCAGAAAACCCTCTGTTTTTGGAACAAATTTTAATGACTGACGAATGTTGTTTTACTAGAGGTGGAATTCTTAATTTACACAACAGGCACGCCTCGGCCGATAGTAATCCTCATGCAATAATTTAACAAAATTTTCAACGTCGATTTTCTATCGATGTGCGGACTGGAATAATTGGTACCCGACTTATAGGCCCATATCAAATCATTTAAATGGAGAGAGGTATTTACATTTTTTACCAAGAAGTATTACCAGGATTACTAGAAGAATTACCTTTGGAATTACGTAGAATAATGTGGTTCATGTATTAAATGAAATTTACGGGATTGGACGAGGCGGACCACATGCCTGACCACCTCGATCACCTGATCTTAATAGCCGTGATTACTATGTTTGAGGCTACATGAAATCACTGGTCCACAAGACTCCTGGAGAAAATGTGGAAGATCTCAAAAATCGCGTTATGGCGGCTGCAGAATTTATAAGAACTAAGGAAAATGAACTAGCTCGAGTAAGTCAGTCACTAAACGGGCGTACTGAAGCTTGTCTTGAAGCAAATGGTGGACCTTCAATTTTATAAATTTTGCGTTGTTTTTATTTTCATTAATTGAATTAAACGTCATATTGACAGTGCTTAAAATGTCAGATATCATAGGCATCTCTAACAAATAAACATGTTGCCTATAAGTAGTTTTCTTGTTTGTGTCTTGTCTTTATTAATAACAAATTTAACTATGCTTTTTCTCCAAAACCCTACATATTTCACAAAAATGGCATATAACTTTTTCGTTTGTATTTTATAAGTAAATCGCTCAGTAAATTTTTGCTAAAGCATTCCCTAACACCCTGTATTTCTTACGCATATAGGGACATATAGGTATATAGACCTTCCAATCACAGGTAAGACCCACATGACTATTGTAATATTGGTTGCGTATGCTGTTATAACTTAGTAGAATGTAATTGCGATTATTTTTGACTAAAAGTTTTGACAAACAACAAGTAGCGTGATAGTAACGTCGCCATTGACAGATTGGTTTTCGTATTATTATTTTCGTATCGATTTTATTTTATTGTATTTTGTGTATTAATCTTTTCCTGCTGTATTTTGTTGATATTACTAATACATATTGTCAAAAATAAAGCGTGAGCTTGTATTTAATAATTATTTTTTACACCGGAACAAGTTTTTTATTTGCACCCTACGCAAGATTCCGAAGAAAACTAGAATTATTCATTTCGAAACTGTATTGACCAGTTTGTAAAGCGTTTCTTTGAGTTTCTTATTAATCATGATCCCTTAAAAAATCGAAGATTTGCACATAGAAGACAGAAGGTACACTTAGTAAGCTAACAGAATATGTATTAAATTATTAAAACGTAACCCTCTCACAAAACTGCAGCAAAATTAGTATGTATGTCAAATAACCTACTAATTTATTTAAATATTCAATAATATTACTTTTAGAACTTTCTGTAGGAAATTATTATAAACCACTTACTTAAAAGTAAGTGTGATTTTTTGTCAAAAAATTAATGAACACAACATCACTGCGTCATAATTTGCAAACAGTTATTCTAAATGAAATTAATAATATTAGTGCAGAAGAGTTGCAACGTGTTTTTGAAACTTGAAGCGACGAATAAATCTTTGCTTAGAAAATAATGGAGACCATTTTCAATAGTTGTAGTTATTAATATAATATACTTTGCTAGATTTATTCAGCAAAGAAATAATTGAAAAATTAGTTTTTGTTATACTAACATTACATTAGTCTAAAATAATTAATTAAAGTACCTTTAAAATATGAATTTTTATGCTAAATATTTTGTTTGTTTGTAATATTGGTTGCATATTAAAAAATGGTCATGTGGGTGCTAAGGCTTCATATATAAGTTGCTCTTGTATAATCTTTCATCAAATTTAATGTTCTTTATATTATTAATGTCTACTACCTTTGCTTTATAAACAGTTGCTTATTAATTGGAATCTGAAGGAAATAAATTCTGTTGACTATATTTTATAAGACAATTTCGATTCCTTAGATTAAAATGTATTACTTAAATAAAAAGTTTGTCAAAAAAATAGAAAAAAGTAAATGTGAAAAATAGGATATATGTATCAGAATTGTTACAGATTTAGAAAAGAAATAATGTAATACTTACTTACGAATACTTTGTTTGAAATGTGTATGAACAAATAGAATTAAAGAAAATTGGTAATTCTACTTTACATTAATTACAAGCATTAACGTATTGTTACTGCTAACTTTAACTCTACATAATATATGTCAACTTATAAATTAAAAAATAGCTTAATAATTTCCTCCTTAACCATTTGAAATTAATTCACCTTCCCAGTTTTCTTGATGTTTGAAAAGTATAAGGGTTGATCCCTTTGCTCCGCCACTACCCATTTATAAACCAAAATCATTATTTATCTTCACGTCGCATTGTAACCTGCTATGTATAGACTAGCGCTAGAAACATACAAGTCTGAACCTGTTAAAGGGTGTGTATAGTAGATACCCGAGGTCAAGAGTGTCACATATCCACATCAAAATGGATCGTGCCGAGCAGCGAGCTGCGAATGCAACTCAAATTCATCAAGATTTGGTGGATTTATTAGAGGAATCTGCAGTATTATGTAACATAGTTAAAAGGTGGTGTCGTGAGTTTAAATGAGGTAGACAGTCGTGTACAGACGAACAAGCAGATGGAGTGCCCATAATCGTTATTACCCAAGAAACTGTTAAAAAGACCCATGATCTCGTGCTGCAAGATTGACGAGTGACTATTAGACAAATAGTTTAAGATACTAGTCTTTCACACTTTGTGGTATATAATATAATTTCAGCTGAATTGAGCATGAAAAAATTGTCTGCATGATGGGTACCACGAATGTTAACAGATGCATGAGTCCTGGATCCATCATTATGATGTAAAGACCAACATACAGAGTAAGGGGTGGACACATCGATGTTCACCTCCTTCGACAAAATTCGAGATGTAACTGGGAAGGTCATGCTATCCATATTTTGGTATGCTGAAGGTGTAATTTTACTAGATTACCTTCGAAAGGGGGCCAAGATTACAGGTGCTTACTATGACAATTTAATTCCCAAATTAGATGACTCGATAAAAGAAAAACGTCGGAGGAAGTTGCGCAAAGGTGTTTTCTTGCATCAGGATAACGCATCCAGTCACAGGTCCGAATTAATTGAGCATCCAAATTAGTTGAGAATCCGTCATATTCACCAGATTTTGCCCTGAGCGACTACCGACTGTTTCCAAAATTAAAAAACACTTGCGTGGCAAACGATTTCCGTCGGATAATGACGTGATATGTGCGATAAATCAGTGGTTTGCAGAGGTTGGACAACCTTTTTTTCGAGAAGCATTAGAAATGCTAGAACATCGATGGAAAAAATGTGCAAACGTTAATGGAAACTATTTTGAAAAATAAAAGTAAGATATTTGCCATTTTTTTATTGTGAGTGAGTCCGGGATGAAGCAAAGGGATACACCCTCGTATATCCGTTTGCAAGTATTTTTGCATATGTGGGTGATTTGACATGCTTGGTAAATTTCTGCGAGATGGTACCTACCAAAATTCGTTTAGAAGCGCCACTACTGACACTAACTAACGAACTAGTTGCTATACAAAATTCACTAGTTGTTTAGCTGTAGCTACAGTAAAAATGAATTAAGACGAATTACGAGTAGTAATAAAACATCTCTATTTAACAAAGTGGAGATCAATGTGTACTAATGTGAAGATTATGGAAGCTCTACGCCATAATTAAAATTTTTGAATCGCTAAACTTAAACATGGTTGGACTTGCGTTAAAGAGGCTTTTTAGATGTCCAGTTAAAGTTATGACGGCAGATATTGTTGATGAAATAGTATTGTGAAAAATTTTGTATGAAGAAGCTAAGTGCACGATATGTGCCGCACTGTTAACTATATCAAGCAGAAGCATAATTCAATGCAGTGTTTGGCAATGTTTAATATTAATTCTATATTTTTTGCATTAATTCATAACCGTTGATGAATATACAATGCAGTGGATGGTTATTGGTGAAAATGCGTTAAAGAAGCTAAGAACCGTTAGCACCGCTGGAAAGGATCTGGCTACTGTTTTTGGGGATTATCAAAAAATCATTCTGGTCGATTATTTGTAGCAGGAAAAACAATAGCAGGAGCCTATTATGCAAAAGTATTAGACTGTTTGAACGAAAACCAAAAACAAAGACAGTTTTTTTACTAACTCGGCTAAACTGTCCATCTCACAAATCGTCAGCCTCAATGGCAATATTGTACAGGCTCGCCTTCTTGTTCGCAAACTTTAAAATTTGTCTCGGGGGGAAGAAAAACTTGTCGAATAATATCATCGCTGTCGTGACTGTATTGAAAGATAAAATTTCTTTTCTAGAAAAAAACGTGCAGAAACTATATATATTTTATTATATTATCATCAAATAGGATAATGATAACATTGTTTGTGCTAATGAATGGAATATTTTATGCATATGATTCATGTGGACCGTATAACTAATATTTGCTGTAATGGCTGTGTGAATCATATGCCGATTCAAAAAAAGTTCAATCTTGCTAAGGCATGAATTACTATTATTATTATTATAAGCATATTTCGCAATAACCTTATTGAGCATATAATAATATGTATTCTGTACACTTGTAATTATTCTGGAATGTCCGATGATTTTACTTACAAGTTTTCCATAGTTATTCTTTACTTGTTAATAAATATTAAATAAAACAATTAGTGGGAAAAAAGAACAGGAGATTTTGAGATTCTTATGGCAGTTATATTTCCCTGACTTAGAGAAATATCTGATAGTGTAATGGACATAGGTAAATAATTCTTTATCTGGGGTTTAATTGTCTTTTACAGGATTGTATTTTAAGTCATGTGGAGCAATCTGCAATGCATTCCGTTACAGGCTAAAGGTTGTTTTATTTCTTACAGCTCTGTATTTTGTGTTACATAAAAATAACATTAATCTGAGAAGTAAATATCGCTTACTGGTTATTAAAACGAAGTGTTGACATTTAGAACTATTATATTTCATTCTCCAAGGATGCAATTATGAATCTCACGTGAACGTGATAGCTTTTTTACCACACTTATCAAACCACTTTTGTGCTACACGAAATCTTATCGATTTTGAATAGAGAGTATTGGGAATTCCATTTCTTAAGTCTCATAAGGAGTTCTCCATACTTATCCTCGTTTAAAGCACATATATGGTAATATTAATAATTTACTATACGATTAGACAGTGTGATTTGTGCTAATATATATATATATATATATATATATATATATATATATATGTATATATATATATATACATATAGGGAAATACTTATGCGTTATTTATTGAGGAGAGTAAATTAATAGCCGAAATGTTTATTTATTAGAGCATACAGCAAGGAACATACACTTGGAATCGATTTGATATTCAAAATTAAATTACTGGGCGAGCAATACCAAATGTCCAAATGAGCCGTCTAAATAGAGATACTACGGTATTTCAAGCGAAAGCAAAATTAACAGACTGGGTTACATAAATCGCACCGTCGCCATTTTCTCCGCCAGCAATGTTAAAAGCACTGGATTCAGTACAAGCTGAATTCAAACTTGTATGGAATTGTGTGTGTGCCCTAAACGAGCTCAGTGATCATGAGGCCTGGGTCCCGGGACACGAAGGCCACAGGCTAATGAGAAGGCAGCCGAATTGGCACGTCAGGCCTGGTCTACAGCTTTCACAGGGCCAGACCCTTCCTTCCTTTGGCATTGCAAAACAATTATTAAGACAGCTATGAAAAATTAGTCTGAAAATAGATCTAGGAAAAGGTGGAAGAACTCCCTAGGTCAAAGGCGGGCAAAACAGTTCTTTAGGGTACATTTGCCTCAGTTTACAACGGACCTACTGAATAGAGACAGAAAATCTGTTAAGATGAGGTCACTATATTAACGGGGCATTGTAAACTCAACAAACATATGAACAATATGAGCTTGATAGAAGAGACGGTATGTATTGCCGAGAGGAAGAGGAAACTGCGATTAATACTGCAAAAATAACTTTGTAATTAAATAAATGGTTAATTGAGATGTGACTTCACTCAATTACGTAATTTTAACAAGAATTAAGTAATTCTAACGAAATATATTTCACTGATTCATTATCATGCAAACCATAGCCGTGCTAGAGATTTAAATAAATTCTAATTTTTGTTAAATTCATAACTTTCCTTGATACCATTTTACTAGTATACTGTGTGTAATTTCATTGTAAGGTTCTGCTACAGTTCTGAGTTAGAACCAGATTTTTAATCCTATTGATTCGATATCGCTTGAACATTCAATTTGTCATATTTTTGGTGCAGTCAATTTATTTTTATATTATTCTTGGAACAATTTGCTGATTCAATACAATTTTATGTCAAATTTTTGTGTTCATTTTCATTTGTCATTGCATTACTACGTGAATTAGTTTGCGACTTGAAAGGCACATTCTTAATCTTTTTTTTTGTCAATATACGAATTAACTATTCTCGATTTCTTATTTTGAATTTAGGTACCCCTTCTTAAGTTTAGTTCGTCGTTTTGCTTCAGTTTTAATAATCTGTAAGTGCATGTGCCTGCGAACACGCAACTTTTCTTATATTTCAGTCCCAAGCCTCCGTACGTAGAACTAAGTGGCGCTACCTACCATCTGTTTAGTCAATCCACGCCGTCTCCACTGACTAAGGGCATACACAATAAATAAAGGGTTACCTTATAAATTGTGCGTTACGACTACCGATTTCGACATTTTCCGAATATCTTCATTACGCCAAGACTGCGTCTGCCAGATTGGAATGCAACCAACTATAGTCAGTTGATTTTGGTTGCAGTATACTTACCCTGTGTATTAGGTAATGCAAGTATCATATCTTGAGTTTTGATAGTTTTATTAGCTTACCTTCCTAAGTAACTCTGTAATATTTTTTAACATGCTTATGGGATTAGAAAATAAATAAAACACGCATATTAGGCCAATTGATATATTTAATATTGACAAAATCATTTGAATCTTGTACCCTTTTCACATAGAAAGATATTTATAGGAATGAATTCACTAACAATAATAAATATATATTTATATGTATTTATTTATATGTATATGTATTTATATATGCGAGACGCCACCCCACGGTCGTTCGTGTGCTCACAACATGAATCACACGAAACGAATGCTATTGGTAAACGCTCATTACTTTTTGACATTACATCTATACAAACATACATAATTACAATATATCATTTTATTTTATGGTATTTCACGTGTATATAATCTAGGTATAAAGTCAAGATGTCCGCCGTCTTATTAGAGATGTGGCTGGAATTATCCCTAATGAGACTGCGGTTGACCATGGAGACATTTAGTAGATATACCAATGCCTCCGTCGATTTTTTTTTGTTTTTTAAAATTTTTTTTTTACGGGAACGACTATCCGTACATAGCATTGTTCATCGTTGCAAAATCTAAATAAATCTAAAAAAAATCTTCATTTAGAATAAAATTTTTGAAATGTATTATTTTACTTTTTAATTGCTTGTTATCATTTGTTCAAACAAAATGATGGTAAATAGTCCTAAGTTAATGAAACATAAAGTTAGCCTTTTTCGTAGCCAAGGTCGTTGTACATGCAGAATATTTTAGCCGAATATTGAAACCGAAATTGAAAGAAATATTTGAATCAACAACTAATATTTTAACTAAGAAATCTAATAGTATTTTCGATATTTTCGGCTAAAACGATCCTGTTCGGATGCACTAATTCGAATACATTGTGCATATATTTAGCCCCATTTTTGGAAGAGACCCATGCGTTGACATCGACAATTGGAACCCCACAGGTTGCACCTGCAGGAGCTGTTGTAACAGCAGTCGTTTGGTCGATGATCGCAATTACCACCTCTTCTTATGCAAGCTCGTCTGAAAAGGTAAATTAAGGAAGCACGTCTGAAAAAATAAATTAGAAATATCTCATGATGCGATCAAGGCATTATAGACACCTAGACATGGAGCTTCGGCATCTACAAAGCGATTTTCTACATGGTGGAAAAACGAAAACACTTACAGACAGAATGACATGGTGCGGTCACGTTACTGTGATTAAAAAAAATTAAGTTTAAAAATTTAGTTTAACATAACGCAACACCATCAATATTGGAAAATTGTGTATTTAAAAGGTACACAAGTTGTAGTAGAAGTACTAGAAGTATAATTTTTACAAATGATACTGCAAGAAACTTAAAAAACTTGTGCTAGTTTCAATAATTGGTAACATGTTATCAAAGCAGAAGTATAATTTTTACAAATGATACTGCAAGAAACTTAAAAAACTAATATAATGAAAAAATTTAATAATACAAAAATTAAATATCTATAATATTACAATAGCGCTAACAATAATCAGAAGAATACAATTAAGACACTAAGCTACCTAGAGTGGAAGGTAGACTATATTTTATTAAATATTACCGCCAGAAATCCGAAAAACTCATTTACATAGTGCCCAACAGATCTTATTAGTTGTACAAGTACGGCCAGCTGATACGAGGTCTCAACTTGTACGCAATTCGATGTAATGTTGTTGGCAACAAAATTTATTTATATGCACCTAAGTGATCAGAAAACTTTGATCAGGTGAGTTTTTATCACGTGTAAATGTTCTAATTGACACGGGTGTTACAATATTTCGTGTTTATTCGCAAAACTACAAAAATGATCTTGGGTATCCCGACTTTAAAATCAATTCCAATCGCTAACTAAAATACCTTTCGGATAAGGTGACCTGCTCTGTCTGGTAAAGATGGCGTACTATGTCGTCTTACCTTACCCGAGAGTGTTATTTGTTAATTTTGCTTTAATTTTTTTTATAATGCCTAACAGCTACAAACGAAAATCCACGCGGCACTCATGGTCAAAAGAGGACATGGCTCAAACTATTCAAAGCGTCAAGGAACACAAAATAGCAAAGCTACTCGCAGCCAAAAACTGCAATGTACCACAGGCGAAATTCCTGTTAATTTAGGTCGTTTCTAACTAACTTTTGATCCAAGTATGGAAAAACAATCGGTGAACCACATTTTAGAATTTAAAGAAAGATTTTTTGTCTTTTCTACCATGGCTGTCAGATAGCGTTCCGGTTTGCGAAAAGAGCTGGAATAATAGAACATAGATTCGACAGATTACCTCAAATGGCTGGATGGGATTGGCTGACACGATACAGAAAAGGAAATCCTAGTTTGTCACTAAGAGCCCCGGAATCAACGTAAGCAGCAAGAGCCAGAACGTTCAACAAACCACAAGTGTTGAAGATATGAACGAATTCGGTCTTTCGACTGTTCAAAAACCTCCAAAAATATTTGCACTTAAGGGAAAAATGTGGTGAACATATTAGAAATGTGTTACGAAAGTGGTTAATTACATGGTTGGTGGGTGAACTGTTTTTAAAATGGTTGAAGTACTTGGTAAAATTCAATGGTTGCAGCCAAGATAATAAGGTTTTTCCCATTTTGGACGGCCACGGTTGTCACAGATATCTGGAGGCATTAGAGTTTGCTAAAGCAAACGGAGTCATACTCTTGCGCCTGTCTCTCCATTACATGCAGCCGCTCGACGTGTCTTTTTTAGCGCGTTAGATAAATATCGTAATGGTGAAATGACGACTTTGTTGGGAAGTCGCCCTGGTAGAACAATTGGTCTCCACCAAATAAGCGATATTTTCAGAAAATACTATAGAAACGCTGCATTTGTTGGAAATATCACGAGCGGTTTCGAAAAATGCGGGATATATCCCTTTAATTATTAAATTTTTCCCGATCACAGCGATGTGATAGAATGAAGTCGAAATTAAGAATAACACTAATAACGAGACACTTGCTAGACAAGAGCATCCTGTTTAGGAAAATTTGAAGCCTTCTCACATCGAATAGTTTATTGCAGCCAATTCAGGACAGCGACGTTACTCTTGATTCTACAAGATCAACTCATTCCATTTCGGATGTTCAAGAATCTTCGTTATCGGTACCGAGTACTACTCGAGAAATACCAAAGGATTTGTCCCCATTCCCAAAAAGTGTATGTACGGGGCGGGCAAGAAGCACTAAAAAGTAAGTTCCAGGTTCACAAGTCTTCACTAGTAGTCCCTTCATGTGCGAAGTTAAATGATCGAAGGACAATGATCCCACATGCATCTATTGTAATGATTTATATAGTAGATCACGACTAGGAGAACTCTGGCTTCGTTGCCAGTCATGTTCAAGATGATGCCACAAGTTGTGCGCTGGGGTACCAGCAAAAATAAAGCAATTTTCTTGTAAACTGTGTACGGATGACTAGTATGTCATCTGAAGAAGAAGTATGTTGTCTTAAGAAACTTACACAAAAAAGTATTATCATATTACAAAGAGGAAATTTTTATTTTATAAGGGTTATAACTTTTGTTTTGCAAACATTAAATGCATAGTATAAATAGTATAAATAGTTTTCTTTCATATTACAGTTTTATGATATTATTTTCGCTACCTAAAAAAGTATGTCATCTTGACCAGAATTCCCGTATCACATTCTGAACTTGATTTAGGTGTTTGTAGCTTTCCTAAAATAATAAAATACTGTGACCAAGTAGAAAAATATAGTAATACAATAAGGTCGAAAATTATACAAAAAGTCGACTTTGTACATTAGTTAAATTACTATATGAATTGCAGTAATATATTTAGCAAAAAGATACTATGAATGAATCAGTATGTTTCATTGTTAGGTTGATAGTCCAATAGTTGTTCCGTATTACGAAATGAAATACTTCTTTATAAAGTGATAATTAAGCCAATTTGGATACATGTCATTCGATGTGCTAGTAATATGACACTTCACAATGATTTTAGAATACCAACAGTAGAAGAAATGTATACCAGAAGAAGCAACAACCATTATTTGCGAATCCAAGTATACCCAAATAGTTTAGCGTGTAGTTTACATCAGTAACCTCATTTCAGAGGACTGCACAAAATAACAAAGAAGAGACATAGAAGAAAAGGCTGACTGATCCACAAGGATACTAATTCGGTAGTACTGGATCTGTATGGATTTCCTATAAGACAGTTTCGCCATCATGTTAATTCATTATTTGTTGCAGCAGGAGTTCCCAAACTTTATCACTCACTTTACTCTCTACACGTCGCGGCACACACTGAGCCCCTGTGTTACATAACTCCCACTAAGTACACAATCAAACGTTTATAGGGGATCAAATTGTTGTAGCTTAGACGCAATCTTTACCTCCGAAGAAGAATTCATTCAAACGTTAAGACGGACAAAATTTCTCTAAAGGAACTAATAAGTAATTTCTTGATGAAGAGTCTGCTTCGCTAACAAATTTTAGCGTATGAAGTGTCTTTTGTACGTGATTTAAAATCTAAGCCATATATTCAAGCGTGACATGCAGTGAGAATGAGTACTAATAGAAACCGAAAGAGATTATTGGAGAATGGAATAGAGGAAAGAAAACACAACGAAGGAAAACGAGCGCAAGATGAAGAGAAGAAGTGATGAAGGAATATGTCTTTTTAGTGTTGCATATAGCCTCATAGAAGGCGACTTTAGTAAAATGTCAGGTGTCAAAATTAAACTGAATATTTCGTTAACCGAAATCTAAAGCTTCATCAAGACACGGCAAGTGATTTGTTTACAATTTTTTACAAATTTCGGAGAGGATTAACTCAACAACGATAACTTGCTGAGATGGTTTTTGTTTTTGAAGATGAAGCACCAGATCAATCAACAATTTCCAGTTAGTACTGTGAATTCAAACGTATCAACGACGAAAAACATCGCTGCTGGGAGCCGCCTGATTTAGAAACATTGATATGTGACATAGTCTGACATCCATGGGTATTTCAAAGACCTCAATCCAAACGATCCCACATGATGAACTGAGCGTAAGAAACTTAGTATCCCGTTGGATTCCGAATCTTTTAACTGCAGAGCAAAAGCCGACTCGCGTTAATTGCTGCCGAAAAACTTTGAACCGGTTCAGTAACGGAAACTCAAAAAATGTCTATAACACTCACGATGCTATTGACATTTTTGGAATTTCCGTTATTGAATCGGCTCAAAGTTTTTCATGGATTTCTGCAATTTCGAGTGTCCCAACTGAAGACTGGACTTACTGTCCAATTAACAATTGGTTTGAGCGAATTCAGAAGTGTATCAATTTTGGTGGAAAGTATTTTGAAAAGCAATAGAGCACATTGAGTCGATCTACTGTTTGATTTTATGGCTATATACAGAACTAAAAGGACATCCCTCGTAAGATTACTGAGTAGAATAACGTTGGATTTTGATTGTTTCGCAAATTTACAAAATTTCTCTTATGTTTTGGTGAGGCAGCTTACCAAAACATATGTTAGCATAGAAACATATATTAGCATAAGCATAGAGAAATCTAATAAATTTGTGAAACAGTTAATGTCTAGTGTTACTTTAATTATTTTTAAGTACTTCATGTTTCATTAGGAAGTCACTGTAGAAACAGTTAATAATAGTGAACTCAAGATAAGAGTGTGAAGAGAAACAGTAGTGCTGTGATATATTATAATAATCCAGAAAGACATTACTTAGACACTTCAACACACAATTTATTTATAGGAATATTGACGGTGTCCGTCATTAAAAAAAATCAAAATTAAAAAAATAATGTCAGTCAGACATAAAGACTATTCTTTATGTCGACGAAATGAAGAGCATTCTTCAAACAAAGGACCTAAATGTAACTCTGTCATAATCTTGTGACTTCGTAATAAAATTAATTTTCATTTACGAACTTTCATATAATGTCACATACAATTTACCAGAAATGTGAGTCAATTTTTCCCTCTCAAATTGGACTTTTCTGTTTCTTGCTTTTTACAAAAGAAAATTTTCTTCAGATTCCAGCAACGTAATTAAAACACATACTTGGGTAAAGAAAAATGCAAGAAAATCAGTTTTTTGCAAATTTTTGTCATTCGGACATGCTTCAAGTTTATTTTGAATGTGGTAAAAGACCATGTAAATTCTTGTGCTGTAATCCTAATAAATGTCTTTGAAAGCATGAAGCGTAGAGTTCAACTTTGTTTTCAAAATATTATTATACACATTTACATTTACAACTAAAATACCAAAATTATACGTTTGTGACAGAATACGTACACTGCCACCAACCATTAAAGGAAAGCATGGTCGTCTCTAATGAGGAAAGTTTTTGAAGGCACGTTACAATGTCTAGGCAGTGTGTAAATAATGTCAACTGTTTCTTTTATGTGTATAAAAAAGTAACTTTGATATCGCAAAAACGTACTTTCGCCGAATTTGTACGAAGAGCACACGAACTTTATTTCGGAGGTAAAGTAGGAGATCAAGATATGCCATGCCCCTCGCATATGTTACAAGACTTTGTAACATTGTTAACAGGTAAGTCGAAATGTACAAAATGTAAAATGTGCTTTGCACATGATGCACATGATGTCGAAAGATCACCGAAAGACCATGCCACAGATTGTTATTTTTGCCTCACTAACATACTTGGGATTTAGATCCGGGACTGTGCAGTATCCCAATTTACCATCAGCTTTACGGTCAGCCTAACATAGAAAAGGACTTATTTATTATCCCAAAATCACCAGAATCTTGGAGGCTGGATGAAGAAGAACCTAAATGTGTCGCACAGAAAATCGAACATGATCCAGTATTTCACATTTGATTTCACAGGCCGAACTGAATAATTTAGTTCCAGAATTAAAACTAGCAGACTCTTAGTCAGACTTCTAGCATCCAGATTAAAAGGATGGCATCTTCGCAAAGATGACGTACATCTAACTTACTTCCGGAAACGTGAGAAAAATTTACGCGTTGTTTCGCTCAAGAAGGGGCTTTATTATATTGCACGGATTTTGACAATTTATTTAACGCATTAAAACAGAAACATGAACCAAACAATTGGCGTCTATTCATTAATTCCCCTTAACTTGACTTAAAAGCAGATTTGCTTCATAAGGGCTATAAATACCCATCTTTACCTGCAGCTCATGCCGCTCCTATGAAGGAATCATGCAAGAACATGCGATATCTCTTACAACATATCCGGTAAAATGACTTCATGAGTAATTAATCTGTGGAGACCTAAAAGCGTTAGCGCTTCTTCTTGGATTGTAGCTGGGGTATACAAAATACTAATATTAACTAGCAGACTCTTAGTCAGACTTCTAGCATCCAGATTAAAAGGATGGCATCTTCGCAAAGATGACGTACATCTAACTTACTTCCGGAAACGTGAGAAAAATTTACGCGTTGTTTCGCTCAAGAAGGGGCTTTAGTATATTGCACGGATTTTGACAATTTATTTAACGCATTAAAACAGAAACATGAACCAAACAATTGGCGTCTATTCATTAATTCCCCTTAACTTGACTTAAAAGCAGATTTGCTTCATAAGGGCTATAAATACCCATCTTTACCTGCAGCTCATGCCGCTCCTATGAAGGAATCATGCAAGAACATGCGATATCTCTTACAACATATCCGGTAAAATGACTTCATGAGTAATTAATCTGTGGAGACCTAAAAGCGTTAGCGCTTCTTCTTGGATTGTAGCTGGGGTATACAAAATACTAATATTTCCTGTGAATGGGACAGCTGTGCACGAAATCTTCACTATACAGAAGAAATAACCACTACGCCAAGCATTAATTTAGAGTCTAAAAAATGTGATCAATAAGCCAGTGATTGATCCTAAAAACACATTTTTACCACTTCTGCATATTAAATTAGGCTTAATATAAAATTTCGTTAAAGCACTAGATAGGAACAGAAGGGTGTTCTTGTATTTGAAACAAGAATTTCCGATAGTGAGGTAAACATTAAAGAAGGCATATTTGGGGGGACCACAAATACGAGAAGTAACGAAACATGGCGAATTTGACTGCATGCTGAATGAAGATGATTTAATGGCATGGAGAACTTTTAAAACAGCTGTGATCATTTTCTTGGAAATGTCTTGGCTGAAAATTACAACAATCATGTGACTGAATTACTTTGTGCCAACAAAAAAATGGAATTTACCATGTCTTTGAAAATTGACTTTCTGGAATCTCATCAATTTGAATGCCGTAAGCAACGAACATAGGGAACAGTTTCACCAAGACGTTGCAACCATGGAGAAGTGATATCGAAGCAAATTGAGTCCTAATTTGCTTGCTGATTACCATCGGGATGCGTCAGAGACAAAGTATCGCCGCAAAATATTCTGAAGTAAGTGTATTATTAAGAACATATCGACATTGATATATTTTAGTAAAACGCGCAACACTTCGTAGCAAATAAATGGGGATGTTAGAGAAAATCCAAGAATTCTGTTTTCTGATGAAATTTTACATAAAACACGCCCTATTTTATCCATGATACAAAAGTTGATTTTTGTTTGCCAGTGTTATTAGGCAAAAAAAAACATTTTTAGTAGTAAATAAATTAGGATGTATTCACAGGAACTTCCTACATACTTCATTGCACTGTGCATTCACTCCAAAAGTTTCACCACTAAATTTCATGTAAGTACTGGCAAAACATACTTGAACTTATTTAGAAAGTCCGGAGCTAATTACTACTACATTTTATGTACAACTTCTTCAGACTTCCTTTGGACTCCCTCTAAGCAAACCCTACTATGAAAATTAAAGCATAATTAAATAATATTTTCCTTCCGCCACAGTCAAAAATGCAGTTGCAGAAATATTACATTCCGGGCAAAGTTACACTAAAAGTTTATAAAAACAGAATTACATTTAGGTCTGAAATAATAAATCGTTTTAGAATCTGAAATCAAATTTATTACAATTTTTATGTATGTGTATGTATATAGTTAAGAATGATATCTTCTGTAGTTTTATTATTAATAAAACTACAGAAGAAATCATTATTTATATACATTGATTGAGTTAGCACCACGTATTTAAATCCTGTGGTGAAAATATTTTTTTGAATTATATGTATGTATACATAAATAATAGATTTTTGAATAGATTACTAACAGAAATAACTAAACTAAATATATATACGGTTAGGCAAATTTAAAACAGGATGAAATGTAGTAAAACATATAGTCAAAATATTTTGGTGACAGTATTGTTTATTTTAATTTCTGACTTAGTAGAAAGAATACCTATCTCACCTGGAAATTAAAAATAATGAATTTTTGAGAAATTACGATCCTACTTCTACTTAATTAAATAAATATGACGCAGAATCATTGGTTACAAAATTAATGAGTAATGTACACAGAAAATGTAAAATGATGTGGCTTTATTCCGCAATTCTTTCCAGTAAATCCCACTCTCCATTAAAAATTGATGATAGATTCTCGTGAATTTGCAGAAATTAATAAATTGAAAAAATAGTAATTTAATACAAGCTATGTTAGTGTCTAAATATTTTGAAACCTTTTACTCTCGTTTCAGACTTTTACCTACATTCCTTTTCGGTTTGTACGTTTTGTCGTCGCAGCGCTGCGATCGCGGTTCCGTGCATGCGCGGCCGTTGCTCTGAATCAAAGAGAAGGGGTTGACGTCATTTTGAGATCGATGTTTGTTGTGTACGCTTTATAGTACTTGGCGGCGTTGATCGAAAATCCCGCCGCTTGTGAAATTAGATCTGTAATTCGTTTTCTAAATGCGAAGGACGTTAAACTAGTCGACATTCAACGACAAATCTGCGAGGTTTATGGAAAAAAATGTAATTAGTGATTAAGGAAAACCGTAAGTTTCCAATTTCTGCTCTTTCCATGAACTTTCCACAAATTTCAAGATCACTTACACTTGAAAATGTTACTGTAAAACTGGGTTTTAGAAAACTTTGTGCTTGTTGTGTAGTAAAACCACTTACAGAGTAACATAAAACAAAAACGTTTGAACAGTGCACTAGACTTTTTGACAAATTACGACAATGGCGGTGATGACTTTCTGAGGCAGATAATGACCGGGGATGAAACTTGGATTGCTTATGACACCTTTGAAACTAAATGACAATTGATTGAATGGAGGCACACTTCCTCGCCAGCAAGGACTAAAGCCAAGCAAATCTTGACACTTTGAAAAATGAACTCAAAGGATTTGTTACCACATGGTTGACAACACAGGCAGCAACCTTTTATGAAGAAGGCATACAAAAACTTGTGCCACGCAAAATGGCAAAAAGCTTTAAGGTTTGTAGTTTGTTTTGAAATATAGTATTGTGATGACTCATCCAACAATACGTCACATATTACGTCCTGGCCCTTCTCGACAGATCTAGAAACGGAAAGACCGAGACTGAGAAAAACACGAGAGGCTCGGCGGCCCATATATAAGCCGTCGGGGAAGGGATTTGGATTCATTCGATACCGAATTATCGCCGAGTGAACTTATATAAATACAAATATATAAATGTGCTTATTGTTAGTAATTAGTTTTTAAATTGTTATTAGTTTTTATTATTAATATAGTATGTGTCTAAAGTTACCGTGAGTTTTATTTAAGAACCCGAAAAGACAAATACATCACAGCATATTACATACCGAGGTGGAAAGTAGTTCATTACCGTCGAGACATAGTAAATTCACCAATGGAAATTTTAATGGAGCAATTAATATTAATTCCAAAAGCGAATAAATTTTGAATTAAAACGTTGTCTTGAAAACTGACATGGCAACAGGAGGAACAGTTATTGCACGATGTTGACAATAATCCTACCGTCAGTACACGTTCGTTGTCAAGAATTAGGCGTCAGACCCAATCCTCTGTTTCTTCGAAGATGCAGTTTATATCCATACGACCTATAGACTGTTCAAATTCTGCATCCCGGTGATGACCTATTGAGAGTAAATTTTTTTTCACGTGGTCATTAAACCAATGCTGACTTTTTCCATAATATTTTGTTTACCGATGAAGCTCATTTCAACTAACAAGGAGTTTTCAATAACCACAACCTTCATTATTGACACTGAGAATCCTCGTATTGTACGTCGGCGGAATCAGCAAACGTTGGTCTGTGAATGTTTGGATAGATATTTTTATAAAAAAAAAATGTCGGTTCATATTTTCTGGCAAGAATACTGAATGCTGAAAATTACGTTAATGGTAGCTTGACCACCTCGTTCTCCCGACATAAGTCCAATAGATTTTTGGCTGTTGGAATATATAAACGAAAAGATGTGTCTGCCGGAATGGATAATACTATTGCCTGGATTCACGAACCAATAGCAGATATAAATGAGAATAATTTTGATGATTTGTTAAGGCATTAGATGTTTTGTTTTCATTTCCCTTAGCTCGACTCGAAATTTTATTTTTGTAATATTACAAGTTCTTTTTTGTATTTGAATTTATTAAGAATAAACAAAAATTCTAAAAATATTAATTTTTTATATCAATTTTACCTGAAAAGTGCTTCTCTTTCGGGATTTTAGTATTCTTCGTTTTTGTCTTATTTTTAATTGAAGGAACATATATCCAAGGACTATGGAGTGAATATTGTCTTATTCCGTAATTTAAAAAATTATTTGCTACATATGAAATTATTGTTGATATATTATACTTCTAGACAGTTTTTGTAGGGTCTTTGTATTATGTTAATGTGTTTTTAGCTGTTCGTCATGCCTATTGGGTACTAGTTTTATTAATGTCGAGTAGTGAGTTTTCTCTTCTACATGAAACCACACATATATTTGTATATTAGATTGCCAATTTATAAAATATCATCTTCAGTCAGCATCACTTTAACCATTCTTCTCTAGTTGTTCCAAAAATTATATTAAATTATGTTGAGATGAAATGTACAGATTTTAAAATTATAACGTAGTGTCATTGTTCTTCTTTTATTTCCATATTTATTGATTTTACTTGACTTTTGAATAAAATTGACGTATAAATTACATTTTGATTCGTTATAATTTACAAACTCGTAGTATTATTATTTTAATATGATTATTTATTAATATGATTTGTTTATAAATATTAATATGGTTAAAATTTTAATGCAAAGATTGTTATAATAATATGTTTATAAATTTATCTAGTACCTTGATATTTTTCAAAATGGCAGAAGGATGTCAGGTATTACTTATATAGATAGATATTGTGTCACAGCAAGCTGATGTGTAAATACTTTAATTAGGCTCCCTGTGGTGAGGGCCTAGAGAATTGCCAACAGTGACTATAATATCGGCATAGAAACTAGAGTAATATTAAGTATAAATTTTCAGTCTAGGAACTTAATTTTGTCTATTCATATTGTAAATTGATTGACGAATAATTTCGACTTGCCGTATTAGAATTTTCCTTGGATCCTCTATGGCTTTTCCGTTTTCTTGTTTGAATGCTCTAGTTGACAATTTTGTGTAACTTCGTTTCAAGTTACAGTGCGATGACATAAATAAAACCATTAAGGATCTATTGTAGTAATTCCTCTATTATCTGGTGAAGGTAAACACAAATTTTATGTACCTGGAATTTATCTAGGCCGGCTTACGTGTATTAAGAAAATAAAGTAATTAATATAACTCTCTAATTTTAATATTTTAATACTGTATACAAGCAGACCGATTTTGATGTGGCCGGTTAGAAGTACCGCCCTCGAGATGCGCACAAAATTCATAGGTAGGGGAACCTCTGGCATTCAGTGTTTTATCCCTTTTTATCCCTTACTACGTCCCAACGCACCACTCGCACAAAGAGTTTACATTTCATTTTTCCGAATACTGTCTCTATCTAACACTGACCCTTACTTGACGCACGTACAAATCCTCCAACCGGCCACATCAAAATCGGTCTGCTGTACTTACTTATATGTTATAGTCAAATAAAATTTTCAATTTAGAGTATTTTAAACTACTAAGGTGAACGGGAGTTATAAATTCAAAAATGTACAATATTCAAACCTTGAGAAAATAGTAGTGCAGTTACTTTAAGAGAAGATGTTTTAGTAGATGTGGATGTTAGCGACGGGGACGAAATGTGTAATAAAAAACAAAGACAACATTTATCTATGGATGAAAAGCAAATTGTATTAATGTCTACAATGGTTTAATGGAAATATATAAATTATGTGCTTCAAAAGCTATCCTAAACTCTTCATGACTTACTAAAATACAGGAATCGACTATTAGAAAATGGTAAATGTTGGTGTTTCTGAAAGAAAAAGGACATGTGATAGTAGACAATTAAAAAAAGTAACCTCGAGAGATGTCGATGTAATTCGGCACTTGTATGGAAAAAATTAAATACATATAGACAATAGTTTACGGGTTGCCTTAATGAGTGGTGATATTGAATATTCCAAGTTAACACTGTGGAGATTGTTAAAAGCAAAAGGATTTAAATACAAAAAAATTGATTGAAGGTAGTGGTATAATGGAAAGTTCGAGAATACGTAAGTGGCGGTACAATTACTTATTTGCTATCGATAGATATAGACAGCAAGAAGGAAGAAGTATTTATTACCTTGACAAAATGTGGTATGATGCGCATGATATTGTAAAAATAGGCTGGTGTGACAATTCGGATCAGTGCCAGTTAGATGTGCATCTAGAGGAAAAAGACTGATAATACTGCATTGTGGATCTACAAATGGTTGAGTTGAAGGAGCTGCGTCCTTGTCTGCAAAAAAAATACAAAATTGGTCCTTAAGTTACTACGAAGACATGTCGGCATCAATATTCGAAACCAAAGTTAAGTCCAAATGGCGTGATTGTTTTTGATAATGCTCCCTACCACTCTCGTTTACAAAAGAAAATACCCAATATCAGCAGTAGCAAGGGAACTATACAAGAGTTTCTATATGACAATAACATTTTCTTTGTAGGTTCTTATACAAAAAAGGAACTTCTTGAATGCAGGAAGTCATTTGAATTCTCAAAGGAATATGTAGTAGATACTAACGCAAGAAAAAAATATGATGTGTTACGTTTGCCGCCGTATCACACTGCATTTTTAACTCAAAGAAGAAAAAAGAAGAAAACACACTAAGAAAAAATAAAGCGCCGAAATTCAGTTGTTATACAATTAATAAAGGAAGAAATAAAAAACGTATCTACAAACGCATGACGTAATGCAATTAATCATGTTGCAAAAATTTAAACAAAGTACAATGATTTACCAAGGATGCATACGGAGCTCATTATTAATTTAAATAGTAACGAAGATTCCACCAAGTTAGAGTAGAGGATGATAGACATTTTTATATGTTAGCAATTTTAGATGTTTTCATCTCCCTTTGTTTAATGCTAATTTGTAAATTAACTGTCATTAACTTGTATTTCTCATAGCGTAGATAACAGAACAGAAAGAAACTTCACATAAGTAACCAACTGATAGCCTAGGCCTCTCATGCCCAGGGTCCCGGAATTGGATCCGGGGCTCGGAGTTTTCTGGTTTCTCTCCTCCTTTAAGGTGAATGGCGACAGTTAAACGTCTTAAATCTCTCCACGGACGCTTAGGTTACTTCCCTTATTGTTCGCATGTGTGCATTTCGTTATTGTTTTCGTTTTATCGAAATCTATTTTGTGTCCTGTTGTTAATTTTCTACAGGCAGTTTGTATTTTTTCTCTGTGCTTTTCTTCTGTTCACCTGTCCTATATTTACTTGCACATATTAACATATTTCAATATTTAGGAAACGAAATAGGAAATATAAGACAAGAATTACGGGACGGGCATTTTATATAAGAAGCAGAGGTTTATTGTGGAAATTTCCAACAAAAATAAGTGTGTACAATACTATATGAGTAAAGTGCAAACGACCGGAACGACGTTTTGAGAAAACAAATACTTGTGGATTTAGAGATACAACCGATCCTGACATAAACTGAGTAAAAGTAATTAAATTGGTTGGTAGGTACAATATATGAAAATCCCGAGACAAGCCAAACAACTATGGGAACAAAATTATACGAGAAACAGAAAAAGGAAGAAAAATAAGTGGAATGCAGTTATTGCAAAATTTATGGTAGAAAGAGGATGTACATGAATTAAATCGCGACGGTAGAACTAAGATAAAAGAGAATAGGCTAAAATTATATACCAATAATGATATATGTACTATTTGTTTAATTTTAAATGTGAGTAGAAAGATATGTAGCATAATCCGTTATACAGCTGTATTATGATTTGCCGCATATTGAGCGATCCGAAATTAAGAATATTTATATGCTTAAATGTTTTTGCACATATGCAGTTTTGCTGTTTAAAATTTATAAAAGTAATAAATTTGGCAGTTATACAGGGTGTCCTTGAAATAGAGAGGTATCGTATGAAAATGAAAATATGCAATTATATAAAATATAAATTCAAAAGAAGTCTATTCCGACGAAAACCCCAAAATTAAAAACCTCTGAAAACAAAATTATGTGCTGCCTATGGATCAGAATGTCTATAAAAAAATACCACGATAGAATTTACACGCGAACATACGTTGCAATGTTGATGTTTACAAAACTCTAAAGGATAACATCGCTTAGACGGCTTCCGTTGTTATAAAAACTCTACAAGATAGCATCTTTATAAGCTCAGTAGGAGTACGTACGTAGCTGTGAACCATTTATAAGCTGTTTTTTATTTTTAATTGTAAAAACAGTAAATCATATCGAACAGTTCATGCGTTGTGTAAGGCATAGTTGGAATGTACACATGCAACGATCAAAATTGATTGAGTCACAGGCAAAATTGTTTCGCTAGTTATATCGAAACAAAACACAGTGTTTATAAAAACTCTAGACAATAACATTGTCTAGACAGCTTTATATGCTAAGGGTTCGATAACCTGGAACGAAAAGTCAGCTGTTAAAAATTTATACCTGCGTGTGAATTTTTAAAGATATATTAAAAGAATATGTAAGATGTTTTCTCTACGGGCAATTTACGTCCAATTTGTGTACAACCCAACAAGTCTTAGCGACCTTTAGCTTCAAGTTTAGCTTCTTCTATTTTTTTCTGGTCTAATACTTCTAATACCTTAGATAGTTGTAAAAAATTAGTAAACGAGTTTCCAGTTACAGGTAATCATGCAATACAAGATTGTAAGGCCGTACTAAAAGAAGTAGAATTGCAAAATAATTTGGCATTTATAAAAACAAATTATAGTTATGTAAGTGAGAATCACTTGAGAAGCAGGATTTGGCATTAGTTACTGCAGTACAGATGATTAAAAAAGTTCAAGACGTATATTGTACTAGGACATATTGGTCAAATAATTTTTCTATGGAAAATTCGAATAAAATAGCGTCGTAAAGTGTAGAAAGAATATTTACAATTACATTACTTCGCGAAAACGCAATTAATTTGTGCAACTGCCGTACTACGGGCAAGATATAATCATCTGTTTCCTTTGATGTAACTCAAAGCATCCCCATAAAAGTTTTTAATTCACGCCACAACAGCTCAGTGGTCGAGCAATGGTCCGGCAAGCCAGAGGTCGTGGGTTCGATTCCTACTTGAGAGCCAATTTTTTCTATGAAAAATTCGAATAAAATAGCGTCGTAAAGTGTAGAAAGAATATTTACAATTATGAATAAATTAAGCGACGGTCTGCGTAAAAATTAAGGATTCGACACATTACAAAAAATTGCATCAATTTTGAATGGTGAAATTGTTACTGATTTTATTATAGATCCCGCATTTATTACAAAATTCAAATATGCACCAATTACAAGTGTCGTAGAGAGAAGTTTTTCGGCTTACAAAAATATGTGAACTGATACAAGACAACTTTACAATGGAACATTTAGAACAGTATTTATTAATCAGTTGTTTTCGGGATTAGTAGTTTTCTTTATATAAATTTGTTCAGAAATTTGGTGAAAATAAAATGTTATTAGTTAGGTATAGTAATTTTGTGTTGTTTATCTAGGTTCTATGCCTTTTTTGGTATTTTATGCCACTTTAATGCCTTTTTTTGTTTTTTTTGTGCCTTTTAGTCCGGTCTTTAATTATAGCTCATCCTATACATAATTCCATTAACATTTAAAAATTGACAAATAATTACATATTGCTATGTATTTTTTCTAATATAATATTAAAAATATTTAAATATAAATGTACAATTATGTTGAACTGTAGTGTATATTCAAGATGTTATTTAAATGTATTTAAATGTGCGAATATAAAAACTTGTTTTACCGAGGTCGATAGGATGTGAAAGTTAAGGCCTATAGACGGGGAGACGTATTTCAGATAGCGTAGTAGAAGGTTGCTTTGAATGAAATATAATTAAATATATTTAATTAAACCGGTAAATTGATTGAAAAGTGTTTGATTGATGTAGTAGAGTTGTAGAGTTATATTCTCGTTATTGTTTTTGATGAATATAAGCACCTTCTTTGTCTCCAGAAAATTTTTGTAAGTAGATATTTTTTTATGATATCATAAAACATAAAATTAAAATTATAAGAATATTTCAATTGTATTAAAATAATTAGTTAAGAGTCTTAATTATTAGAAATAAATAATAAAGATTATTATTAACATTTCTTGGTAATAATTATAAATTGAAAAGTTTGTTCGACGGGATTCAAGGTTATTTTTTTGTACATGTTATTTTGCGCATGTGGAGATTTTGATCGTGTATCAGATTTGATGTGGATTTGTGTCAGATTTGTGTCAGATGTCAGATTTGTGTGTGTGTGAGTGTGGTTCTCTGGGGAGAAATTAAAAATGAACTTTATTATTTTTAGATAAGTTTGATCGGAGTTAATAAAGAGGAAGTTTTTTCCTTCACTCAGCTGTAAATTTTTACAGTGGATATATTTTACCTCGTGTATTATTGTAAAATACAAAAAAAAAAGATAGATTTTTTTTTTGTATTAAGGATTCAGTTTGATTTTATCCTGTGTTTAATTTTTGTATTCTGGCCTTTACTGCTGATTAATTAAAAATAAGTATATAAATATAGTGTGACTTTTTCACTGGCGCCTAGTATATTTCGTAGAAATAGTCACGACTTTCCGATTGGAACCCGAGAAGTTAGAAGTCTCATATTTGGAAATCAACCGGCTGAGTAACCTAGTTGGGAAGATTAGTTGTGTATGGTGGCACATTAAATCTACAAACCACTATTCATAGCAATATGTACCACAGACCAATTATTGATAGAAGACTTAATAATTCATTAATATATATGTGCTTCACTAGACGATACAGTGAACTAAAAGCCGCCATTTACCAATAGGTATTTTAAAGCTTCTTCGCAGCATTACTGTGCGCTGCAGCAAGACCATTAACCCACAGATCCCAGAAGCTTACAGACAAGGAACGTTCCATTGAAAAAATGTGGAATATAACATGCTACTTAACAACGGATATCATCCACAGGTACTCGACCGAGTCTTACGGATAAATACTACAAAACATACTAACGGAAAGGAAGAACTAATTTTGCTGTGCTACCGTATGTGAAAGGTATCGACAGAATCAACAAAATCATACGGAAGTCATCGACACGATCTTCAAATTAGCAAAAAAATATGTGAATTATGTACTACCGACTTCTAAAGACAAATCCACT
This sequence comes from Melolontha melolontha, assembly GCA_935421215.2. Classification (NCBI taxonomy): domain Eukaryota; kingdom Metazoa; phylum Arthropoda; class Insecta; order Coleoptera; family Scarabaeidae; genus Melolontha; species Melolontha melolontha. Next base: position 95,694,617 of record OW285238.1, on the reverse strand, counting down.
TAGAGAATCATGTAGTTTAATAAATATCGTGTGGGGAATCTAACCAGACATATATAGGTTAAACTAATAGACGCATAAATGTGAGATTAGAAGACCATAAAAAATAAGTCTCTCAAATGATTACATCATCATCACTACCTCCACAGAATAGACTTTAATTATACGAAGGCGATAGCTCCATGTAAAAACTTTAAGACCCGGTTCACGTGAAAAGCTATCGAAATAGAGAAGAGACCTAACAACATGAACAATAAATAACGTGACGATGTCCAACACCTTCCGCGAATACGGAAAATAGAGAAGAGACCTAACAACATGAACAATAAATAACGTGACGATGTCCAACACCTTCCGCGCATACGGAAAATAAGAATAACAGAGCTATCGGGCTACGAACGATTCCACAATAAATACAAACGTGATTACAGCGAATACGCCAGAAAGACTGCCGACAGCAAACGACCGAGTGATACGCAGCCATGCTCGGATTGGTCTTTGCCTTACCCAATAGGTGATCGAGTGATCCGCAGTCGTGTCGGATTGCGAAGCTGTGAACCACATTCACGACGCTGCAATGGTGGAAAGAAAAAGACCTAGAAAATGACTAGTGAAATTTCGTCAAAACGTCGGTCAAGAAGAGTTCTTTTTCAAGACCTTCCATTTATCCATTTACACTGCGAGTTAATTGAGAATCTAACCGCATATACCGCCTCATTTCGAGCAAACGCAATGATCCGAATGTATGAATATTTCTCCCGCTCCGAATACAATTCCCCTGAATGCTGTAGGCGCGTCAACATCGATGTCATGTCATACATACTTACATATTATGGAGCCGCGTAAGAAAAATTAACTGATTACCAAATTACTAAAGGACTATAAATTGTTTAGTCTTGTGTTATGGTAATGAGTAAATTGCAATACGTTATGCTGACGATGGTCACATAAAGCGTAATGAAATTATTAATAAGCGGTTAAGAAAATTGCAAATAAGGCATCAAGAGATTTAATAAATTAAATTTTAATAATAAAGGTCACAAAAACTATTCGTAATAAACTAAATAAACTTCAGAAATAAATAAAAACTAAATTAAATTCTAGTAATTTATAGAAAAATTTACTCTTACAAATAATAAAATATATTGTTCATAATGAGAAATTAATTATATAATAACGCAAATTCATCCGTTTAAACTCATCGCCGTAAAATAATTGATTATGTTTGAAATATTTGTAATTACGAAAACCATTTAATTTTAGTATGCGGTCAACGGAAGAGCAGCATATGCCTGTCAAATTTGAATTTAGTTCTATTGCAGCGCATACTAAAATGGACGTATCATTAGGAACTCTGCGATTTGGGAATAATGATTTTAAATTTTGTACAGAACCAGTAATGTCTATTTCCTTTTTAAGTCTACAAATTGTAGCTTTGTTCGGAATGAGCCTGTCGGGATACCTTCCGGCAAATGAGTCACAAACTCTTTGATAAGAATTATCAGCGTGGTGCCATTTCATCATTTCGGCTTTCTCTTCTAGTTTATAACGCGGCATGATCACTATTTAAACGCTTAAGAGACTCCGTATAGGGTGACAATGGTGACACTAATTTGTGACATTAATTGTCAAATGGTTGCGCGACAGACTGTTTTGTGATTGGCTAAACGCGCTCAGGGGATTTGTATTCGGAGCGGGAAAAATATTCATACATTCAGATCGTTGCGTTTGCTAATGTTTCGGAATGAGGCGGTATATACATATACAGAGAATTTCACTTAAGATGCAATATAGAAACATGTATAGGTTTTTTATTTCCATAGAAACTAGGTAATACATTCTTACATTGTCCCACGTCAAATGCAACATATCAATATAATTTGACATTAGTTAAGTCAAAAGTAGCAATATTTCTATTTCGATATTAGCTTAGTATCAATCTTAAATGATATACACAAAGGAAGAGAGAACTCAGTTAGTGACATAGTATTTTTCGGGATTCAATTCAATAAACGATATTTATCGGAAATGTAGTTTTAATCCTAAAACACTACATTGAATTAAATAGGCTTTACTGTCAATAATTTGACAAAACAACCATGAAAGATATCATATCGATCATAACTATTACATATTGCATTTTATGTGGGACAGTGCAAGTGCATAGTATTTTCGAATCTATGGTTACTACAGTCATATATTGCAAGTTACATGAATCTATGTATACTCTCGTGAGCAAAAAAAACGGGACACTGTTTCTGCGTGGGTTTAAATTGTGACTACTTAAGTGGCTATCTTTACTCATAATAGTAAGTCAAGAATTGTCAAAAATGTATGTTTCATTGACATTTATTAAACATTTTAAAAATATATATAAATAAAAATTACTAAAAACGATAGAGAAAGAATATAATTAAAATAATTAGTATTTTGTCATTCCACCGTTATTATTTATAACTGCATCTAATTTTGTAGACATTGAAGCGACAATATTTTATACAACATTGATAGGAATTTGATGCCAAGCATTTTGAACAATCTTCCAAAATTCTTCCTGAGTAGCAGCTCTATCTCATTAATCCCCATACATTTTCAATGGGATTTAGATGTAGACTGTAAGGCGCAAAATTTCAAGTTTAAATTTTATTCTCTTGTAACCATTGTGTTACAAGATGAGACAATTGTTCTTATAGCTTCTTTTAATGTTTTGAAAGGGTTCTACCTAGTCTTAGTAACTAATGTTTCGTCTTCCTGCGAATTCGAAATTTAGTTACGTCCTAAACCTATTTTCCGATTTAAATAATCCTCTTCTCTCCATTTTTTTATATATTCTTGCGGCTGAACTTTTACCAATATTATATTGAACCAATACAGTTCTTAATGATTTCCCATTTTCCAAACTAGTAACAAGTCTGGCTTTATCAGTTTTAGAAAAATGCGGCATTTTCAATTTTGAATTAGCAATTATGATAATTTGACGTGCGGTTTGAAAATTAATCAAATATCGTCAAAATTACAACGCAAAAAATAAAGGAAATTGATATAACGATTTTGACACTGTCCAGATTTTTTGCTCACGACAGTATGTATAGTATACACAACTACATATTAAATATCTTTCCATTATATTATAAATCATTGTTCAGTTATAGTTACTATTGTCATTCAAAATTATAGTATCAATAGCATAATATAAACTATCGATTTAATTTTTCTTTCATCAATTAATTATGTATCTTCGATAATATTATTTATTATGAAATTAAACGCATTGGAGCTAAACCATTTTCATCGTCAAAGCTGATCATGTTCTCATAACTAATTTTCTGAGGGATGTCATTTTAGTATTGCATATAGGCTTATAGAGGGCGCCAGTAATAAAACGTCAGGTGTCAAAATTAATCTCAATCTTTTGTTAACCTAAATCTAACATTTCATCAAGTTACGGCTAGTGATTTAGTCATAGTGAATTCTTAAAGTTTATAGGTTGGCCGAAAAATGTAATTGAGTCGAGAAAATTCTCGCACATTAGTTTTTTACAACTTTCGGAGAGGATTAATTAACAACAATGTCTTGCTGAGTTGGCTTCTCTTTTTGAAGATAAATCACAACATCAATTGACAATATCACGTTGGTACTGTGAAATCCAACGTGGACGTACCAATATCAGCGATGATCCCAGGACAGGACCGACAAGAACAGCAGTCACCCAGATTAAAGAAAGTAGACATATGACATCGTGAAATTGCGACATCCATGGGTATTTCAAAGATCTCAATCTAAACGATTCTAGGTATTAGAAATTTAGTTCCTCGTTGGATTCCGCATCTTTTAACAAAATAGCAAAAGTCGACTTTCGTTAATTGGTGTCGACAAACTTTAAGCCGGTTCAATAACGGAAACTCGAAGAACGTCTATAGCATCGTGAGTGGCGATAAATCATGGATTTACTTCTATGATACCGAAAATAAACGTCCGTCCGCTGTTTAGGTATTGAAGAAGAAAATCCGACAAAAGTTATCCGTTCGTGAAGTGTGTCGAAAAAAATGGTCTCGAAATGGTCTCAAAATCATGTCATGTAGCAACAATTCCTTTGCAAAATCGAAGAACAGTTAATCCGGATTGGTACATAACCGTTTGTTTGCCAGAAATGATCGCCGTACTCGAGAAAGCAACACGGAAAGAAATCTACACAACAAATTACTACAATTGTAGTAAATTTTGCTGCGCAGAGTTAGTGAAGTACCAATTTATTGCAAACTGTAGTAATTTTTACTATTCTGTTACATGTAAGTGATTGTAGTAATTGCTTATACACAAAGTAGGGCTGGGCGATACCGACGTTTTCGGTATTGGGTAGCGATACCAATCGAGGAATTGATACTTAGAGATGTATCGGGTCTGTGCACGGTATCGATTCTGCGTAGTGGAATCGGTAAAGTATTGATAGGTATCGATGCTTTGGAATCGATACTCTGGAATCGATAATTTGAATCGATACATTGGAATCGATACCTTGATTCGATACCTAGGAATCAGTATTCATAACCTGTTTTCTACGTATCGATTGTTTGATATCGGTTTCAAGAGATATAAAATTAATTTACCGATTCTACCATATCTATGGTATGAAATTTGCAATATTGTGATATTTTGTTTTTTTTTTTGTAATAATTATAGTTAATATGTTTATGTTATAATATGGATATTTGCTACACATAATGTAAAATTCAACAACAGTCTTTAAAATGTATATATATATATATATATATATATATATATATATATATAATATATATATATAATGCATACGTACTCAAAAACTCTTTACTTAAAAAATTATTGCATCTTTTATGTACATTTAAAAAAATGTACAAAGGTAAGCTACCCGATACATCGATACTTAGCGAGTACTGGAATCGGTAAAGTATCGATAGGTATCGATGCTTTGGAATCTATACGTTGGAATCGATACCTTAGAATCGATACCAGTTATGGTATCGGGTATTGGACTTATCAATACTTCACCTAGCCCTAACACATAGTAGTAATTTATTTTGTTTTCTTTGTAGTAAACGTTATTATAATATATTAATAGCTGTTGCACAAAATATCATTAACTTTATTTGCAAATAGTAGTAAAATTTCATAAAACTATGTATTGTAATTATATTATATATTCGTTTATACTCATAATAACAACTACTGACAGAAGCATTGCTCGCAAATAGCGCTTAATGTAACCGTTTCACTTGTAAATAGTATTAACGTAACTTTTGTAGCTATTCTAATAGGTAATTTCTTGTCAGTTATGTACTTACAACTATTATATACAATTATCATACATTTTTTCTACTACGATGTAGGCGTAACATTTTAAATTATAGTAATGATGAGTACAAAATGTTATTTGCAAAATTGTAGTAAACATTACAAAGAGCAGCAAAAAAATCGAATTATTAGATCATCCTACGTATAGTGTCGACCTGAGTTTCAATGATTATTTTACATTACCAAAGATCAAGAATGGAATGCGTGCTCGACGATTTCAGTCGCTGAAAGAAGCAGTAGATGTCTTCGAAACGGCATTTTTAACTGTCCCAAGTGAAGACTGGAATGACTGCTTTAACAATTGATTTGAACGAATGCAGGAGTGTATTAATTTTTGTGGAAAATATTTTGAAAAGCAATAAAGTATTTTGAGTCGATCCACTGTTTGATTTTATGGCTTTATGCAATATTAAAAAGACATTCTTTGTACTTCCACCGTCGAGCTATTTACTTTTATTTTTCACTATCAAATAGCGTCAAGTGCACATGTCTATTCGTTAAAATACAAAGATAGTCTATTGATAATATTAACTGGTGGCATGTAAATGTTGCTTTGGTAATAGGCCTGTGTGAAAATTCTTCTTCTCCATGTTTACTGATGGTTATAATTTTAACCATTCATTAATTTTGATACGGAGTAGCTGTCTATATTCCTATTTTAGTCATGGGAAACAAGAATTAATTTCGGTATTTTTCCTTGCATAAGGCTTCTATTTAATTACTTATTTCCCAGAATAATAAGTAAGTTTCAGTCCTAATGGGTTTACTAGATTTAACTAAAAATTATATTATATTGCTTCTCTAGTAGATCTAGGCTTTGAAAATGATTATACTTTAAAAGGTAGTGTATCAATTGTCACCAATTAGCCCAAAATGATAAGCTGATCTCCAAATTTTCTATTTATATTGGCCGAATTAATCCAATGATTTTAATAAAAAATATCTGAATAATTTGAAACATATATGAGTGGAGAAAACCTCACCAGTTTTGTATAATACAAAAGTATTTTTAATAATATAAAATATTATTAGAACTTTTGTATTAAAAATTATCTCCTATCCGTTTGAAACAAATCATAATTGGATACAGGATAGTACACCGTGTTCAAAGAAGATTGAAAGGCGTTTGATTCGCCTGCCATTTTTTTCTTGTCGAAAAGTTGGTGCTTCTAGAACATATATCGGCAATGATCAGTCCTTTGTTAGCGTCTTAGTATTCTACTGTTTTTATTTTGATTTTCTGCATTTTCGTCTACTTAGTTTATTATTTTACATACTTGCTACTCCAGAAAGGCTTTTCTTATTGCCACTTCTTTATTTCCGCATATTTGTCATCGTTAAGCGACAAAGTAGTCGTAATAGATTCGTATAAATACGAGTATAATCAACATTCGTTTTTAGGTTAATGATGGTTTTCACGGATTTGCATAACAAGTTTATTGTTGAGGCATATTGTCGTTCGGTAATACGCAATCATGAAGGAATATGGGATTATTCCTATCAAAATTGCCACCAGCAATTTCAAGAAGAATTTCCTAAAGTAGAATTTACATATGATTGCTATGCACAGCATGTTCGTCGTATAATAGACAGATTTCGAAGAACAGGGAATGTTTCGAAAGGAAAATCTACAGGTCGTCCTACAATTCTAACTGAAGAAGTTGTTGTGAATATGAGCCCCAAAAAATTTTTACGCTGGTTATCAGCCCAAACAAATTTATTAGTTGGTATCTGCCGAAAGGCTTGCAAGAAAATGCTTTATTTATATCTATATAAAGTGACTCATGAATTGTTAGAATTGTTACATCCGGATTTTCCTTATCGTACCCAGTACTCTGAATGGTTTAATGAACTTTTAAACTATGATGATATCTTGGATACTACTTTCTTAGCGATGTCCAGAAGAAGAATCATCGACCCTAATTTCTTTCATCAGAACATTGATGCGCATACATATCAAAACCTGATTTTAATTCCTTTTATTGAGCAACTTCACGATGATGAGCTGCAATTTGGATATTTCCAACAGGATCGTGCTACAGCCCACACTGCGCAGAGAACATTAGATTATATACAGCAGTTATTTGGGGATAGATTGATAAGTACAGACCGCTGGCTTCCTCGGTCACCAGATTTGACCCCTTTAGAATATTTCATGTTTGAGTGTTTAAAGAATAAAGTTCATTTTAATCGTATCCATACATTGGAAGAATTACAACATACAAATGCAGAAGCTGTAAATGACATTAGTCCAGAAATTTACATAATGTGTTCAACAGCATGAAAAGAAGAGTGAATTTGTGTTTAAATTTATATGGATAGCATTTTGACCAGATGTTATAATTTTAAAAATTTTAAGTCGTGAGTAAGTGTTTGTTTTTTTTGTTTTTAATAATATTCATTGAATAGTATAATCTGAAATTAGGATAGAGTACATTTTAAAATATCAACATTAGAATACAATTCTATTGTAATTGTCTTTCAATAAATTTGTATATATCACTAAAACTGTTCCCTTTCTCATTTTTTTATGTTACGCCTATGACACAATATTTACGTTTACTAGTACTTGACACCAACTTAAAGCAGAAAAAAAATAGAAAGCGGGAAATTCAAACACCTTTCAATCATTTATATGCACTCTGTATAACAAATGTAGGATTTATGATCGAAATTATGAACTTTGGAGAACTATCAACTACTTATCTACATTAGAGCCACTTATTTTATTGTTGTGTATCCTCATGGAATGTCCTCTTTTAAAATTGCCTATTCGTACAAAGATAATAAGCAAATAATCGTGAAGAAATAACAGAAAAATAAAAGAGACGCATCGACTTGTGTAAGTTTTCTATAAAAATCAACCAGTAGTTTGATTGCGGTAAATGTTTGCTTAGTTCAATGAAAAATAAAATGTGATGTGAAATCAGTTTAAATATGTATTACTTACACAGTAAGTGAAATTGGTTCAATATATTAATTTATGTCACTGTTATTAAATTAAAAGGCAACTAACTCTGAAATGCGCCATTAAAAATATTTATGCATTTTCTATAGTTACTAATGTTCAGGTGCAAAAAAAAAACGGGCCACCTATAATTTTTTGAAAATCTGCTGTTTGTTTGTTTACACTTTTGATTTTTTATCGACAAAGGACTTCCTGGACTATTAAAAAAAACAATATGATATTTATTCTAGTTTTAATAAACAATAACACAAACAAAGAAAAAGTATGTGTATACTTAACAAATGTTAACTGTAATACATTGTAGAGGTATAGAAAACGAAAATTAAAACTTAAAATAGACTTCAATATTTAGTGTTGCCTCCTCTAGACCTAATTACCGTTTGCATATGGCGTGTCATATCACTAATAAGTTCACAAATTGCATTCTGCCGAATATTCTTCCATTCTTATTGAAGAGCTACATACTTGTGGTTGGTGCTATTGCGCAAGATCTAACACGTTTACCTAACATGTCTCAAACAAGTTTTATAGGATTTGCATGCGGAGAACATGCTGACTAGTTGATTTTTCGAATGCCAACTTCTGACATGTATTCACTGACGCATTTCGCTGAATGTGGTCTCGTGCATCAGGACAAAGTCATCATCAATAAATGGAGCGAATGGAACCACGTGATACGCCAAAATTTCCTCAATATACCGTTGTGTTGTCAGTGAGCCCCCATTGATGAATATTAATTCTGTAGTGGCCTTAAGTGATATGTCTTCCGACACCATTACGGAACCTTCGTTATGACTAGGCCTGGGGCTGAAAACACACTCTGCGAATCGTTCCATCGTTCGTCTCCATACTCGTTTCCGTCCGTCTGGTGAATGGAGAGACATCAAGATCGATAAACAGTCAATTACTCTATTGCTCAAGATTCCAGTTCATATGTTCACGAGCAATAGTAATCTCGCTACCCGGTGTAATTTAGGCCCAGTTGCTGGCCTGAAAGCTTTCAATCCAACTTCATGTAATGTTCAGCAAACTGTCCACTTAATTATATTTTTACCACGAACCGCCAGAAGTTGATTTTTTATCTGTACTGAGGTCAAATGGAACAGTTGAATTTTCTAACTTGTTTATTGTTCATATAAAACGAAAATAAGTACCTAACATTAACATATTCTTCTCTCTGTTTATAGTCCAGGAGGAGGTCCTTTGTCGATAAAAAATCAAGAGAGTAAACTAAAAGCCAAAATAACAAACAGATATAGCCGATTTTCAAAAATATATAGGTGGCCCGTTTTTTTCTGCACCTGAGTGTATATTTAAACACGGATAACTAAAAAAATATTCAAAAATCGTATTTTTTCAGAGATGTATAAGCTTTAATTTTAAATTAATGCATTTGCCAACACTGTTTATTTTTAAATGTATACATATTTAAAGATGTATTGCACTTACTGTATAACACATTATAAATATGCAATTTGAAAATAAATAAATCTGGAGACAAATTAAACACAAACACATCCATTAATTGCTATACAAACAGTCACTTACAGGGAGAAATGCGGTGTATATTTTGAAAAAAAAATCCAGTTCAAGTATATCATATAATGTGTATTATTATGAATTATTTTTTACTTAATTTTTTGTTTTATTTGAGTTTAATTTAGCAAATTACCTCCCAATTGTCCGTGACTCAAATTAAAACATTAATAATTTAAAGTTTTGTAAAGTTCGTTTTTAATTTATTTATTTCAATTTAAATTTCTTACATAAGAACGAATACGTAAACTGGAAATTTATTTTCAAGCTAGATATTGCAATGAAGATGATTTAGTATGAATCCAAAATTTACACTATCAAAGGTTGTTTATTGATCCTTACATTTTGTCAGTGTCGTCGGATTTCTCTTGCCGTTTGGATTGCAGACTTTTAATGCTGCATAGGGAAAGAAAACAGAGAGAATGAGTATATTTTGGTTCGAATTTAAAGTACCTGATACGAAATAAAAATAACATTGAATTATAAATATAAAAATATATTAAACTTATACTCGTGTTTCATTTGCTCTGTGACATTTAGCGGCTAAACAAATAATCTAATGAAAACTCTATTAGGACAAGTTATTGCACTAAAGACAGCTGTGTAGCGCACAAACAATATACTTAGCGATCTAGCTGTTATGCTCATCGATTTGCTCACTTTTGTGCCGTCTGCAGCAGTCGATCCAAGGCATTGTCGGAATATTCGTCGTCTAATGATAGACCGTCATCTGAAAAAGAGAAAATATATATCAATGTTTATAATAAGTAACAATAAGACATTAATATGTGTAAAACGAACGAATGAACACAAAACTTAACAATGCACCGCTGAATGTTGATAAATTGGTGCATACGAAATACTCCCTACAAGGAAAGTCTCCAAACGAATTTGACTTGACAGTTAAGTAGCTCTAGTAGAACTATGTAAGAAACTATTGAAACTATTTGAAATTCGGTCCATTTTTCTTCTGCCCAAATTTTCAGTAATCATTTCAAGAAAAAGCTATTAATTAATATAGGCATGCAGGCTTTTGTGAGAGCTATCCAAAATGTCAAAATCGATGGCTTTTATTCTTTAAATGTTCAACAGGATAAATCGGTAAAAGAGTTTGGCTTGAAAGCTTTGCAAGAGTCGTGCGTGTAATAAATTAATTGTATTCGCAAAAATTCCCATCATAGGGAGGAAGGATTTTTAGGAGTTGAACTATTAAGCTATGTAATAAGAAACAAAATAAGGTCCTCAGATTTGGTGAAATATATTTGAAACTAATAAGAGTATTTTATTCACATTAACAAAAACTATTATTATTTAATATACTTTATTCTACTTTCACAGATATTAAAGTATGGTGCATATAAATCACATCAATACTATTTTATTATAATTATATGCGAAGAGGTATTGATATATTCTTAGATTACTATTAAAACAATCTGAAGTTGAAACCTAGAATACCTTATTATTCAACATAATCTCCTCTTAAATTAATACACTTAATAAGCTATACTGCAACGCCTTTAACCCTTCTAAAAAAAAATTCTTCGCGGTCTGCAAACCAGCCCTACACAGCTTCTATTACCTCTTCGTTACACAAAAATTGATGTCCTTTTAAACTTTTTTCAATCGAGCGAGCAGATAATAGTCTGAGGGGGCTAAGTCTGGGGAATAGGGCGGAGGTACCAGTAATTCGAAGCCTAAATATCGAATTGTATTCATGGTAATACCCGATTTGTGTGCAGGGGCTTCATCCTGCAAAAACAACACACCTTTCGCTAACATGCCACGTCTTGTTTCTTTAATTTTCTCTCTTAGGGTGGTTAGTAAATTAGAATGACAATCTCCAGTGATGGTCTGACCCTTTTTTAGGCAATCGATTACAATTATTCTGCGGATATCTTAAAACACTGAGGCAAGCATTTTTCCAGCGGATTTTTGAACTCGAAATTTCTTAGACCTTGGAGAACCATAAGGCTTCCACTACATCGATTGCTGTTTTGTTTCTAGGTCGTAAAAATGGATTTATGTTTCGTCCATAGTCACAAGACGGTTCAAAAAATCTGGATCTCCTTCAAAACAGGCACAGATTGACCGTGATGATTTCACTCTTGCTCGTTTGTGTACGGCGTTCAAGTTTTAGGAATCCATTTTGCAGAATTTTTTTCATATCTAAATTGACGTGAACTATATGATGGATGCAGTCATATGAAATCTTTAGTGCCTCAGCTATACGATTCAGCCCAATTCGACGGTCTGATGTTGTCATGAACTGCGTCAATATTTTCGGGGGTTGACACCGAAATCACTCTTCCTAGCCGCTTCCTAGCCGCTTCCTTACCACTTAACCTCTTCAACTCGTACAAGTATTTGATGACGCCTCGATACTTCAATTTATCGATTTTCACATTTGCATTCGTCATGCTTTCTTTCAACATTTACTGCACACCAATACTTTTAGTTTCTGACGTAAGATTTTACAATGACCCTTTTAAAATATTATTTCCTGCCATTATAACAAGATTTTGTTTTGGTCAAGGAAAATGGCCTAGGCTAACTAGATATCAATACCCTCTCGTATGTGATATATGAAAACATTATTGCTGTGATAAGAGTAAAATTATGTTTATTGTTACATATAAAATAGCAGTACACAAGCACATAATGTATATATTACTGGTATAAATCACAAGAACTGAGTTTACAGTAAAGGTAAATTCCACTGAACGTCTAAAGCTACGGTTTATTAGTCAATTATCCGATTTTATACCGGGCATATGCACTGTATATTCTGAAATATTTGTGCGGACAACTGATTGTGAATAAAGGACTTTATTTTAATATCATTTCATTAATGCAAATTGACATAATTGCCGATAACGACTAGATCCAAAAATTTCTTAATAAATGTTTACTATATCTGAAACCCGTACACATCTAAACCATACCTGTATTTTTTTTTTGGAGAATAATAACTATTTTGCCTTCTTTATTTGCAGAAACATACGTTTTCAGAGAAGTAGGGCAATGTCTGGTCCAGGAATTGAATAGCAGAAGACTTCGTGCTTCTTAGCGTATGTCCTTATGTTGGACACGAATACTACTAGTCTAGGCTCTGTACCGCCGTAAAATAAATCTCTTAATTCCACTCTGTTGGTCCTGTGTCCTCGCTAAAAGCCACTATGATCCTCAGCGGAGATTTGAATAGCCCCGTAAGATCTAGTAGATCTTTACCGCAATGTTTCTGTCTGAATTCAATCAATTCATCACAAGTAGGTACTGCATGATGTTGGTACATGTTTGCTAGCTACTCAGTGAACACTATTTATACTATGAGTCGGTCCAAATACAGTAACCTAATCGCTATCATTCTATTGTAAAGAGTGAGAAAGAGGACGCAATAAATGTTGACCTTTCTTTCAACGCTTATCATTTATCAACGTTGCACATATCTTACCATTGCTTGCCTTCGAAAGTTGGTGATGTCACTTAACACCTTCATATTGACTATCGACATTTTACACGTACGTCAAATATTATGGCAGCTATTCGTGCAAGAATTGGTCGAAAGCACTCGTGAAATGAACATCGCATCCAAAACAATCTCTTCCATCACTGGGGAAGATTTAGGTTGAAAAAAAAATTAATCAATAGGGTGTGTTCGAAGATTCCTAGAAGTTCAAAGATAGTGACACCAATTCAGCGTCGTCATCGTTAGGGCCACAAATGCTTTAGTGTAGGAGAAACACCTTCTGCAAAGGTAATGGAGGTAGTCCACAAAAATAAAAAATTCAAATTAGAACAAAATTACCAGATTAATATTTAATTAAAAAATTAAAGCTTTTCACCAAACAGCAGGTAAGAAAACCATAACAAGGAAACTAATAAAAAAGCGTCACTAGGACCCAACTGAACCAACGAGACCAATTTGGCTGGATACGGAAGTTCAACACCCCATTAATGTGAGTGATTACTGAGTAGCTCTTCTCGAACAACAACCTGAATTGAGGAATAGAGATATAATTTCTAATCTTTCAGAACCTCTGCTGGGTGTAACCCTCCCACGTAGGCAATAGTCTCAATTAAATAGGCTCCGCACAAGCCACGAAATGTGCAACTCAATGCTGCCTAAATGGAAACTATGAGATACTAGCCTCTGCGACTCCGGAAATTTGGAACAAGCTATGGCCCACAAAGTAAATGACTGCCCCAGAAGAAGTATTCCTGGTGGCATTTACGAACTGAGAAAGGCAACTCTTGCAGCACGTCGTTGAAAAATTTAGATGTTAGTGTATAAAAGACATTATTTTTGTCATAAAAGTGATTTATACACTAAATAAGTATTCCTGGTGGCATCTACGAACTGAGTAAGGCAACTCTTGCAGCACTGGACTCGTTGAAAAATTTAGATGTTAGTGTATAAAAGACATTATTTTTGTCATAAAAGTGATTTATACACTAAATATCTAGTTTCAATTTTTATTTCATACAAAATAAATAAATAACTTGAAATAGAAACCAGCAATAATTCTAATCAGATAAGCTTCTAAAATATTAAAAATTATATTCGATTATTTTAGTTTGACACATATTATTGTTACCATCAAAGTTTGTAGAATTTATTTTGGTTTCTCTGTATGGCGGTTCGCCAATACCTAAAAGCTCGCAAAATCAATTTAGAAGTTCTGTGACATAGTTTACATCAAGCATATATAATAAACCTTGCAGTCCACATTACTGTGCAAACTTTCAGAATAGTTTTAAATTCTCCTGAAATTAAGGTGGTTAAAATTTAATCCTGTTAATGTTCAGGACGGAAACTTCTAACCCTATTAAAATCTTAATAATATGTTAGCATATTGTAATTGTATTATAGAATCATAATTGTTTACGTTACTTATTGTTTACCATTTCTTAATGAAAAATAACACAAAACTATTATAATTTATTGTGAGGCTGAATTCTTGTAAAGACAAATTTATAAATTTCAGTATTTTCAACTGGTATTGTGTGTACAAGTGTAGTCTGATATGTTCTCGGCCTACTAGCGGAAATGACAATTGGTGCTTGCAAAAACTTTTTATCTTTCTACATAATTTTCTTTAATATTAATACATTTCATCCAGCGATGTTCAGTGGCATTACCCTGTCCCGTTAGTGTTTTGGGGAAAGTGCTGCAATGTACCCGTTTAATCATTTACAGACGCAATCGCTTCTCGACTCGATGAAAAACGTTGACCAGTCATGAAGATTTTGAGCTTCAGGAGGAAATGAAAGTCTAAGAGCCAAATCTGGGAAATAGAGTGAATGTTCCACTACTTCGTAGTGCAACTACCTCAATTTTCCAATCCTCAAGACACTTTTGTAGCCAAGTGCATTAATGGAAGACGATGTTTTCTTCTGCAAGCCGGATCTGTCTTCATGAATTCTGTGTTCAGTTTTATTAGTAAGTTAGAATAGTACTCTCCAGTTATTTTTGTATCTTTTTCGAAATAGACGATGAACAGAATTCCTTTCGCATTCCGAAACATCGACGCCATGACTTTCCCCACCGATGGTACAGTCTTCACCTTCCTCATACCTGAACAACCGGCTTCTGTCCACTACATGGGCTGTTGCTTCGATTCAGGTGTGCAATGGTGAATTAATGTTTGACCCATTGTCACATATCAACTCGGAAAATCACTTTCTTTTCGTAAAACGCACGGTCACACGAATGCGTTTTTGATTTGCAGTGAGCGTTCATCTTGCACAGTTTCTCATGCGAAATGTAACCATCGCGTTCTTTTGATATCCTTACAGTATATGTTAGCAATTTTACGCACCTTCATACGCCGATCTTTCATTTATATCGTATACTTTTTCGATGAATTCCAATATAATTGCACTTTCGGACGTCCTTCGCGTGGATCATTTTCGATGATTTCACGGCCACGTTGAAACTTAGCCACCCATTCTTTTGTACGTTGGAAATTGAAGGTACCACGCCATACACATTTACGATTCTCGACTGAATTTTGGTTGGTGTTAAACCTTCTTTTGCAAAGAATATTTATTAGTGCACGATATTGGACTTTTATATTTCCAACATCGCAACTGATTTAACCGACCGCCTATAGTCTACTGGCTCGAATGACTTGCAATTTCTCACTGCGTCTACTAACAGTTATGCCAACATGAGGGAAAAAAAATCATGCGAGTAGTGCTGCCATTTATGGACGAGGCCGAGAACATTTCAGACCACTCTTGTATATTGACAAAACAGTACTCGTCTTAATGTTAAAGTACAAAAAAATATTTACATTAAAAAGTATAGTTTATTAAGTAAGAAAGGAGCCGACATAGTTAACGTATGCGAGTTACAATAAAATAAATAAAATATTAGAAAAGCAAGTACCGGAGACTTTTATCTACGATGCTAACAGTCCTCAGTTGTCATTTACTCGTTCTTAAGAAATAACACATATTTCTTGATAATGATTGCAACGTAACCCAAACGTTTCAAAGATGTTTTCCTCTATATGCACTCGAAAGACCGACGACGTTGCCAAGTGCAGCTTCCTAATATATAAAAAAGAGGCGAAGAGATTTAACGACGAATGTATCCAACAGGGTATTTGTTCCAAATAGAATCGAATAACACAGATCTACAAAAAAAATTTTGTGCTTATTTTAATTTCCCATATATAATATGAATACTCTAAATTCAAATCTGTTATTAGTTTTCCTCTATCGGGTTTTCATACAAAATCAAATCAAATGTAATAATGTACCTATGTTTTCAGTTTAATATTACAAATATATTAAACACATAAAGCTAATACAAAATTATTTCTGCAGGTTTAATTAACTGAAATATTAAAAAAAAATAACTATGTGTCAATAATTATGAATTTCTACATTTTTTCATTGTTTTCATTATCAATCTTTTTGTGAAACCGCTCACCTTGTTCTTTACTCGTTGCACCATGGTTTTCAGGAAAGTAATTAGTTCTCAGACTACTTGCTGCCTAGAATGTTTTCTGTCACTCGTTTGTATATCAACCATGCTGACTTCTCTAACTTGGACATCGACCGAGGAAAGGTCTCATTCTGCCTAAGTTCACGATACTGAGGCTCTTTGAAAATACCTGCTGCTATCTTAACTTCAGTTTTCTGTGTGAACTTTGTAACAAGAAATTTGAAACAATCATGATCCTTATTCAGAGCAGTTACAGTAATATTTCATTGAAAACATAAGTACATTATTACACTTGAGTTGATTTACAACTGACAGCAGATAGATTTTAGAGAATTCATATTATATATGTCCAGGCGGAAAATTAAGGAAAAGCATGAAAACAATTCCTTTTGAATTATTATAACTGTTTATTTCTAGAACAGCGATTTCTGGAAAAATGTAGTCTGATGAAATAAAACTAGGGCTGGTTTGAAAGCGTCCATTAGGTAAGAAATCAGAAAATATCAAGTTTTCATTTATCGAAAATTGAGTTGACTTATGTAATCAGCAATAGGTTCACCAAGAGGATGATAATTCAAGGCATCCAGGTCGTTTGTGTACGCAGTGGAAAGTTGAAAATCGTATTGAGCTATTAGACTAGCTGTCACAATCTCCAGACGTGAATTCTATAGAAAATGTTTGGGCCTATTTCAAGTAGGGGAGGTCGGGTACAATTGTAACGCGGTACGAATGTAACAACAGTTCTAAAATGTGTTAGCGCAGTCTCTAAATTTGACAACCCGGCGCATGAGCAGACCAGGTGACGTACTCCATTACATGTTAGTTTGAGCGAGAAGTATATTATTATTAAGAAGTTACTACAGATTGTTTATTTTGAAGTCAGGTAAGTAAATTTTAAATCTTTTTTTGTATTTAGGATAACCTCTGCATGTTACTATTTCTTCGAATGAGTTCGTAGTGAATGTTTAGCGTAGATATACCTTTAAAATATTCTGCCGGTATTTTGTGGTTAGGTATTGTCTAGCTTTTGTATTGAAGCCAAATATATAAAAATATCACGGGGGTACAAATGTAACATTAGTAGCTGGTACAATTGTAACA
Organism: Melolontha melolontha; assembly: GCA_935421215.2. Classification (NCBI taxonomy): domain Eukaryota; kingdom Metazoa; phylum Arthropoda; class Insecta; order Coleoptera; family Scarabaeidae; genus Melolontha; species Melolontha melolontha. The sequence continues at coordinate 95,676,726 of OW285238.1, read as the reverse complement.
TGTTACATTTGTACCCATGAAACTTTTGATATTGAATTAATTAAACATTATTGTGTAGGAGACAATGCCGCGTCAAAGAATCAGAAAAACCAATGGAGGACCCCCAAATGAACTTATGAAAAGGGCGGCTAATCTAATTATAGAGGGAAATAACTCTCAACGACAAGTAGCCAAAGATCTGAATATATGCCATGTAACACTTAACCGTTACATGAAAAAATTAAATAATGGAGGTTCACCAGAAATGGGTTACAATCCACATACCAAAATTCTATCAGAAGAACAAGAGCAAGCGTTTTTGAGATATATACGGATTTCCTCACTTATTTATTTTGGGTTAACGCCAAAGGAAATACGCAAATTGGTTAGTAGATCAACTAACAATCAGAATAAGAAAAAATGTTATATAATTTAAAAAGTGTCCACAGGTTTTTCAATTCGCTATACAAAATGAAACAACCGTTCCTCCCAATTGGTCAGAAAACGGGCTAGCTGGTAAGGACTGGTTTACGAATTTCATGAGGAGACACCCCAGTCTCTCTATAAGAACCCCAGAGGCGACAAGTTATGCACGAGCGATTAATTTTAACAAAACAAATGTCGGAAATTTTTTTGATAAACTTTCCCTCCTTTTTGAGAGATACAAATTTGAAGCCTCTGATATATACAATGTCGACGAAACAGGGGTCACAACCGTGCAAAAGCCGAACAAGGTCGTCGCTATAAAAGGTTCGAAACAAATAGGTGCCATTACCTCTGGAGAGCGAGGCACTTTGGTGACTGTTTGCACAGCTGTAAGTGCTGTCGGAAATACCGTGCCACCATTATTTGTCTTTCCTCGAAAAAAATTTCAATCCCATTTTATACGAGGCGGACCTCCTGGATGCATTGGCGAGGCAAATGGCTCAGGCTGGATGAATGAAGAAACTTTTCAGATTTTTATAAATCACTTTGTAAAGCATGTAAGACCTTCGCCCGAAAAAAAAGTTTTGCTATTATTGGACAACCATAATTCCCATTTATATGTTCCAACTATAGACCTTTGTAAGGCAAATGGAATAGTGCTTTTATCTTTTCCCCCACATACGTCGCACAAGTTGCAGCCCCTAGATCGTGGCGTGTACGGCCCTTTTAAACATTATGTGAATGGCGCTATGGATAATTGGATGAAATCACATCCTGGTCAAACAATGACCATCTACGACATACCGGCTGTAGTTGCTGAGGCTTTTCCAAAAGCGACAACTCCAATGAATATTATGGGAGGATTTAGGGTGTCTGGAATTTGGCCATATAACAAGGACATTTTCGGCGACGACGAATTTTCCCCGTCATTAGTAACCGACAGGGATCTACCAATGAACACCCAAGCAGAAGCTGTATCCACTGACAACGCCCGAGTGGAAAATAACAAAGGTATCGCAGAGATGGCAACAGCAGGTTCCAGCACAAAGCCGGTTACTACAGGAGATGCAGATGCATCCTTTGAAGGTCTTGAAAGCATTCGGCCACTCCCAAGGGCGTCACGTCCCCAAAATCAATTGCCAAAAAGAAGAAAAAAACACAGCGCTATATTGACAGATACGCCAGAGAAACTGGTACTAGAACTAGAACAGAAAATAAGAAAACAAAAAGCATCCAAAATGAAAAGAAAATTAGTTAAAATTGATGAAGAACGAACAAAAAAAATTAATGAATGTACAAACAAACAAAAATCTCCCGAGAAAGTTATAAAACACATAGCAGTAGATGAAATGCTCTCTGATGACGAAGGGGAAGATTCATTTTGTTTGTATTGTTTAGAACCATTTAGCAATAAACCTGGAGCAACGTGGATTCAGTGCTACAAATGTAAAGGATGGGCGCACGAAAATTGTGTTCATAAACTACGACCGGATTTTTTCTTCTGCTTAAACTGCGATGATGATAATGATGTTGGAAGTGATTAGTTTAATTACCCTCTAAATGTTACATAAGCATGTTTTATTCACTAATAAAAAATAATATCTGAAACATTAAAACATTGTTACAATTGACCCCCATGGGTGTTACATTTGTCCAGCCACGGGTACATATGTAACATTCTGCGTTCAAGCATTTATATTTTTTTTCTTCTGTTATTAAAGTGATAAACATCAATATTATAATTTTTACTTATAGCTGTATTGTAACAAATATCGAATTATATTTTTGAATTTGGAAAATTTATAACATAGCTTCAAAAAAAAAAAAATCTGTACAAATTGTTACAACTGTACCCGACCTCCCCTATAAGCTTCAACCAACGCAATCTCCAGATGGGGATCTTATAGAAAATATTTGAGCTTATCTCAAGTATAAACTTCGCGGAATGAAGCCGACGACAACTAAATAATTATCTCGACAAATTCGCTTAATGTGGCGATACTTATCCGACGAATTCATCTTAAATTTGGTGGAAAGCGTGGCCACTAGACAGTTTATTAATAGAAAGTGAGGTAATACTAATATTAGAGTATATTTTTCATTTCCTTTAATTATTTTTGAATTAATCGATTTGAAATTACACTGATCCTTTTTTGTTTGACAGATTGTGTAATATAAATTATATAAGTAAGGATTCGGCGAAGGCAAGGGGGATTTATTTTAGAAGTAGATTTCCTCGATTTTGTGTTATTTCGATTAAATCCACTAAACTTTCTAAAATCAATAAACATATCACTACAAAAATAAGTTCATAGAATTTTTATAGATTAAGGTAGCATAGTAATGAGAAAGACATTAAAAATGAAATGAAAAAAACTTTTTCATTTCAGTACCGTAAAACCGTAAATGAAGTTATCTTGGTTTTAATCTAACTCAAAGAATAAAACTAAGAAAATCAATCATTATTGTACTTTATCGCCCTTACCATTCAACGATTATTCAGAAATTATATTTAGAGCAACATTTCAAGTACGAAATAATAGGCTTCGAAAGTATACAGAAATTAATCGACTAATCAGTGAACGATTTAAAATGAAATAAAATTGAAAGAAGACTTATATTTTAACTACTTGCGAGAACAATAGTAGATACCATAAACAGTAAAACATCTTAAATACTTGGAATATAATGTAAATATCACTTTAAAGAAGGACGATACCGTATTGAGAAATATCTTTAATATAATAAAAAATATCTTAAGCAATCAGAATTTGAGGATTCATTTAAAGGTGTAAGGAGAACTGCAAATATATTACATCTTATTATATATTTTTAGCTCAGCTGTATAGCATGAAACCGAGATCTTCAGAGAGTACTTCATAGCTTCATTAGATAATAATTGAAGCAATGCTCTAACGTACGTGCAAAAACGTAAATAATGTCACAAAGATTATGTGAAGAAAAATGCAGTACTTTCGTTAATCAAAATAAAAAGTGGGAAGACCTAAAACTCATTTTGTGATAAGAGGGGATGTCTACACGGTAGAATTCTCTGAGTAGTCTTCCAATTACATAATGTCCTATTTTTATTGATGAATATGCCTTCGTGTGAAAACCGATCGCATGGTAACATATGCTTTTAATCCCCTTATGAGGTATAATCGCATAACGACATAGATGAGAACTAGAGTGCTCTAATGTAATACAATCCGAAGAGATGAGTTCGAGATCGAAGTGTGAAAATATTTGCAAAGCTCGAATTAAGTTCATAAAACGAGGGTTTGTAGCATATCTATATCTTTATTGAAACCGGGCTGTACTAAGAGCATTGAGAAGCCATTAGATAACGTCTAGACTATAATAGAAATACTTAGTGGAAACTAATTTACAACAGGCTATTAAGGAAGCACTAGAAAAAAACAACATCTAAAGTACAAGCTAATACAGCAAAACAAACTACTCTATGAGGGCAGTAGATACTTGGTAAAAAAAGTAACGAATGAAGCAAAAAGTTAAACCTAGGAGAGAAAACGTGAGCAGATTAGTTCACTACTAGGAAGCTCAAGATCTCGAGAATCATGTAACCGTGTAAATAGTTTAAGAACGAATAGTAAAGGAGCGATGCAGGATTGAAGTGATAGGAATGACAAAATGAGTCAAGTACTATAAGGAACGGCTAACTGAAACTAAGAATGAGTACAAAACATCAAAGGAAGAAAACGAAAACAATACAAGAAACAATTAGATACATCACGACAGAACAAGTTAAGAACTAAAACGTAAGAAAAATATCAGATCTTCTGGTCTTGTAGGCGTCCTTATCGAATTGGTTCAGCATGCCCTATTAAAAATATTGAAATACAAGCGACCATATTTAATGAGATATTAGCGGGTGATAACATTCCAAAGATTGGAACAAGTCTCATATAAGTTTCACATTTAAGAAAAGAAGTAAAAAGTACTGTAGAAGGTATAGGGGCATTGTTGTGATCTCGTCAATGGGGAGACTGTACGGATTAATTTTTAAAGGAAGAGTAGAGATATAAATTGAGGAAATAGAGAAACAGCTTCCATTTAGGCCAGAAATAACCTTTTTAGTCTTAAACAGATCTTAGAAAAGTGTATGCCGAACTCTAGACGGAAGAATTACATGTAATTTTAAATTTAAAATGTGTTTGTTTAAAATTTTCAATTTGCTTATAAATAAAAAACCAGATTCCACTTTTGCGAATCATCTAATAAAAGAAAACCACATATTCAATGGTGATTTTGAAATTCACCATTTAGAAAATAAAGGCAGAACATCCAATTTACTGGAAAGTTTAGAAATTAAAAAATTGAAACAGCGACAAATTTTACTTAACGATCAGTTGGATTTAAATAATTCACCTATGTTAAATTTATAACTTTAAAGCAACCGTTTAGATGATAATAGAAATGCACATCTACTTTATTTAAAAAAAATATTTGTAGACATGATTAGTACACAACAGTATAACAGTAAGGGGTGATCAAATAGGCCACAGATTTTTACTAAAATTTTTGTGTAAATTCTCACATTTTAGAAATATTGTAAAATAATATTATCCCTTTTGTATTTACCAGTGTAGGCCCCTTTGCTCCACTCCTCACAAAATTGGAAAATATCTTACTTTTATTTTTCAAAACAATCTTTATTTTGGTTAACACATTTTTCCCATCGATATTCTAACTTTTTGAAGAAAAGGTTATTCAACCTTTGCAAACCACTGATTTACCGCATATATCACATCATTATCAGACGGAAATTGTTTACCACCAAAGTGTTCTTTAAGTTTTGGAGATAGTCGGTAATCGCTGAGGGGCCAAATCTGGCGAATATGGTGGATGCTCAACTAATTCGAAGCCTGCTTGAGCTATTGTAACTGTTGCAATGGCGGACCTGTGACTGGGTGCTTTATTCTGCTGCAAGAGAACGCCTTTGCGCAACTTTCCTCGACTTTCTTTTATAAAGTCCCGTAATTTGGGAATTAAATTGTCATAATAAGCCCCTGTTATTGTGGCCCCCATCCGCAGGAAATTTATTAAAATTACGCCTTCAGCATCCCAAAATACGGATAGCATGACTTTCCCTGTTGAAGGTTGACTTTCCCTGTTGAAGGCTGCATCTTGAATTTTTTCGGCGGTGGCGAACCTCGATTTGTCCATTCCTTACTCTGTATTTTGGTCTATACCGTGTCAAAAGACGACTGCAAATGTCTTTTCGAGTTTGCTGTGTGTATCTGTTAACATTTGTGGTATCCATCTTGCAGACAATTTTGTCATGTTCAATTCGGCTGTAATTATATTATGTACTGCATGGCATGAGAGACTTATTTATCTAATAATCTCACACGTCGATAATGCAGCACGAGGTCATGGATCTTTTTAACAGTTCCTTGGGCAGTAACGGTTGTGGCTGCTCCACTTGCGTGTTCGTCTGTACACGACTGTCTACCACATTTAAACTCACAACACCACCTTTTAACTATGTCATATGATACGGCAGATTCCTCTAATGTATTCGCCAAATCATGATGAATTTGAGTTTGGGGCCATCTCTTTTAAACGTAAGTATTTAATTACTGCTCGTTTCCCAACACGATACATTTTGATACTGATATGTGACTTTCACGGCTTCTCCTATAGGCACGCTTGAACAGGTTCAGACTTGTAAGTTTCTAGCTTTAGTCTATACATAGCAGGTTCAGGTTACAATGCGACGTAAAGACAAATATAATTTTTTTGGTTTATAAATGGGTCAGGGCCGGAGCAAAGCCTTCGTATGTATACCAACGTTAGTTTGTAACGTGCTCTAGTACTGGCAAAAACGTTTTACGAACAAATATTAATAAAGTGAAGATTTTAACCATTAGTTTTATTTCTATTTTAAATTATGGAACTTCATCGAGTAAAAGCCGAATCAATGCAATTATATTATACTGTACCTTTACGACGATGTATTTCATTTTAACGAAAATATGTTAGATTATCTTACCATAAAAGTTTTTCTATCCTATCTGAAATAATGACGCTGACTGTTGTCAGTGGTATTAAAAGAATATAAGGAAAGTAGTAAATATTTTTTGTTGGACTAGTTACGAAATCTAAATTTCCAAATTTACATTTTAACGTGCTTCATATTTAACTGTAAAAACTGCCTCCTAGGCAATATTTTAATTTAGAATTTGTATGCCTTAACTGGCAGATAATTTACTTATTTATTTATCTAGAATGTTACCGCGTCATCATGTAAGATAAAATTTACATAAAAACTTCTAAATGGATACAGGAACACGTAAAACTAGGTAGAACGCTACCAGACTAATCCGATATAATTATTAAAGGTCGTGTAGCGCCTTGTTTTAAGCAAATAAGGGACGTTATTCAAATATTTTTCTATTCGCGAATATAATTCTGTAAAATCTTTCGTCCCATGGAGTTTATTAAAGGGATAATTGCAAATCGTCAACGCGGCCACTATCTAATGAAACATAGTCCTTTTTGTCGTCATAGGTTTACAAATATATGTACGAATGAGACTGTTATTAATTTCATAAAGTTTGCTTCTCTATATATATTCGCCTGTTGCGCCTTGTTCCACGTACAGTATCCGTTTGATTATATTATATCTGAATTTTCCAAAATGATTATTATTCATGAACGGCTGACATCCTTCGGGATATCTAATCTTGATTTTATGTGAAAAAGGAGCGACCGTCAGATTATGCAGATTATTTCGATCAAGTCAAAGTCTGCGATATTGAAATTACATTTGCATTTTATTAAAGAAGGATTCTATAAATGATGGTTATCGGCTACCAAGCTAGAAGTTTACATTGCGTTCATTCATGATGAAATTAATTTATATATACATTTTATAAGAACTTCGGTAGAGGTCACGTCACGCAGCAACTATTGTTAAAATTTCTGTGCTACACTTATTACAACACTGCTATTATTATGGTGACCGACATCGCCAGCTTAAATTGTTAATATTAGTTTATGTTTTGGGGTGATAGCAGTGCAATAATTTCCTTCCGCAAATCGTATACAAACGGCAATAGAGGAAATTATATATAAACTGTACGGCACGAATAAAATGAAAATTTGTATTGTAGCTGATTCTTTATTTGTAAATAAGTTTTATAATGTGTGTTTTTGACCGTCTTCAATAGACGATGTATCTTTCAAGTTATTCTATATGATAAGAAGAACGAATTACGAAGTAAAAGTATACATTTTTAAACCAATTTTATTAATTTAGATTGCAGGCACTTCTTGATGAAACGTGTTATATAAGATAACTATATATACCGCAAGAGAGATCGCGCTTACGACTAAAACTAGCTGATAAACATATATGGGACTTCAATGCGAGCAGCATTCGTTTCATATTGACTGTGGAGTGAAATGCATCTGTCGTAGAGTCACATTTCGTCATAATTCTATTTAACAATTATCTAGTGTTTTATTTTGCTAACGGTTGCTTGTCTTTCTTATCGGCATATTTATTTTTATTTCCGTTGATACTGATTTTATATCTAACTATGGAGACGTTTCGCTTCCAGAAAAACAATTTCTTATTACATGTAATCATCTTGGTCAGTCAATCAGACAAATCACACGTTCATACCAAATAAAATTTGAAAAAACCATAGCGTATGAGACAGCGCGTTATTAATATGTAGTTTTTCTCTCTACATGCTCATTATCATTCTGTTATTGTGCACTATTGGTCTAAGGAAAATAAATGTATGATTTATGACGCACGAACGCAATATCCGACAAAGGTTCGTCGTAGTATCGTGCCTTGAATGCAAAGCATACCAGATATTTTCATAAATGATTTGATTTCAATAGAATGGATGGCCCTGCCCTGCTCATAATGCTGAAATTATATGACAATATTTAAGCAATATATGTTTTTAATAATATAAAATATTACTAAAAATCGGGTGTAAAGAACACAATACAAGTTCATATATTTGTAAAGGTGCCTCTCCAGAGACCTAAATGCGTATTTCGTGTTTCTACAGAACCATTGGTATGCCCCTGCTGCAGAAATGCATTTACAAACACAAAAACTTCGCTATCTCACAGAAATTATTAAGACAGAGCGTAGAAGAACATTCGGCCCTGCCCATTGACAAAACGCTGAAGCAACTGAACGCTATCTCAATAATAAATGCAGAACTAAGTTCTTGTGGGGTTATGTAAAACTGTACATTTACGGTTTTCAGAACATCAGAGCTCGTACTACTGCTGAGTTAACTGCGAACATCATTGTATACGAAACATACTACCCCAACATATTGTTGAATGCTCGCAGAAATTTTGTGAACAGATTAAGGTATTGCGCCTTTCGTTTTGAACATTTATTCTAATAAAATTATTCGGAATTGTTATTCAGTTATTTTCCTTTAAAATGTATTTTTTTTAATTCTTTTTGGTATCTTGAGATAAGTTATTTAGTTTTTAGAAGTGTTGTTATTTTATATTCTGCAATAATAGAACTTGTTTATTTCTATACAACTACAATATTTTTAAATTTACAACATGACAATTATAATTGCATTCTATTATTAGTATATTTAATTTGTCCTTGCGATTAGAAAAAAATTGATACGTGTCTTTGTAGATAAATATTGTAATGTATTTATTGCGTCTCTCTTCTCTGTCGTTCGAGGTATATTCTGCGCAATATACAGACTGTCCCGTAAAAAAACGCCAACATTCATAATTCCGTTATTTATTGTCCGGTTTTATTTAAACAAAAAGTAAATTTAATAGCATCAAAAACACTATAAGATAACAGTGTTTTATTTGTTTTCAATTGTTTTCATTAATGTCAAACGACAGTCAAGTTTTTTATTTTAAATGGCAACATATATATTTTTGGCTATATTCGGATTGGATTTCTTTTTCTGAATTCAACGATGTGTAACATGTTTATTTTTGATATACGTTTATTGCAAAAAAAAAACTTTATAAATTTCATCTTTGTCTTCCATTATTTATAAATATTCGAATGTGTCATGAAACATTGGAAATGTAAGTATTATAAATATTATTATAAGAAACAAAACACTTTACAATAAATGTTGAAATTGCCCGCCACCTTGTTCAACACATATCGCACATCTCCTAATTACTCCAAAGGTCGCATTTAAAAGACTAGCGGCAGGTGCTCCTTGACAAGTGTTAATTCTTCTTTGTCTTAAAATGTCAACAATTTCTGGAGTTGTTAAATAAACTCGATCTTGTAGATAAGCCCACAACCAAAAATCGGGGGGCGTAAGATCCGGTGAACGCGCAGGCCACTCGATAGGACCGGATGTTCCTATCCACCTATTTCCAAATTGGGTGTTCAACAAATCAGTATTTACTCTGGTGTTGTGCGCGGGAGCCCCATCTTGTTGAAAAAATATTCTATTTAAATTTGCCAAAGGTAATTCATCTAAAAAGTTTTGGAGATTTTCGTGTAATAAAGTGTAGTATTTTTCTTGATTTAAGCAACCATCTATGAAAAAATGGTCCAATTAATTGATCACCTAAAATGCCACACCAAACATTTATGTTGAAACGTCTTTGAAAATTATTTTCAATTACAAATCTCGGATTGTCTGCACTCCACTGTCGATGTATGTTTCTATTAAAAATACAGTTGTTGCTAAAAGTGCATTCATCAGACCAAATTATCCTTCTGTAAAAATTCGGGTCTTGTTCTAATGCATTTAAATAAAAACGACAAAACTGGATTCTTCGGCCAGGATCATTTTGTTCTAATGCATGAACTTTTCGAGCTATGTACGGTTTAAGTTTGTGTTTTCTTAAAATACCATGAACTGTAGTTTTTGATACCCCAATATTATGTGCAATTTCGCGAATCGAAGTTCGTGAATTTTGCTGTACTGCAAGAAGAACATCTAATTCCTTATCTTCGGAGAATTTCCGTTTTTGTGTTTTTGGTTTGGTAAATGATCCATAATTTCTTAAATTCTTTTCAATTCTCTGAAATATTTTCGAACCTGGAACTACTCTGTCCGGAAAACGAGCACTGTACCGACGAACTTCTTGAAGGCGATTTTTATTACATTCAAAGAACACTTGTAACATGTCCGTTAATTCATTGTTATTCATTTTTAACGAAAATTCACTTTTTGTTGCGGCAAAACGTTCAAACAGGATAATACAGAAAACTTAATAAAGTCAAACTGACACTTAAGGCACATTGACATAATGCTAGTGGACTGGGCCAAGTCTACTATAATGAAAGATGAAATTTATAAAGTTTTTTTAAAATTTTTTTTAATTAGGAGATGTGCGATATGTGTTAAACAAGGTGGCGGGCAATTTCAACATTTATTGTAAAGTGTTTTGTTTCTTATAATAATATTTATAATACTTACATTTCAAATGTTTCATGACACATTCGAATATTTATAAATAATGGAAGACAAAGATGAAATTTATAAAGTTTTTTTTTTGCAATAAACGTTTATCAAAAATAAACATGTTATACATCGTTGAATTCAGAAAAAAAAATCCAATCCGAATATAGCCAAAAATATATATGTTGCCATTTAAAATAAAAATCTTGACTGTCGTTTGACATTAATGAAAACAATTGAAAACAAATAAAACACTGCTATCTTATAGTGTTTTTGATGCTATTAAATTTACTTTTTGTTTAAATAAAACCGGACAATAAATAACGGAATTATGAATGTTGGCGTTTTTTACGGGACAGTCTGTATATCAGTCGGATCACCCTTGGAAGAACCGATTTCGTGTATCATCGGGTGAATGTAGGACGATCGCTCATACGGTATATAATGATATTAAAACTCTTGGAATATGTTTCACTAGTTTTTATTGTTTTTAGTTGCTAACATATATTTCGATATTTTTATACTGAAACGTATGTTAGCGACTAAATGCAATAAAATCTAATGAAACATACTTCTTGTTTTACTTATGTTTTAATTTTTTATATGGTAGTTATCTTTTTAGATCTAATTTTGTGCAAATGTTTACTGTGCTGAGAATAAATAGATGATTAAATTTTCATCAAAATATTCGTACTTTTTATAGAGAAAATGTAATAATGATCTTGCGGTCCACGTAACGAATACATTCTGCTATTCGTCTGAGTATTCTTTCAATAAGGTTATCTATGGACTCATGAAAGCTTATTAAGCAAATTGTAGGGCATCATATAATTAATTGTAATATTACTGAAAGGTTAGGAAGACTTATCTTAACTCAGACATGTAATCTAACAAAATCGTAATGTAACAGCCGCAGCAAGACTATTAAGGAGTATGGTATTATTTATCCCTTGGCTATATGGTGAAGCAAATGGTTCCAAAACTAAATGTACCTTTGAGTATTTAAATGGCTTTTCTTTTGGCAGAGATAGGCCATAGAATACCAATGCGTTCCTCTTACTAATCGGGATCGTACCCCTTAGATTAGCGTGTAGGTTTGAATGGAGGATGCAACAATATCGTCTTTTAGATGAATCTCGTATTTGTTTACGTGCCCATATGATGGTCATAAATAAATTCAACGTCAAATAAGAGAAAAATAGTTTGTGAATTTTTCCGTAGAACGTCATGCTTTTGGGTGGAATTAGTAAAGAAACTAGGACTCCCTCAGTATTTCTTCAATGCCTTTTAAATGTTCAAGAGTACATTCTGTAACCATTCGCTTTACCATATATCCAAGGGCAAAATAATGACCCATTCCAGCAATATAATATCCGTCGACATATTGTAGATGCTACATTTTAATATCAATATTCTCAATTGACCTGGGTAGTCGCCAGACTTATCTTCCATAGAATATGTTTGAAATTTGGTAGGTCGTAGGATTGGTATTCTTCCTAACCCTTTAATGAACATACAACAGCTACATAGGGCACAGGAATCTATAGTTCATCTTATTAGAAGCATGCCCAGGAGAATACCAGAATGCATTCGTTTATGAGGAGCGGCAAATCATTATTAGTTTTTTTTTAATGTATGAATTTTTAATGAAAATTTAATCATTTATTATTCTCAACAACAGTAAACATCTGTACAAAATTTGATTTAAAATATGTACTTTTACCGGGCGACTCCACATTGTATATTTATTGCGTTAAATACTTCCACAGGATCTGTCAAGCTCAAGGTATAGGTTGATGGAATTAATCTTAGTGTTTTAATATCTAGCTGATTCGGACCTGTGAGTATCCTTGATATGTCTGTGTAGTATGTAGTCATAGTCGTTAATGTTTCCTTGTTATTAGTATATTGGGGTGTAGTCTAGTTCGCCTCCTCGTGGTGCACCCTGGGTAACGCTAGATGAACTAGAGTTTTTGCCATAAAAGCCTATAAAATCTTTAACCTGGCTTTATACTTGAGAATGAAAAAGAAAAGAATGGTTGACGATATACCAGATGGTTCCCATAAGAATCAAATCAGAATTCTTGACACTGTGCATTTGTTTGTATTTAACAGTTAAATGGTTTTTCCGAAATTGGTGGAGACTGTGGCTTGTAATCTGAAACATAAATAAGAAAAACACTCTAACCACAATATATATCAATAAATACTATATACGTATTTCGACAACTAAGTTGCCATCTTCAGTAGAATAACCTTAAAAACTGAAAAATGTTAAACGTAGCGTTTTTGGCTAAGGTAAACCTTAGAAGATATGCTCTTCACCAAATCGCCAGTGGGATAACACTAGACTCCTAACATCGAAATAACACTTATACTACTTAAACCTAGCGTGAAATTTAGGGAAACGTGGAGCGGGAATACATGAAGCGTAAAAAAATTAATGCTATTGTCACAATAAGGCATACAAACTGGACTGAGGGATTGGTCCATTGTCAGAATTCATTAATTTATTCTTATTTCTAAAGTGAATCTTTGAATCTAAAGTGGGAAATATGTTCCTTGTAACGAGTTGAAATTGAACGTCTAGTTTGGCCGATATATTTTTGGCTGCAATCGTTACAATTTATTTCATATATACTAAAAAATGGTTTTTATCGTTTCCTTGTAAGCCATACGCTAAATAAATAAACAATTAGTGTAACTGCTGTTCAGGTCATTTAGATTGAAGTCATTTTTTTATGAATCCCTCGTATTTCGTCTGAAGAAGAGATAGATACCGCAGTCCACGCTTATTTTGAAGGTATTTGAAGGTAGTTGAGAGCTTTTAAACAGTGCAAAGAAAGAATGTTCAAGTGTATTATTGCTGAAGGAAATTACTTTGAACATATTTAAAATAAAATCCTAGAAAATATTAACCGTGTTTTATATTCTCAATGATTTCAGCTCCCCCCTCGTATATTATAGAAATTTCTATTTATTCTGTTTTCTAAGGCCCCTTCATAAAGTCCTTTTGATTTCGTCAGTAAGCCGCTTTGTTATTTTTCGCAACATATTTTTTGGTATTTTTATTCATATTTGCAGATACGATTTCCCATGATTTATTATGACAATAATAAAGGTCATCTTTGTTAAATTATGTCTTTTTCGTTTGTAAATATTCGATTAGTAATTCGAATTGTTGATCCACGTCGTCATCTTAAATATTTAAACAGTGCAAAATGCGAAAAGAAATCCAGAAAATAAATATTTGACAAAAATATATAAAAATTATATATAATTTAATAATTGTATTAATATTAATAAGTAATAGCTTCTGTTGTTCAATGGAAAAATATAGGCAACATATAAAATATAATAATAATAATTTCATAACTGTAATACAACACCCATATTGGTTCTAAGAAAAGATAAGCTAATACTGAGATACGAAGTAGAAGATATACACTACATACGAAAGTTAATGCAGAGAAGTAAACGAGAAAAATGAAAATAAGGCGTTATATCTTTTCAATTAATAACACAGGTCAACACAATTTCTGCGGAATGAACAGTGTTAATATTTTCTGATTCCTTGCCTGAGTAATTAACAGTTTTAATAATGTACGTCTATCAAAAGTATTTTTTCGTGCTTTCTTTTAATTTTTCACCTGGATATATATACCGAGTTCCTTTTTTATCATTACACATACATCGCTCTATGCGTAAAGCTAAAAAGGAAAAGTCAATGCATTGGTGGCATAGTAGGCAACCAGTTATACTGATACACCAGTGACATATTTTTCTATATAAACAAAAAAGATACAGGATGTTGAAATAGAACATGATGACAACACAACGCAAGATTCATTATTCAAAAATTGTTTTAATTTACTTTAGTAAATGTTGAAGGTACCCATCATTAACTTCAATATATTTTCTTATAATTTTTATCTAATGAGTCTCACACCCAGAAAGATATTTCGAGAATTTCTAATAACAATGGCGACTTCTTGAATTTTTTGTTCAAGTTCTTCCCGTGTATTGATTTCATCAGTGTGACCCCACAAATAAAAATCTAACGGGATAATATCTGGGCTACAAGGTGGCTAAGGAAATTTACTGCCACGGCCAATCCATTGATGCGGAAAACGCCGATTCAATTGATTTGGAGCAATAAGTAGGTAGGGCACCATCTTGCATTAACCATATATTTTGTCTTACGTTCAGAGGTATACCAACCAAAAGGTCAACTAGTCGTTTTGTAAAATATGCAAATATTGTTCTCCATTAAGTCTCTGCGGAAGTTGAAATGGGCCAGTCAAGAAATTGTTGATAATACCGCACCAAATATTTATCGAAAACTCATATGGGTAATGTCTTTCTCTAGGTAGATATGGATTTTCCAAAGCATAGTGATGATTCCAGTTACAAATTTCGCGTCTTGTAAAAGTTGCCTCGTTTTTTTCAATATATTCATTAATACTTCAATTAATTAAACCCGTAGAAATTGTTTTGTTTTACCTTTATGTGTTTAATATATTCGTAATATTTCATTGAAAACATAACTACGTTATTACTAGAGACAAGACACATCAGGCCAAAATTACGATAGACTATATAAATAGTCTATAACATCGCTAAGTACAACATGTAGTTATGGAATAGCACTATTCATTCGGTTAACCGCACATCTGCCTCCCTCCCCAGTAATAACTATATGGGGGGAACATGGTTAGAAGCTATTAGTTTTTATACAGAGAATTTCGATAGTTTACAAAATATCGTTACATGTTTAAATGACGATGCTCGAAGTATTTCTGACTGCAAGGAACTAATACAAATTCCAAATTTAAAAAATCAGTTATACTTTCCTCAGGAACACTTTAGAAAGTTGCCAAAACTAATCACTTATTTTGAAAATCAAAATCTAATATTAAATGATGGATTAACCACATTAGACGTGGCTCTTAATAATTTGAAAAATATTCTAAGTGACTTCGGATGTGGCCTTCGGAAAAAGTCTGACGCAGTTATTTTTATAGAAATCCAGAAATCAAACAAATCCAACATGTTCAAGTTGCTAGTAAAATGCTGCAAATATGGCTGGGAGAGGAGAGGCAAAATAATTCTTGGGTGTGCAGGCATATAAAACATAGCCTCATATATCTGACGCACTAGCACAAATGTTGTTAATATCAGTCAACAATAACAAGTTTCTTCGTACAAGAAACCCAAATACATTTGTTGGTAGTTAATCTATTATCGGGATAAAATCAAACAAATTTATTTAATCTTATCTCGTGGTTTGAATACAATTATGAGACTGCATTCAGATTATACTTATGCAAGTGTCATCCCGAATTTAAATGAATACATGTATTTATTGCATATTGCAGTGGAATGTGCTTTTAAATTGCTTATTAATTTTTTTATTCACACTACAACTTATGTTGCCGGCTGTACAGTCTAGTAGAATCCACGAACTCCCATCTCACGGATCGTTCTTCTCAGAATTGGTCCAGGTTATATTAGAAGTAAAACAATAAATGTCAATAAAAAGTCACACTTAGCTAATTTATAATTTTTAATAAAAGAAAAAAAAGAAAAAATCCCTTTACCGAATGTATAGGGTGCTAAAGCAACATTAACAGTAGCAATGGGAGGAAACACTCTTTGTGAATAATGACTCGCACACAGAGAAAAACCCCCTATGACTCTCGAACAAATATAAAACTAATAAATACTAGCGAAATTTGTCAAGTTTGACCTCTACTTTAACCCCTACAATCAAATGTCAAAAACAACAAAGTTTTCAAAACCCGCGTAAATTGAATTTTAGTCGTGCGCAAAATAACACGACAAGGTCAACCCACAATAAAAAAATCCAACCTGAATTTAAAACGTTGTAAAATATTATCCTTAAGAAAAAACTCCATTTACAAAAAACATGACAATTTTCTCTAATACTCATATACGATTTTAAATATCAAAATTATTACAAATAATACATACAATATAATAATAGAAATAAACGTAGTATCAATTATATAAATTAAATATTTTTATCAAACTTACATAGATCTATGCACTGATAACAAAAAAAAACTACGTGAGAGATATCTTACTTATTAGATCGAACCAAAATCACAAAATCTCGCAAAAATCGAAGTAACATAACATGCACCTGAATAAAATGCATAAACAAAAATATACAACCCGATTTTACTAAAACAGAGAATAAAATTGAATATCTTATTCTCTAACAACCGGTCACTTTAGAAGTCTAGATATCTCTAACCAAAATGAAGTTCCAATATCCGCATGGATATCCCCACCAACTATAAAATCAAAAATATACAGAAAAATATACATTTTTTTGACAATACGATATCCGGAGTAGCGGCTGCTTCAAACATCTGACCAACCTAATTATACGAGGATGGATCAAAATTTCAAACATAATAAAATTCATCACTTATAATTAAATATATTTATAACGATCCCCGTCTGAAATAAATAAACATAAAAATGAAATAGATAAGTTTAATCAATGTACTACAGAAAAAAGTTCAATATATAGTTCAATTATTTTCCTTTCTTGTCCATGGAAAAATCCATGACACAATGTAGACAAAGACGTTAATAAATAATTGAGAAAAAGAAGCAAATAATAGGGGTAGCTAACATATGCCTGTGTTGACAGATAAACGAAGGAACTCCTAATATTTTGTAACTTGGTAAATAAATAATAAATTTAAATAAATAACTAATTTTAGATTGCATCGTTATTATTTAAAGTGCAAATAAAATGAAGAATTTTGCTATTGGTTGTTACGCATTTATAAATGGTGGACGTAAAAATAATCGTTATTAACATCTTTTTTAGGAAATTAAAGCAATAATTTTCCATCATCCTCACGTACTTTTAAAAATATATTCCGCAGTTTCCTTTCATTCTTATTAGTAGTAATAAATTTTAACTTTATCGCACATAATAAATTTTTAACGGCTTCCTTTTATATTTACGAAAATCTGATGACTTATAAGTTATAAGTCAACACAAATATATATTCTTTTCTTACATACAATTCCATATGCAATTATACTTCGACAACTGTAGTTATATTGATCTGTTTGTAATTCATATTGTTTTCTCTAGCTTGTAACTCAAAGGGACGACACGTCGAATAGGCATACTTCCATATACTCGTACATATATATTTATGTGTTGTGTATTGGTGTCCATTGAGAAATATGGAATGAACGGGAAATATAACGTGGATGTCAGAAGCTGTCAACACTCCTGTTGAGAATCTTATGAGAATTGTTGGAGAATGAAAACGGATATATATATATATATATATATATATATATATATATATATATATATATATGGGTTAAGATGTTTTGGAAAACCTGTAAGTTTATGTATAAGTATAAGGTATGATAAATATTTGTGTAGGCACACAATGACAACGTCATCGTATACGATTTATCTATTTCCTCCCTCTCTTTTGAAAGACTTTCTAAGAGGTTTAATAAATGTTTGAAAATAAACAACCCCTACTGTCAAATAAATCTGTTCTTTTTAAAAATATATATTGGGTCTTTGTTATTATTATATATACTAAACAGACATTGATGTATTAAAGCTAAGTTATTTAAAAAAATATATTAATTTTGAAAACGTAGAAAGATTTTTTGTTAAATATTTTTAAATAATAAATTTTAATTATGATAATGATGATTGAGCGTCTCTTAAAATAGGGAGAAATAAATTAATAATGAACACGAAATGTCCCGACATGCAGTGAGCTATAATAGAGATATTAAATAACACAAACACAATAACCTTGTCCTTAAAGTTTTATTTAATAATTAATAGAGAACGGACACGCTTACCACATGACGCAAAGCCCAGTGCAGTACTGGCGAAAGGCTGTATTTCTAAAATATTTAATTTTATTTATATAATTGGAAAACGAACGGGTGGTGATCTATAAAATTACGAAATACATATTTATTTGTTGAAAAGTTGTATTTATAAAGTTTTTAATTTTATTTATATAATTGGAAAACATACGGGTGGTGATCTATCTATCTAAAATTACGAAATACATATTTATTAATTAATTTTATTTATATAATTGGAAAACAAACGGGTGGTGATCTATAACATTACGAAATATATATGTATTTGTTGAAAAGTTGTATTTTTAAAGTTTTTAATTTTATTTCTATAATTGGAACATTTTTATTTGTTCATTTTGTCGTCCAAGTTGAGTAAAGGAGTATTAATATTGACTAGCAATAGTTTCTCAAGGTTTTCTTCTGTCAATTTTGTTCTCTTTGAATTAAGTACATCCTTATAAATAGAAAACGTCCTTTCTACATCGCAACTGGTTATAGGTGCATACTGGAAATATTCTTTTATTTCTTCATATTTAGCCGTTAGATTTTGTGGAATTGTCTCCATACATAATTGCTGCAATGTAATTAAATCTGGATTTCTATTAAGAATTGCTTCAAACTTTTGCCGAAGGCCACATCCGAAGTCACTTGGAATACTTTTCAAATTATTAACAGCCACATCTAATGTGGTTAATCCGTCATTTAATTTGAGATTTCGATTTTCAAAATAAATGATTAGTTTTGGCAATTTTCCAAAGTGTTCGTGAAGAAAGTGCAACTGATTTTTTAAATTTGGGATTTGTGTGAGCTCCTTGCACCCACCAATACTTCTAGCATCCTCCTTTAGCAGTGTTCCGAAATGTTTTAGACTATCGAAATTCTCAGCATAATAACTAGTAGCTTCCAGCCATGTTCCCCATCTAGTTATTACTGGACTGGGAGGCAGTGACAGAGATGGAAATATTTCCCTGAAAAGAGCTACTCTCAATGGTGCTTTTCTGAAAACTTTTTTAAAAGCTGATACAAGTCTATCAACTTCCGGAAAAGTGTCTCTGATATATTCACAGATTCTGTGGAGAGCATGTGCTACACAAGTAATATGCAGCATATTAGGATATATTTTCTTCAATAGTCTGCCTGTTTTTAACATATACGCAGCACTATCACTGACAAATAAAAGTATTTTTTCTTTGTACGTGGCGTCCGAATGAAGCATTTTTTGCATATTCTCCTTAATGGTTTCAGCAACTGTTTCCGCATCAACTCTATTTATAACACTTGTTGCTATTACATATGAGTTATAGGGAATAGTTGGATGTAGTACACCAGCTACAACATTTACCACACAGCGTCCTAACATATCCACCGTTTCGTCGGCGCTTAGCCATATGTATTGATTTAAAGATGGCTTCTAATGCGTTTTACTATTCTCGTATAGCACCTAGAAATATAATATTTGCGTAAAGTTGATTCATCAGGAACATTTCGACCAGTATATTTTTGAAGAAATATTTTTAAAGTGGGATTGCACTCTTAGTGGCTACCTCGGTGAACGACGGTCACACAATGTGCCATCTTAACGTTTACCGCATTATGTGACCGTCGTTCACCGAGGTAGCCACTAAGAGTGTTCCCTCGGTTGCAATGAGCGACCACGTGCAGGTTGCGCTTCGCTGGTCTGCGCCTTGCCTCGTTGGGGCGGGGGTCGGGCCGTCGAAGTACTGCACGGAAAAGTAAAGAAGTTGTCGGGAAAGGGTTGGCGGCCCTACGCACCGGCTGGTTATCCGATCTCTCTAATTTACGTGACCGGTCACTTAACACACGCACGAGCACACCATCATACAAAACCCTATACTTACGCTCTTACACAAACACAAAATCACACACCCAAAGACACGCAAGCTGCCAGCAGCAACCAACACACAAATTCATACCCAGAAAAAGACACAAGCTGCTAGCAGGGAACAACACATCTGTTCTCACCTTGCTATCTATTTTTTCGAATACTAAGGCATGATTTATTATTACTATTTGAATGTATCTTTGAATAATTTAAACCATAGCAACTCAATTACTTGACATTTATATTCTGTCATTTATATTTTTTATATCCTTGACAAAGGCATCATTGCCGAAACATGTAGGATTATTTTAAATATATACACTTTGAAGTAATAACCAGACCTTTAATCGCCGACTAATTAAGTTTACCTTATCATACCAAGGTCACGAAAATACTATATATATATATATATATATATATATATATATATATATATATTGAGACAAAGGCAGCGCTGGTATGTTAAATAGGCCCCACGTTCGTGTGCCAAATGATACAAGACGGTTGATCTATTAATAAAAGAATCTAGCAAAATGTGATAATGAAAATAATAAAGGTTATGAAACTTAAAGTAAATAGATTTGAATTTATAATTGGGCGCCTTATAATACGAAAATATATTTAGATCAACGCTATCTATGTTCTTAATATACCAACTAGCAGTCGTGAGCGTGTAATAATTAGAATATGACTCTTCAGGGTCGTCGTAGATAGAATGTGAATGTTTATTCCTTTGTATGGTGATTAAATAGGTAAATCTAATATAAAATAACTCTTACAACCAAACACTAGCAAATAAAAGAGTGAATAAGTGATAAAAATAAATAATTTATTGAAATAAATAAGAAATCTCTAATTAGTACAAATAGATGTGTCTAGCGACAAATATAAATAACTACAAATATAAACACGTGTGTTGGATACTTAAAGGTTATGTGTTGTTAAGAAATATGATCTTATATTAAATTCCAAAATATAAATGACAGAATAAATTTATATTCTGTCATTTATATTTTTTATATCCTTGACAAAGGCATCATTGCCGAAACATGTAGGGTTGTTTTAAATATATATATTTTGAAGTAATAAACCAGACCTTTAATCGCCGACTAATTAAGTTTACCATATCATACCAAGGTCACGAAAATATTATATTTATATATATATATATATATATATATATATATATATATGTATATTAAATTCATGACATTCAAATCGTCGTTCATTATCCCACTACCATCAAACTGATTCATCTTTCAGCGTCTTTGCTGTCTGCCTAACTTTTTTTATTTAAAAATTTCGGAATTTTCTGTGACAACCCCCCCCCCCCCCACTTCAACATTGAAAGTTCGGTATATGATTTACTATAGATGGTAATGGTAAGCGCATCCTTCAGATTGAAAAATTAATAAGAATTTTATATGGAAGCTTGACCGAAAATAATATATTGGAACAGACCAAAAGTAGTAACTAGATAAGATTAAATGATTATTTAAAGAAAACCTTTCTCATAAACTTCATTTTCCATTTATTATAAAATATTAGTATATTACAATGTTTTAAGGGAAAATTCGAATTATTATTACATATATCACTACTCTCTAAATACATTTCCTTATTGAGTGCTTTATAAAATATTTAAACCAATGCTAACGTAAATTCATTATTGCTTACTACATACTTTTATAAAATTCCAAAATTAGAATTGTAAATTATTGGAATGTTCGATGATTTCATCTAATTGTGCCGAAAAATCAAAATAACGGATGCCTTTAAACTATGTCAAAAAAATAAAATGAAAAGCTCACTATCCGGTACAAGACATCATCAGATAAAAATCAAAATACCTATTCATAGTTCGGCTTCTTAAACGAGTTTGCTGCCACTAGGAAAGCTGATGGTTTCATTTATTGCAGAAAAGAGATTAAGGAGATAAAGCGATACCTAGAAAAGAACCATCAAGTATATGTATGTTTTACTATCTCTTCTTCTTTTAATGGTGTACTATCGATGTCTTTTGCCCGTCGAGTATAACGTCGATTATATCGTTTAATCATCTGCTTATCCTAAATTATGTACTTAAAAGAAATCTCTTTATTGGTAATATGTCCTAACCTTAACGAAATCGTAACTATCACTTTAACAAACAGGGATAAACGTTAACAAGTTAATTGATACTGTTTGGAGAAAAGAAGGGAAACGACAAAACGCAAAGGCCCATGAAGTAAAGTAACTGACGAGATCGTTAATATGACGCTTATTTATTAGTAACGAATGTGAAGTATATAAAAATAAAGTTTTAATATGAAACTGTTGAGTTGAGTATGCATGGTTGTCGTTCAGATTTAAAATCCGTGCAAATTGGTGGATTAACGTGCCTCCACTCCATATCTTACACAAACAATAGCGTATATAACAAAATAATAATATAGTTAATACAGTTTCCGTGAGTTGTGGCTGTGTCCGTCAGATGGAAACCACTAACTAAGTCTTACACTTGTTATGAAGGCAGCGATTGTTGTTTTGGTATTTGTGATGTTGACATTAGTCAATGTCGTTCTTCGCTGAATCTTAATAACTTTTGTATTGTAGTAAAGGTGTTATTTATGTGAAAGTATCTCTCTTGTACCATGCACCGATGATTCTATAATAAGATGAAACACGTGTCTGCATGCTTGGAAAGATACTTTCACACAAATACGAACTTATCTTGTATTCTCCACATCTGATTTTCAATACATAATATTAATTAGTATTTTTATAATACCAATTATGTATATATATATATATATATATATATATATATATATATATATATTACATATATGGCCTATCCTTGACCATTTTCCTAAATTAAGAGTTAAGAGTCAACATACATTGTGAAAAATAGAAAATATATGAATATAATCATAGATCTAAATTTTTGGAACTTCCATTTTTAGTACTATATATTTAAATTCTGCTCTTATTTATTCGCGACTAAAATTATAATTCCGTTCACCTGCATCACAAATTCAACACGCACAGCTAACATATTTTTTGTATGTCAAAAAACTGAAAATAGCAGTATATATGCATATATTTACACCTACGCAAGTCACAGCGCAATTACTGTGGCTAAAATGAAAGGCCGCCCTTTAAAAGGTGTACGTACGTAAATAGAAAGGGTAGAAAAGAAATATTGGAAGGGATTGGCTCGAGGGAAAGAGATTCATTAAAATTACTAATCAAATATTAAAAGCGAGTATTATTTGACGATACCATGACGTTGTCAAAAAACCCCAGGGGAGATTTGACTCCGAATTTAGACCTAATATAAAATTAAGTACCTAAGCAGAAGAGAGCTTACAAGAGCTTTGTGACGTTGTCTAATAGAAACAAGTTTATACCACTGGCAACGTTATTTGAAAATTAAATTATAAATAATATATTTCACATCGTCATTATCTTAATTTAGGAAAATTGAAAATTACTATACGATATCGACTATCGATTCTTCGAGAATTGTTTATATTAGTTACTATTAAAGAAATATTTTTAAAATATGTTTTGCATAATTAAATGTTATTTTATTGGTGCATATAATATGTCCCATTTTACAAGTAAAATTTAAGAATATTTAGTTTCTTGTCTTACACTTTGTGGTAAAAAACCCAAAGATTAAGTAAGTAAATAAATGCTTTCTGGAAATAGCATTTTTTTAAATCAAAATAAGTTCTATCTGGTTGAACCTATTTCTCTCACCGATTAAAGAAACATAAAAAGAAACATTTTCAAAAATCTGATTCTTTGATGTTGGATTTCTGGGATTCAATGGTGTTCTTAGCCACAAAATCGACACCATATTATTCATTAGGAATCCATCAAGATTCTTAAAGAAATGGTAATTTGTTGGAAATAAAAAATCGACACCACAATGTCTTGAAGCTTCGTGATCTATTATCTAATTAAGATGTCGCAGAAATTCCATTTTTCATTACATATCACTTGATTGGTTTAGCAGTTAGACTAACTTAATGTGTTTCACATATTTTTGTGGGGAATAAATATAACAAAGTACAAGTATTTCTTTGGAAACGAGTGTATGTGCAAGTTTTCTTGGGTTGCAGGAGAATTTTCAATTAAATTGGAATATCACATAATATTGAAATATGTAAACGAAGACGCTGCTCTATACCTATGTCAGCTCTCAATTAAGGTACAAAATAATATTCCGGGAAATATTTGTAGAAGCAGTTTATGAAAACAAAACTTTGATCTATTCAAAGATCAATAGATATATCAGTCGTGCACTACAAGAGAAGTGGAACGCAAATATATTTTTGAAAATCAAACAGCTAGTACAGTGAATAAAAGTGCAATAACGCAAAGTCAAGGTATACAAGCACTTACCACTAACTCAAAAATCTGCCAATAAAATATTTAACACTAAAACCATATAAAACGCTCGGCTTTAATTCCTTCTATATGCAATACAAGAATTTTATGATTATAATTTCTAGTAATATAATAATTTTATTGTAGTAGTTCTTTGATTGTGTTATATTTGTGTGCCATTACATGTTATTTATATGATTGTTTCTCCAATAGTGTTTTTAAAAAAAAAGGAAAAATGATATTTTATAAGAATATATATAGTGTAGCTTAACAGGCCATTCAGGCCCAGAGCTGTGTAATATTTTTCCATATCCTTCGTTCTTTCGCTTTTGCCTTCCAGTTTACCACATTTTTCTCTCAGGTTTTCTAGCACTGCTTCCCTCCACCTTCTTGTTGGTCTTCCTCTTTTCTTCTTACCGACTGGCTCTCTCCACGCTATTTGTTTTGGTATCCTGTCTTCCGTCATCTATTCCAAATGGTCCAACCATCTCAGTCTACCAGCTATTATTACTTCGTCTATTTTTGGTCCTCGATATATGCTATATACTAATTCGTTCGTTCTTCTTATATAACCTTCTTCCGTTCTTTTTCCTCCAAGGATTCTTCTCAGAATTCTTCTCTCCTATCTCATTACCATTTCTTTCTGATTTTTATTTATCACCCATATCTCACAACTATATAGTAATGTGGGTCTTAAATAGTTTTATATATTCTGAATTTAGTTATCTTTGATAGGTGATTTGCCCTTATTAGGAGGTTTATCATTCCTGCACTTTTATTAGCTTTTATTATTCTCATGTTGACTTCCTTTTCTTCTTAGCATGTGGCTGTTAATGGTGCCCCCAGGTAATTAAATCCTTCCACTCTCTCAAATTCCAAATTTCCTTTTTTAGTCATTACTTCAGATTCCATCATTATACTGCTTTCCAATTCTCATTATTTTACTTTTTTCCTGATTTATCTCTAAACCCATCTTGCTGCTATTAGCCTTTTTGATATTTCTATAAATTCATATTCCTTTCTTGCTATTATCGCCATGTCATCTGCATAGCAAATGATCTGATGACTTTTGTTCATTAAGTGTCACTCTCTATTAAGGTTGCTATCTTTTATAATCTTTCCTAATGCCAGGTTTAACAGCAGCGTCGATAAGAGATCTCATTGTCTGAGTCCAGTCGCAATATCAAAGTCTTCTGATGTCGCTTCTCCGATATGGACACTGCTTGAGGTTTTATCTAGCGTCATTTTTACTAATTGCACTATCTACGATGGAACTGCAAATTCAATCATTTTCTGTATTATTTTTTTTCTAAAGACTGAGTCATAGGCTTTTTGGAAGTCCAAGAAAATTACACTTGCTGGGATATTGCATTCAAAGCATGAGGTTAACAATTCCTTCATTGTGCAAATCTGGTCAGTTGTTCCTCTTCCTTTCCTGAATCCGGCTTGATATTGTCCTATCAAATCTTCTGCAATGGGTTTCAACCTCTTTTTGATTAGTATCGCCAGAATTTTGTATACTGTATCCAGTAGAGAGATTCCTCTCTAATTATTACAGTCAGATACATCCCCCTTTTTTAGAATAGATATGATTGTGGAATGGTTCCATTTTCCGGCATCTTTTCGCTCCTCCAAATATCTATTATTAACGCATAGATTTTTTTATTTAGATCTTTTCCAGCATACTTTGTTCTGATTTGTTACTTCATTTCTTCCTCGAAATTTATTGTTTTTGAGCTGCTCTATTATTTTATTTATCTCTTGTCTGGTGGGTTCCGATATTGGATTTGTATTCTCCGTCCATTCTGTTTCTAATAATTCTTGTGTGCTTTCTTCTTCTTCTCTCTTATTTAACACTTTTGCAAAATAGTCTTTCCATCTTGCTCTTATTTCCTCTTCCTCTCCTATTAAATTATCTTCTTTATCTTTTATATACACGATCTGCCTGGGTCTTTGTTTTCCCCTCTTAGCCTCATGACTCATGATATATGCTTCTCATTTCTTTTTTTTTAAATAATTGTTTTATAAGAATAATAATAGCAATAATTAAAGCTGGGATTATATGAAAATGCATACATATTTTTTATTTATAATATATTTACCAAAATTCTTGCATATCTATACAGATCACTTAAAAGGAAATCATTTACAACTACTTTTGTTTTGTATATCTTGCATATAAATACTGCTTTGAGCATATTTCATATAAAATTGCAAATTCGTTCATATTTTATAATTTATTTCTAAAGTGTACCGTAAAAAATATATAAAACCATTTATTCATAAAATATGAAAATTACACTTCGCACAACAGTTCGCATGAGCATTTCCGTACAGCGGGAATTCCCAGACTTATGTTTATCAATTCGGGAAAGTTCCAGTGAATCTACTGGCGATATGACTGATCTATAGGTCAACCTCATTTTACCTATAGGTCAGTCATATCACCAGTTGTGTTTAGTTAATTCTCGAAAGTATAGGCACACGTAATTTTACCTTGTTCTTTTTGATATGTCGAAATCATATTCACATGTGTCGACCTGGATAAAAGATTATCCTGAATTTTGTGTAGATAATGATTAAAGATTTAAAAATGTACCGCAAGCTAGTCTGAATCAATCGTTTACTTCAACAAGTAAAAATATAGAACAGAATAGTTTCCATTATGACATGTGTAACGCCTTCTTAAGTGCAAACATTCCACTTTCAACAGGCGCGGCTCGTGATGACGTATTTGGGAGTGCAAGTACAATGATGCGAGTGCTTCGTGTATTCTCGTGTACTAACTGTAACGTTTTCTTAGTAAACACCGAAAACACACGAGGCAGTCGTATCATTGTACTTGCACTCCCAAATACGTCATCACGAGCCGCGCCTGACTTTCAATGTTGGGTAATTCAAAGTTTAAATTTTTTTTGGAGAAGCATACGAAACTGTCATTTCCTAGTCGCTCAACTACAAGAAAAAGTATATTAATCTATTATTTGATGAAACTATGATGAAAATTAAGGAAACAATAAGTGAAAATTAGATTTATTCGGTAGTCGTTGAGACAACAGACAGTTATTGACACTATATTGCCAACTTATTGATTGACATTTTAAATGAAAATTGCGCCGGACAATCCTTTTTAATTGGTTCAGAAGAATTGGAGAAAACAAATAACTATAACAAGATTTTTAAACGATTGTTTAACGAGGTTTTATTTCCCGAATGCTGTTCCAAGTGACAAGGTATTACTGATGTTATCTGATGCTGCGACATACGAGTATATAGTGAAGCCAGCATAGTATTTGAAGATTTGTTACCCGAATCTGATGCACGTAACATGTTTGGATCATGCTGTTAACAGAGTAGCGGAAGAAATACGTTACACATTTCCAGATATAATTCATCGATCAATTTGACAAAAAAAAGTATTTATTAAAGCACCGCTAAGGGTTCAAGTATATGAAGACAAGTTACCTGATCCACACAACCCATAATAACGACATGGAACACATGACTTGATGCAGCTTTATTTTATGCAAATACCTTTGAACAGATAAGAGAATTCATTCTCTTGTTTTCAAACGATTCGATAGCAACAGCAGATTGGAAAGATATACTAAATTAACCGCAAATATGCCAAGAGTTACCTTTTATCAAAGCAAACTATGGTTTTATTTGTGAAACACTACGAAAACTTGAAACTCAAGGTTAAACTCATCGATTTGATAGAATTAATTGTTTAAAGTTTCGAGAATAAAATTTATAATGTGAGAGGTACCATAGAAGAGCGGTTCGAAATTAAATTAATACAAGTTCTGGAGAAAAACCAAGGCTTTAATCAGCTTAGTAGAATATCCAGTGTGAGAAAGAGAGAAGGAAAGAAAAAACGCAAAGACACTACAAATTCCTGTGAAGCACGGACCTCAGTGCAATCGGATTTAGAATAAGAGTCCAAACAAAATAGTTATAAAGTCGTTAACCAACACTCATTAGCGAAAAAAATCCAGCGGAGCCTGTTCAGAGGAATACAAAACGCGACATCCAAAATACCCTTTCATTTACTGATGCGGAAGCTCAGTATAAAGAAAATATAATAAAGCTCATATCAGACAAAACACCTCTTGATTTTTCTCTTTATTTTGATACTACAATCACAAAGAAAATTATAAAGTTTTCTGAAAAGTACGCCCACAATAACAATAGATATGATTTGTCCCTTACGAAAACTGATCAAAAATACTTTATGGGAATTTTAGTATTATCTGGTTACCACACACTTCCACCAGTCAGAATGTATTGATCAAAGGATGAAGATAATGTTTGTCTTTAGTCAGAAAATTCATTCGAAATTGATTTTGGAAAATCAAGCAACATATTCACCTGTTAGATAATATCTGTTTAGATAAGAGTGATAAGTTTGTAAAATTCCAGCCCATTTTTGACATTTTAAATAAAAATAATCTGCAGTTCGGCATATTTGTACCCAATTTATCGATTGACGAAGAAATGGTTCCATACTTTGGACGGCACAATGCAAAAATGTTTCTTTAAGGCAAATCGGTAAGGTTTGGATTCGCGCTTGGGTGTCTGTGTTCAACTTTTTCAATTTATGTTTTATGGGGGAGCACGAGACAAGTCGCTAGAATATATGCTCTGTTTGAGAGCGAAAGTTATTGTCGATTGTTGAAATTCCTCGTCAAGACGAAATATACTTCGACAATTTTTTCACCTTATGTGAACTGTTTATAGTACTGAAAGAACATGGTTCTTTAGCCACAGGAACAATAAAGCACAACAGAACACGTAAGTGGCCATTAGAAGAAAGTAAATCTTTCTCTAAAAAGCCAAGAGGCGCTTTTGATTATGCATATGATGATAATGAGAAAATATGCACTGTTAAATAGTATGATTATTCAATTGTGAGTGTGGCCAGTAATCATTTGGGGATATACCCCACTGCAAAATGTGAAACGATTCAATCGCAAGGAAAAAAACGGATATATCTGCATCTGAACCGCAAATGTTTGTCACGTACAACAAACATATAAGTGGCGTCGATTTACACGATAATGGTATAGCCAATTGTCGCATATAGATCCGTGGAACAAGATGGTGGTGGCCATTATTTATAAATATTATTGATAGTTGTGCAGTAAATGCATGGCGCATTTACAACATAGCCAGTGACACCAATATGTCCCAAACAGATTTCAGGTCATTGTTGGTTTTAGAACTAATAAAATCTGTAGGTACTAGTGGTCAAGGTGAGAGCGCTAATGGAAATCATTCGTCCATCGAAGGTTTTCTAGAAATTATCTTCCGAAAGACGTGCGTTATGACAATATTTGTCATCTCATTATGCAGCATTCAATAAAGAAAAAAGTCAAGTGCCGTTTGTGCAAGAGCCGCACAATATATTTATGCAGTAAATGTAACGTTCATTTACGTCGAGAGCGCGAATTTTTACAAAATGTAGGTGATTATCCTGAAGATGCGCTAACACTCAATTTTTACAATTAATATCAATTTTTGTCTTTTTATTATGTTAGTTAATTAATTGTATTCATATTTTCCTATTTTAAATAAAATATCTTAAAAAAAATTCAATGCCTGCGAGTTAATGGGTTAAAGCACCATATGGGAGAGAATTATAAAACAGATTAATTGAATAGTTCCCAGAACTTATAAATAAAACCCTCCAAAATGTATTGGATCGATGTAGATTTGTAGATACATACTCGTGTTTGCCAATAACCGATTAGCATCAGAAATTATTGATCAAATAAGAGATTTCTGTAGAATTTAACATTCAAAATAAAAACGACAAAAAGGAAACGCTGATCCAAGACGCTAGAAATGATGTTTAATAAAATACAAAAGTGAATATAGATAGTGATGATTATAGAGATGGCCATTACTCAATCTATTAAATATGATCAACATCAAAGAAAAGAACTTCTTGGACATTGGAAATGAAAAAGTTGCTTAGATGTTATTACATAGTAACAAAGCTTGAAACAATTAAAGTATCATATGGAGCAGAACTATATAAACAGATAACTTCTCAGAATTGACTAGAAAAATCATTCATTCTAGATCAAAGAAGATATATTATATTCATTAATAATATATTAATAATATATACAGAAATACTTAATCAAGTAAAACAAGAGGTCTACTTAGAATTAGGTATTAGAAGTAATTCTATTAAGGAAGTAGAAGTGGTAAACCCGTTTTCGGCTGAATTAGTAACCTCACCGATACAGGAAAGTAGACTTAAATTTGAATTTGATAATAATTTTCTAAAAATCTAAAAAAACTAATTTACCAAATGGGCATATTAGGTATTATAAATGAGGTACACCTCATTATAGAGGAAAAACTAATACAACATTAGAAGAGCTCCACAGTTTAATATGTACAGGTTCATGTATGGTGTTGATACTAAATGGTCGAAACAATAACTGCGTAGATATACAAAACTCCACGCAGCGAAAAACGATTGAGATACAAAATAGAAAATCTGAAACGTAAATTGGAATATTCATGCAAAGCTTGCAAGATAAGATAATGGCAGTAAGCAAGTAAAAGGAGATGCGGGATTATAGTGAATAGTTATGTGTCACCTGAAAACTCTAACGTAATTGAAATTTTTAATTTATTAAAGCAAAAATTAGAGGCATTTGCAAAAAGGTTGAAACAATATAAAATCTGTGATATCCAAAGGCAATAAGGTAAACTATTTCCTTGTAATTAAACATTATTCTATCGCAGCCCAAGCGAATTAAATCCTGAACAACAGATTCAGTTACCAACAAAAGATAAAATTTCAGTTTTTAGGTTTAGAATTTGGATTTACACCGGTCCAGTATTGAAAATCAAAATAGCTGGCAGATGAAAGAAGGAAATAAGTAACGTCAGAACAATGACAAACTGACAAATTTGTTCAGAGGATGTGCAAAGAGCGATCCAAAAAGCATTAAATTGGAAGGCGCCCTGGCCAGATAAAATACAAAATTTCTAGTTAAAAATATCAACTTCAGCAAAATTTGCTAATCATTGCTATAACATCTAAAGAAACTGCCAAAATTTATAACGGAGACAACCATCATCTTAATTCCTAAATAGAATGCATCTACGGAAGATCCCTTTAAATACAGATGAATTACATGTCCTCTTACAATTTATAAGATGTTTACTTCAATTATATTGTAAAGATATATGCCCATTTGGAAAACATAACCTTTTAGAAGAAGAACACGAAGGATGTAGACAAAGATCAAGAAAAGAAGTTATAAGAAACAGCTCATAATAGACTCTGTTGTAATGAACAATAGAATAAAAGCAAAAGAAAATCTATCCAAGGCATATGTAGACTATCACAAAGTTTTTGATAGTATACGTCCACACGTGGCTATCGAAGATTCTTAAAGTATATAGAATTGAAAAGCACGTCACCAATTTTCTTAGCTACGCCGTGACTAGGTGAAAGACAAATTTGTTGTTAAAACCCCTACAGCAAGAATAGATGCAGGTAAGATCAGCATTAAAAGCGGCATATTTCAGGGAGTTCCTTTGAGTACACTATGGTTTTGTTTAGCCTTGAAACTACTAACAACTCTTAAATTTTCAAAATAAAGGATATAGTTAACAACAGCCGGACGCATAAATTAGCCACTGCACATGGACGGTCTTAAGTTGTATGCTAAGTAAAAGCGGTTCGAAATTAAATTAATACAAGTTCTGGAGAAAAACCAAGGCTTTAATCAGCTTAGTAGAATATCCAGTGTGAGAAAGAGAGAAAGAAAGAAAAAACGCTAACACACTACAAATTCCTGTGAAGCACGGACTTCAGTGCAATCGGATTTAGAATAAAGTCCAAACAAAATAGTTATAAAGTCGTTAACCAACACTCATTAGCGAAAAAAATCCATCGGAGCCTGTTCAGAGGAATACAAAACACGACATCCAAAATACTCTTTTATTTACTGATGCAGAAGCTCAGTATAAAGAAAATATAATAAACCTCATACCAGACAAAACACCTCTTGTTTTTTCTCTTTATTTTGATACTACAATCACAAAGAAAATTATAAAGTTTTCTGAAAAGTACGCCCACGATAACAATAGATATGATTTGTCCCTTACGAAAACTGATCAAAAATACTTTATGGGAATTTTAGTATTATCCGGTTACCACACACTTCCACCAGTCAGAATGTATTGATCAAAGGATGAAGATAATGTTTGTCTTAAGTTAGAAAATTCATGAGTCGAAATTGATTTTGGAAAATCAAGCAACATATTCACCTGTTAGATAATATCTGTTTAGATAACAGTGATAAGTTTGCAAAATTCCGGCCTTGGAAGGCGCCTTGCCCAGATAAAATACAAAATTTCTAGTTAAAAATATCAACTTCAGCAAAATTTGCTAATCATTGCTATAACATCTAAAGAAACTGCCAAAATTTATAACGGAGGCAACCAGCATCTTAATTCCTAAATAGAATGCATCTACGGAAGATCCCTTTAAATACAGATGACTTACATGTCCTCTTACAATTTATAAGATGTTTACTTCAATTATATTGTAAAGATATATGCCCATTTGGAAAACATAACCTTTTAGAATAAGAACACGAAGGATGTAGACAAAGATCAAGAAGTTATAAGGAACAGCTCGTAATAGACTCTGTTGTAATGAACAATAGAATAAAAGCAAAAGAAAATCTATCCAAGGCATATGTAGACTATCACAAAGTTTTTGATAGTATACGTCCACACGTGGCTATCGAAGATTCTTAAAGTATATAGAATTGAAAAGCACGTCACCAATTTTCTTAGCTACGCCGTGATTAGGTGAAAGACAAATTTGTTGTTAAAACCCCTACAGCAAGAATAGATGCAGGTAAGATTAGCATTAAAAGAGGCATATTTCAGGGAGTTCCTTTGAGTACACTATGGTTTTGTTTAGCCTTGAAACTACTAACAACTATTAAATTTTCAAAATAAAGGATATAATTAACAACAGCCTGACGCATAAATTAGCCACGGCACATGGATGGTCTTAAGTTGTATGCTAAGTAAAAGAAGTATAAAGAGGCAGCGTATTGAATATCGCGGGTTCGAAGTGGAAGGGGGTCAAGAAGTAGTTCTTGCGATGGAAAACTACGACTACTATAAATATCTTGGTTATTTACAGGCTAGAGAAGAGGGCACGACATTAAAAGAATTAAAGAATGAACAATATTTCTCTAGGCTGCAAAACGAAACTGACACCAAGAAATATCTCCAAAGCAATCAACAGTTTTGCAACATCCGTAAAGAATTAGGTTAAATTAAGTATGTGCACAAGTAAACAATCCATGTAAATACCTATGCCAACTACAAATTTAAAAAAAAATTATAACATAAAGAAAAAATAAATCATGTAAATACATTAAAGAAATTAACAATGATTTGTTTTAAAAAATTGAAAGAACAAAAAAATATCATAATCTTGTGAGAGATACTTAAAATTAAGCCACATAATATAAATCTGTGACTTAGCTAGATAGCTGGTACTTGCGAACGGTAGATAGAAGGCACTAATGTATCGCGTTCCAGGGTGGTTTGAATGTTATATATGTGACGGTAAATCGATAAAATTATTACAAATTCTATATAGACAAACTAAACTGTCAGAGATACGCCTAAATCGAAGATAATGTAGATTCAGTCGTTGTAACACCATATAATAGTCTGTATTTCTATCCGGATATCTACCATTCAATCGGAACCATAGAAACTTGGCAAATTTACACTGTACCATTTTAATTTGACGGATATGGATCTAATAACAAAGAGATCAAATAATCGAGACGTATCCAAGGCGCGACCGGACTAGAGTAGTATATAGAGTACCCAACGCTCTCATATTTGTAAAAGATTTTCAATTGCAGACGATAAAGTCTAATGCTTTTTTCAGTAACTTTAATTCTATATACATGGTTGCAAATTTCAATTCGGCATTAAACGTAACCCACGAGTTCTTAATTTCTTTAACTCCATCCAAAGGTCAATACTTTGGATTTCAAAGATCTGTCTGAAGTGCTTCACAATCGCTAACATCGGAGATATTACAAAAAATTTGACAAAAACTAGTTGTTCACTAGTAATAACATTAGTAATATCGTTGATGTACATTATACAAATTAGTAGTTCTAAATTCGATCCCTATATCACTCCAGATGTGGTAGTGTATTTGCTGGAAGAGTAGCCATTGTAAAAAACAAATTGGAAAGATGAAATTTGAAGAGAACCACCAATGAATTATCGAAACCAAATGATCTAAGTTTTATAGAAATGGAACCATGGTCGAGGCGATCGAAGGCTTTAGAAAAGTAAACATAAGATAGATATGTGTGTAGATCGCTTCTCCATGTAATGCGTGCTGAAAAAGAGATACGTATCTTTTTATTTAGAGCTAAATTGTAGAAAATAGATTGCTCGAAGACTTTAGCAAAGTTACCTATTGGGTGGTAATTAGCAATACTAAATGGATGGCCAGCCTTAAATACAGGTTATCTTCCAGATATCAGGAAAATTGGAAGTCTTCAAAACTAAACGAAAAGTGTGCAAAATGATCAGTAGAACATATTTACAGTCTTTGACAAGAAATGCTGGAATTCGATAGTGGCCAATCATTTACACGAACAATCAACTGAGTAGGCAAGTCGTACTGAATATCGGTTGCAAATGTAGGATTTCTGAAGACATACTCATTAAAACAATTCATAATAGACTGAGGGCTGTCATAAATACTATTCCCAAGTGTCGAATAGCCTTCTTTTTATTAAATATGCAAACAAAAATACTTCGGTTTACCGGAAGTATTACTTTGCACAGATACTATCTATAGGCCGTACCTGTTTGCCTCTTTATAATAGCACGCAACGCTTAAATTAAAAGAGACGGTGCATTTGCATTGCCTATATTTACATAGATACTTGTATTTCAGTCTAATGTTGTAAACAATGTCCGAAGTGTACTATTTCGAGTAGCTCCTCTTATGATGAATATATTTAGACACATGAATATTAAGCATGCCAGAAGGTTTTCGTAAAACATGTTCACAGCCGTATTGGCATTAATGCAGTTGTTTGCTACAGACCAATCGATATCATACACATCATTATAAATTTAAAGAAAGATTGTTCTTCTACAATCCAATTCTGGAGTCATTTTTTTTTAAATTTAGTTTTATAGACATAATCAATAGAAAAGTTGACAACCAAGCAGGATGGTAAATATCCTCCAGGACCAACGACAAAGCTACAAAAAATATTAGAACTAACCATACATTAGCATTTGCAATATAATTATGCTGAGATACATAACAAATGTTCAAAAAATTATTTAATACATCAGATTAGAAGTCGTTTATATTTAGATAATATTTGGCACAGTTTAATCCTCAATATTTAATATACTGAAGTAAGTGGAAATAAATTAAAAACATCAAAAACGTCTCAGAATTAAAATTTGTAATATCAGGAGGAATATAAATGACAAAAATATATAACGACATGTAAACTAAATGATATCTACATCTATGTAGAGTAAATCTATAAAAATGTTCATTAAATCCAACATTGTCAAAACTAGATCATTCTCGAAAGCTAATACCATCAAAATTGGAGTAATAAAAAATGTTAGAGTTTTCATGTTGTGAGTCCTTTTCATTCATTTAGGAGCATTATAAAGCGTGTTATAATGCTAGACACAATTTTGCATAAATTATCAACATGTATATACACCTGACCTAATATTTTGAATGTGTTTGTTTTTTAATTTAAGATGATGTAATTAAAACTAAGATTAATCAAATATGAAAACATCAAATAACTAAATAAATTCCCAGAGTTCATAATCGAGAATCTGGTATTTTCTATTTATTTACAACATATTTAAATCAAAGTGCAATGAATATAGGAACTTTTCTAATCATTGTTCTACAGCACTTGTGTTTGCTTGGTTCTAAAATAAACAGAAAGTTTAATAATACGGAGAGCAGACATACACGAAGATATTTCCTCGACTCATGATTTCGTTAAAGCAAAATATCTCATTTCGAAAAGCGGTTAGTCATGGATGAGGTAGAGACAAACAATAGCAGGTTCGCAATTAATTTCGTTGCACCGAAGTAAATCCTTCGTATTTAGTTCCAGGTATTTCCAGATAAATACCTCTAATAATCATGTTATTTTCATTAAACGAAATTAAGCCTTTGAACAAGTAATATATTTTTGTATACGTGTTTACAAAATTGATTAAAAATGAATTTATATTTCAATGTTTAGAAAAATAAAATTGTAAGCGAGTTATGGTAGGACGGATATAAATTATAAAAGGTAAAATAATAAATTAAATGATTAAATATTAAAAAGTGACAAATGTTTATACTCTTCTGCAGAAAATTATAGAGTATTTTAAAATTTTCATGATTATAAAAAATACCAGTGAATCAAATCATTTAAAACTCTTTGTACTAAATTTCTTAAATTTTAAGTGAATATTATTATGTTCTTAAGAGAAGAAAATCATTAAAAATAATTCATGCTAAATCTGAAGAAAATTAGGTAAATTTATATTTAATAAACCTATTTACTTGTCGAATAACATATATAAATTTATTGCGATAATTTAAAATTATTTTTCTATTTTGCGTTTGCTATGAACTCATTATGACAACAGGATCGAGATGAGCTTCATTTCGTTATGCTTTTTTTCATTTGTCAATGTTGGCGTTGTTTGAACATATATGTAAATATCTTATATAATCTTATTGCTATTATTTTATTTTAAGGATTTAAGTACATTTGACAGAATGATATACGTAAAAAAGAAAAATGCTACAAAAATAACGTATATTGAATATAATTAACAACAAGATATATTAGTTTCTTTGTCACTCATGTTTATATTTTTAAATAAAATATCAAGTAATGTTTACGAAAATTAATAAATAATATTTCGCGTATAGCAAGATTTAAATTTGAAAATGTCAAGTATCAACGTGACCAACCGCATACTTTATACAAAAATAAAACTCTGAACTCTCTGAATTAATTCATTTCAATTTATTAATGCAAAAATAGAAAAAAATAGTATAAAAAACTCGTTTCATTTAGCCTTTTGCTGCACCCGTTCTTGAGAAAACTCGTCTCACAAGATGGCGCCTTATGAAACTTGTGTTTTAATATACTATTTTACAGATTAACGAAACCAAAAAATATTTGATCATTTTGTCCAGGAGTGTAGAAATAGTGCTGGATAAATTTAAAAGTATAATATTAAATAGTTACAATTGATTATGCCCATAAAAGATGTTTGAATACGAGCATGGACTAGAAAATACATAACAAATTGGATTAATAAAATTTAAGAAAACAATGAAACAAAATTAATAATTTATTAAAATTTTAATTTTATGGTAAAAGTTTTAAATATAAATAATAATTTGCATTGGATATAACTAGTTAATTATAAAGATCTTCCTTTCTTTAAGTCGCAGTTAAATGTACTGGCATTTATAGGCCAGTACCTTTTGAACTTTTTCCAAATAAACTTCACTAAAGACCTTTACCAGGGTGAATTATATGACCAATATAAGAAATATAATACAGTTTTTGCATGCAGTATATAATGTTATTAAATATACATAATAGTTACCGCATTCAAAATAGATGTGTTATAAATTATAACACGGATGCAATTTCCATAAAACGCAATCGGCAATTGGAATTGTGTATAACGTCGCTCAGTACATCCTCAGTACATTAATAAATACATACCAACGAAAAGTTTATTGCTATTTTGTATGTTATATATAGAGAACGGACGCAATTTCCATAAAACGCAATCGGCAATTGGAATTGTGTATAACGTCGCTGAGTACATCCCGGCGTAATTCAATGAAGTATTTGTTTGACTTACTCGGCCACCTGGTCTCGCAGCGATAACAATGGATAACCCAGCTATCGTATTCGGAGAATATAGTGTTTTCAGTGGTGTCGTGTACGTAGATAAAATAAATAAGTTTATCGTATTTCGTAAGAGAAATAGCACGTACATTCCTTTTCTTTTCATTTAAGCAACATCTTCCAATTATTTTCACGTAAGTGTGCATAAAATTTCGTTATTTAATTTCGTTTATTTGGATCTAGAATATTCTTACTTTTTCAGACAATGGAGGAGCGTCGAGAATGGCATCGTGAAACAATGGCGAGTTGGATTGAGGGCCATACTGATTGTATGTACATTGCCAGTGATTCCGAAATTTATTGTGAAGTGTGTAAAACGTTATTGAAAAATTGCAATAAATCAACCGTAAAACGTCACGTGGGATCGTTAAAGCACGAAAAAAAATTGAACCTGTTGGAATCTGACAATTTTAACGAAGAACTCTGTGAAACTTTTATGGCAGCTAATATTCCATTATTTAAATTGAACAATCCAATTTTGAAGACATTTCAGAAAAAATATACTGGTCGAAATGTTCCTGATGAATCAACTTTACGCAAATATTATGTTTCTAGGTGCTATACGAGAACAGTAGAACGCATTAGAAGCCATCTTTTAAATCAATACATATGGATAAGCGCCGACGAAACGGTGGATATGTTAGGACGCTGTGTGGTAAATGTTGTAGCTGGTGTACTACGTCCAACTATTCCCTATAACGCATATGTAATAGCAACAAGTGTTATAAATAGAGTTGATGCGGAAACAGTTGCTGAAACCATTAAGGAGAATATGCAAAAAATGCTTCATTCGGACGCCACGTACAAAGAAAAAATACTTTTATTTGTCAGTGATAGTGCTGCGTATATGTTAAAAACAGGCAGACTATTGAAGAAAACATATCCTAATATGGTCATACTAGATCTATGACAACATGTTCTATACATGTTGCTGGCAAGATGTCAATGATAAAATAACCAACAAATAAAATTATTCAAACTTTTTTAATATTTAAAGGAAATGATATGCTGATATGCTATGTTGTCTTATAATTTTTATTTATTCTATGGTTAACATTGACGAAACGAGTGCTAAATGTTTCATAACGTAACTATAATAAAATTTAAATACCCCATTCATACTTACGATATTCACATTACGCTTAACAGATAAAGATAAAAAAAAGTACAAAATTAATAGTGAAAATTAAACAACGTTAAAGAAAATAATTTATTCATGGTATACATATGCATTTATTTAAATAAGTACTAAGTCATAAATGTCAAAATTTGCTGCATTACTTCAGTGATAAGATTTCATGCTTGCAAGCAGCATCTATTTTTTTCAATCCTCCCAGTCACATTCTCCACTGTCAGAAACTTCATTTAGATTTATTATCAATTCTGCTTCATCTCTCTTACTTTTATTTTCAAGGGTTTGTGAGTAGTTTGTCTGTTTTGATGCATTTGACTATGTCACTGACTTGTATTATTCCATATATTATTATTCCATATATATTATTCCAATAATTTAGTCGTTTACCTCATGAACAGCAGTTTTTGGAACTAATAGCTTTTCCACATTCGCGTTCTTTCTCAAAAAAAGGTCAATAATGAAGCAATTACTTGCTTTGACTGTTTACAGAAACCTTTCGGCATTATATCCAAATGACACAACGAGATAATAAACACAATGTAGTTCTAAAAGCAACTGTTTTTAAACAATCAAAATAGTCAGGAAAAATACAGATATGCTATCTCTCAACACCACAAGTAACTGTTACCTTTTTAAAAATATATACAAGAAACATTTAGTATTGAAACGGAAATTATGTGTTTATTTGCCATGAATATCTATATTATCACCAATTTATAGCATTTGGTGTATTTAAATTAATGAAATAAAAGCTTTCAAATATAGTTTAACAAACCAACTTTTTTAGTTTCTCTAATACAGTTATGACAACGCGTAAACGTCAGCAATGACGTACAATTGGACTTAACGCGTCTCTACTATACATAATGTGATGACTCATCCTACGACACGCGTCATATTAGTCTCGTGTTATCTAGATTATTCTCCATACATCCCGAACATAGGAACGACGATATATAAGCCGCGTCGAAGAAGGGATAGACATTCATTGAATCCTACAGTCTCGCGAAGTAAACATAAATATACTTACATAAATATAGAATACATAAATGTACTACTTATTGTTGTTAATAGTTAGTTTTATATTGTTATACGTTTTAATATTAATATAGTGTGTGTGTCTAAAGTTATTGTTAGTTTTATTTAAGGACCCGAAAAGACAAACTTTACAGTGGTATTCAGGGTGGACTAATTAATAAATAATAAACTAAGTAGACAATTAAGTGTTAATTAAGTATTCGATTAAATAAATATACAGTGCGGAAAGACGTTATTTTAAATATCGTGATGGCCATCACAATGAAACTGTCGGAATTAAAAGTGTCCGAGTTAAAACGAGAATTAGAAGAGAGGGATGAGGATACAACTGGCAAAAAGTCGATCCTCCAGCAACGGCTTCGCAATGTGTTGATCCAAGAAGGCGAGGATCCAGAGAATTATGCCTTTCAAGTTCCAGGCGGAGATGCTGACGTGAATTCGCTGTTTATGAAACTAGAACAAAGACTAATAGATAATTCGCAAACCTTGGAACAGCGTCTAATCGATTCACAAACTCAAATGCAACAAATGGAGCAGAAGAACCTGGAAACTTCTGGAAACTTAGCGAAAACTCTAGAACAAATGGAACAGAAGAATGTGGATAGTTCGAAAAATATGGAACAGCGTCTAATAGATTCACAAACTCAAATGCAACAAATGGAGCAGAAGAACCTGGAAACTTCTGGAAACTTAGCGAAAACTCTAGAACAAATGGAACAGAAGAATCTCGATAGCGCGAAAAATATGGAACAACGATTAATAGAGAATGCGCAAATACAAATGCAACAAATGGAACAAAGAAACCTAGAAACCGCTAGAATCCTCGAGAAAAATCTGGAAAAGAAATTACTAGAAAATTCTAGAAACTTAAAAAAAAGTCTGGAACAAGTGGAGAAAGTTCTACAACAGCGATTAGCGGAAAAATCAGAAGCGTTAAAAGAAGAGGTTTTCATAGCTGTAGAAGAGAAAATTGGAGAACGTTCTAGACTTTTAGAGGCAATAATGATTGAGATGAAATTACCCGCCACCACTAGTCATTCTGATCCCAAGCAGGTCAACGAAGAAGTCATACCGCGGCCCATCGAAATAAAAGAAGAATTTGTGACTATTTCAAAGACCAGAATCAAGCCACCAACCTTTGATGGAAAGACGTCATGGGCAACTTACCTGACGCAATTCGAAGCGGCCGCAGAAGCAAACGCATGGTCTTCTGCCGAGAAGGCGACTGCTTTAGTCATAGCATTGAGGGGTGATGCTAGTGATATTTTGCAGACATTGCCTCCTGAGGAACGTAAAGATTATTCTCAACTCATTAAACGCTTGGAGATGAGATATGGCCATGCGCATTTGGAGCAAGTATACCATACCCAACTGAAGAATCGAGCACAGAAGAAAGGCGAGAATCTTCAGGAATTTGAGGCAGATATTGCTCGTCTAGTTCGACTTGCATATCCGATGGCGCCAGATAATTTCATGGAACACCTAGCAGTCCAGACGTTCATAGATGGTCTCCGGGATATTGATACGCAGCAAGCATTAAGGTTGGCAAGACCGAAAACCTTGATCGATGCTTTGGCGCACGCGCTTGAGTTTGAGACTGCTAAACAAGCCTCTCGGAACAATGCTCGTGGCTGTTCTGTCGACGAACAGGAAAATGAGGAGTTCATGGAGCAGGTGGTTAGTCAAGTCCTAAATCAGATCAAATCAAATAAAAGTGCGCGGCCATGCGGGAATTGTAGAAGAAACGGTCATATCCAGAATAAATGTGATAAAAGGACCAAGAAAGAATCCGCTGAGAATCCGAAAGTCCCAAGGACTGCCCAAATCGCATCCTTGCAAAATCAAACCAATGGCCTGTATGTGGATGCTATTATGGAAAGAAGAACCTATGCTTGCTTGCTAGATACTGGATCGACGAAAACCATTGTACGACCCGATTTAATATCCAGGAATAAAGAATTACTTTCTAGCAAATGGAGACTAAGGACAGCTACTGGAGAAGCAGCTTCTGTGGAAGGTGAAGTAGATGTCAATTTTGTCATAGGACCAACATCAATCCGACAACGTGTTCTCGTAGCCGACATAGAAGAACAGATAATCTTGGGATTAGACATCATGAACACCTACGGCTTCCAGTTAAACATGAAAGAAGGCACTTTAAAAATAAATAATGAGGAATTGTTTCTTCATGGGAAAAATTGTGGGAGTGTACAAGTAATTACAGCAGAGAATGTTGTTCTGGATGCAAGAAGTGAGACATTTTTGACGGCGTGTACGGAAGGTGATTATTTGGACGGAAATGTTGCAATGTTGGAACCAAAGGCTGATGATGACGAGGTGGGTCGAGGAATAGTAGTTGCCAAAATGCTGGTTAAGACTCAGAAGACTGTACCGATAAGGGTAATGAATGTGAACCATTACCCTGTTTCATTGAAGAAGGGTACTATTTTGGGGTGGTGTTCACCAGTGTCGGCCGTCGTTCATCATATAGAGGCGAAGAAGAATGGATTCGTGCAGGTTTCCGAGAAATTGTCCAAGATAATCGACTCCGCCTGTCAAGGATTGAGCAAGAAGGAACAAAGTCAAGTTAAGGACCTAATCAAACATTATGAAGACGTCTTTGAAACTGAAACTGGTACGAAAGGAAGAACCAATATTGTAATGCACAAAATAAATACCAGCGATGCAAGTCCAATTCGACAAGGACCAAGGAGGTTACCTCTGGCAAAACGTGAGGAAGCCAAGCAAATTATACA
The DNA here is from genome assembly GCA_935421215.2 of Melolontha melolontha. Lineage (NCBI taxonomy): Eukaryota > Metazoa > Arthropoda > Insecta > Coleoptera > Scarabaeidae > Melolontha > Melolontha melolontha. The sequence continues at coordinate 95,632,849 of OW285238.1, read as the reverse complement.
AGATATGGAAAGCCAAGGAGTAATTGAACCATCGAATAGTCCATGGGCTTCACCAGTGGTCCTTGTCAGGAAGAAGGATGGATCTACCAGATTCTGTGTGGACTATCGTCGTTTGAATAGTGTGACCAAAAAGGACAGCTATCCTCTTCCAAGAATAGACGATACGCTAGACACCTTGGCAGGAGCAAAATGGTTCTCCACTCTCGACTTGAAGAGCGGTTATTGGCAAGTGGGAATGGATCCCAATGACAAAGAGAAGACTGCCTTCAGTTTAGGTACAGGACTCTGGCAATTTACAGTCATGCCATTTGGACTGTGTAACGCCCCAGCTACTTTTGAGCGACTCATGGACACTGTACTGAGGGGACTGTCTTGGAATACCTGCCTGGTATATTTCGATGATGTGATTGTGGTAGGGAAGACCTTTGAAGATCACATGAAAAATTTGGAAGTAGTATTCCAGAGGTTGCGAGATGCCAACCTGAGATTAAGCCCAAAGAAGTGTCACCTTTTCCGCAAGGAGGTAAATTACCTTGGACATGTGGTTTCCAGAAAAGGAGTTGCTGTGGATCCAGAAAAAGTAAAAGCTGTGGAAAAGTGGCCGGTACCCAAAGACAAACATCAGCTAAGAAGCTTTTTGGGATTATGCACATATTATCGACGTTACGTTCCTGGATTCTCCAACATTGCAAAACCACTTACTCGTCTAACAGAAAATCGAACATTCATTTGGAACAACGAATGCCAAGCGGCCTTTGAGTTGTTAAAAGGTACGTTGATCAGTGCACCTGTTTTAAACTATCCACTGCCATCTGGGAGGTTTGTTTTGGATACGGATGCCAGTAACGTCGGGATTGGTGGCGTGCTCTCTCAAATCCAAGATGGACAAGAAAAGGTCATTGGATACTTCAGCAAGACCCTGTCCAAACCGGAGAGGAACTACTGCGTAACCAGGAGAGAACTATTGGCAGTAGTTAAGACCATTGAGCACTTTTACAAGTACCTGTATGGACAGAAGTTCCTGATCCGCACTGATCACGCCGCCTTAAAGTGGCTCTTGCAATTTAAGAATCCAGAGGGTCAAGTAGCTAGATGGATTGAGAGGCTACAGGAGTATGACTTTGTCATTGAACACAGAGCAGGCCTCAAACATCAAAATGCAGATGCCCTTTCCAGAAGGCCCTGTCCAGAAGACTGTCGATATTGCAACAGAATCGAAGACAAATCGGCCAACGCTCTTCGAACCACCGTTGTTGATGACCAATGGCAACCTGACAATTTGCGCGCAGATCAAGAAGCTGATCCGGATCTTGCAGTCCTCAGGGCTTGGAAAAGAAATGGGCAAAGACCGACCTGGCAAGAAATTGCTCCCCATTCACGAGAATTGAAGTCATACTGGGCACAATGGGATTCCATAACCATAGAAGACGATCTCCTGAGACGTGAGGTCGAAAATCACGACGGAAGCGAGCGGAAGATGCAAATGGTGGTTCCCAAGAAAAGAATACCAGAGGTATTGCGAGAACTCCATAATGGAGCTTCTGGGGGACATTTTGGAGTCCATAAAACACTGGAGAAGGTGCGCCAGAGATTTTACTGGGTGAATTGTTCACGAGATGTGAAAGAATGGTGCCGAAAGTGTGCTAATTGCGCCGGAAGCAATGGTCCCCAGAGGCGTCGACGTGCACCCATGCGCCAATACAATGTAGGAAGCGCATTTGAAAGGATCGCCATAGATGCCGCCGGCCCTTTTCCAGAAAGCAGCAAAGGAAATAAATACATAATAGTTGTCATGGATTACTTTACCAAATGGGTTGAAGCATATGCTCTACCAAATCAAGAAGCTGGAACTCTAGCAGACGTAATTGTGAAGGAGTTAGTCAGCCGTTTTGGTGTACCCTTGGAACTTCATTCCGATCAAGGGCGAAATTTTGAGTCCAGTCTATTCGAAAAGATGTGTGGACTTTTAGGCATACGGAAGACGAGAACAACTCCCTTGCATCCACAATCAGATGGGATGGTAGAGCGAATGAACAAGACCATCAGATCAGACACTTATCCAAAGTGGTCTCCGAACACCAGAGAGATTGGGACGAACATTTACCATTATTTCTAATGGCGTATCGGGCCTCCGTTCAAGAGACTACAGGCCAATCACCAGCCAACGTGCTATTCGGGAGGGAACTCCGATTGCCCTGTGATTTAAAGTTTGGGAGCAAGCCTGGTGATGATCTTGCCGGAGAAGATTATGTCAGCACGCTCAGACGACGACTAGATAATATCCATGAACAAGTCAGACATAATATCCAAGATGCTAGTGACAGAATGAAAGAGAGCTATGACATCAACGCCGAGAAGAGTGGTTACCATGAAGGCGATCGGGTTTGGTTGTATAATCCACAACGTCGACGGGGCCTATCTCCAAAACTTCAAAAGAATTGGGAGGGGCCATACGAGGTGTTGAAACGGATCAACGATGTAATATACCGCATCAGGCGAACACCTCACACTAAGCCAAGAGTCGTACATTTTAATCGATTAGCCCCATACTCTGGAGACAATGACGAAACCGTTGACTTGCGCCGATTGGATAGCCAATACCATGAACTAACCTTCGAAGACTTTATGCAAGAGTATTCTGGTTCGAGAAAAGCTCGATTTGGAGTAACCATCGAGAAACAGCGGGATTTGTTCACGGTGCCGCCAGATTACGCGCTTGCTCATTGCGTAGCACGAGATCTGCGAATGACCAAAGGAATTACCAGGGAATTTAAAGAGAGATTTGGCAGAATCGAAAAATTAAGGCAGCAAGGACCAGCAATTGGGAAGAGTCTCCAAATACTAAATGAAGAACAGCCCATATTTTATTTGGTCACGAAAGAACTGTCAAACCTGAAGCCAACCTATCGTGCCTTATGGGAGACCCTGGCCCACTTACGCGAACAAATGTTGCAGCAAGACATTCTGAAATTAGCAGTTCCAAAATTGGGTTGTGGATTGGACCGCCTGGACTGGAGAATTGTAAGGAGCATGTTGGAAGTAATCTTCCGACATACTGGTATGGAAATTCTGGTATGCAGTTACCGGCTTGAATATTCCTGTCCATCCAGGCAAGAGAAGACCGTGGACTGTTATTTCGATATGATGTCACAATGTAACAAAGGCCCTACCTGTCGATTTCGCCATCGGTTGAGGAACCAAAACTTAACACGTTTCGGGACGAAACTTCATTCTTAAGAAGAGGGCAATGTGACGACTCATCCTACGACACGCGTCATATTAGTCTCGTGTTATCTAGATTATTCTCCATACATCCCGAACATATGAACGACGATATATAAGCCGCGTCGAAGAAGGGATAGACATTCATTGAATCCTACAGTTTCGCGAAGTAAACATAAATATAGTTACATAAATATAGAATACATAAATGTACTTATTGTTGTTAATAGTTAGTTTTATATTGTTATACGTTTTAATATTAATATAGTGTGTGTGTTTAAAGTTATTGTTAGTTTTATTTAAGGACCCGAAAAGACAAACTTTACAATAATTATTAATTAATGTTACTATAAACATTACATTTATATTGTGTTTCCAATATAGTAAATCATGCATTGAGGGTGACAAGTTCTTGAGTTTATAAGCAAATAACTATCTCGGCAAAACTCTGAATTGTATATACAATGGAAAAGTTGATTAAATTAAGAGAATATCCGCTTTTAATTAACACGAAGTATGTAAAATTTCACTCCTTGCCGAGGTAACAAGGAATCTTTGTATTTACTGAAACAATTCAGGTGCTTTCAAGTAATAAACTACATCACATATCTTTAACCGCCTTGGAAGTAGTACTTAGTGATAAACGCGTAACTCTACCGTATGTTTGGAAAAGTTAGTACCCATTATCCAATTTTTTTTACATGTGTTTAAGCCATTTATCGGAAATTTGTTTGTAATTAAAAACTGTTCTGTTTTAAGAATTGAATCAACCAATGTTTATGAATAGTATTATTCATTATATATTTTTTTGTTAGTAAGTTTCAACAATAATTACCAATTATACCTATAGCGAGGTTATATCGATATTACAATAATAATATCAATATAACATTACCTCACTTTATAAGTGGTAAGGTTTTTATTGTTTTAGTGGGCCATTCAGCAATGTATCAGTTTTTTAAAGGCAGCTGATAAAATGGAATATGTAATCACGAATTGACGTGAATTGATGAATCACTTGTGTGCTGCTTCAGAAGAAAATGATGCTAAAATAACAAAAAGACAAAGGGCCAATGAAAATTGGCTTGCCATTTAAAGAAGTAGAATAACAAGTAAGCTTAGTGCAATTTTGAAGACTTGCGCAAGGAATAAATATTCACGTCATCTGAGTGACACAAAAAATCAAATATATTTAAAAAGGTTTGTTTAGAGATTCATACCATATCTAATTGCATAAATAAAAATGGTAGGACGATTTTTTAAATTTTTCCTTTTTATAATTATTTGTTAGGACAAATATTTTAATAATGTAAATAACTATTTTTCAGTATCATAATAAAGAGAATGAGTAAGTGTATATCTGAAATTCGAATAATAAATATTTGTTATTTTATTAGAAGCACTATTAGAAGTTCAAAAAAAGAAGTACATTAAATAGGTGGTCATTTTGTTCTGGACTCGCAAAGACAAACCTTTTTTCCTCATGCTTCGAAAAGTGCTAGTTCAAGAAAATGGCAGCTATACAGGATAATCAAAAAATTGGAGTTTTAGTTTTAACTAAAAGTACACACAAAATAATGACAAATGACAAAAAAATTGTGATAAAAGTTGTAAAAAGTAACAGAGACATTCACACTTATGCGAGCAACACAGGAACACCTTCTAGTGTAAATATTCCGCCTCCTGCTTGAATACAATCTTGTGCTCGCCGTATCTACGAGTTATAACACGCTCGGATGTCTCGTCTGCTTATTGTGTCTGCAGCATCTTGAAGATGTGTAGTCAATAATTGAATGTTTTCAATTTCATTATCGTTATTGTACACCAAATTTTTTATAGGTCCCCATACATAAAAGTCCATTGGGTTCAAGTCAGGTAATCTAGGTAGAGGTGGCCATGCAATAGGCCCACCTCTACCTATCCAACGGTCACCAAACGTATTATTTAAATGCTCACGCAGTTCGTTAACTGTTCGTCATTCTCACTGCGTCGTCTGTGCGAGCAGTACACCAGCTGAGAGAACATACGATTTTATACCGTAAATACGAAGCCGGAAGCAATGGCCGGCCGAATTGTAACTTTAACAAAGTTAATTCTTAATCCCAACACCACGATCCTCTGGTCACAGGAATTAAAAGAAGAGACACTCGAGATAATCGACCGAACATTTAATGAACGAGATATCCAGCACATACTACGGACATCGCCAAACATATTTATGGTTGATCCAAATCAGCCAAAAATACAAGTCAGGATTCCAGAAAAAAACACCGAACCGCTCAAAGAAGAAAAAAAACAACGAACACAGAATAAGATGCAATCTGAAATCATATCCGCAGAAGACTTCATCTACCCGAAATTCACGAAGAAACCAAAAATAGACGAAACAATCACCCCGATCGAAACTAAAAATTCTTACGACGCCCTAGACAATAAAACCGACGAAAAGATGGAAGAAGAAACTGCCGAATCCACTCCACAGCCTTCAACATCAGCCAGCTCGCCCAGGGTAAGTGACAAAACCACCACACATAACACAAAAACACAAAAAACACACAAAATCGCACCAATTATCATAATCGAAAAAGACAAATGGACATACATACGACAATTACTTAAATCAAACAGCATTAACACAGTAGAAAACAAAATGGTGAAACCAGGAATACACATCGAACCGACAACCGACGAAGACTATCGAAAACTAAAACACACACTAGACAACGAACAAATTCAATATTACACATTTCAATTGAGAAGTGAAAAGACACTAAAGGTGGTGATGCGCGGCATTCCCACCTTTATAACAGACACTGACATCACAGACGACTTGACGGACCAAGGATACCCGACTTTAAAAATTAAACGCATGAACGGCAAACACGGAATACCAGCACCACTTGTATTAATCGAACTGACGAGACAATACAAGTCAATCTTCAACTTACGCGACTGCTGCGGACTGACAATCAAAATAGAACAACTCAACAAACGGACTGACATTATACAATGTCACAAGTGCCAGACTTTCGGACATCACCAACGGAATTGCAACATAAACTACAAATGTATGAAATGCGGAGACGGACATTCGACACATCTATGTACCAAGACAAAAACAACCCCACCAAAGTGTGCAAACTGCGGTGGTCCTCATCTATCCACTTTCATAAACTGTCCCAACAATCCAAACAATCCTACAAACAAAACCACACCTCAACCTAAATACATACCAGCACCACCCCCAACAACAAATCCATGGACACAAAGACAAAAACACACGACACTAAACACAAATGACGAACTAGCACTTGCCTTAGGCAATATGATAATAACACTACACTCGACAAACGCCACAAAAGAACAAATACAATACTTCGTAACACAAACACAGACAATAATAACACTCTACAATAACAAACATTAAACACACACTCAACTGAAATGCAAAGAAAAAAAAAAAAAAAAAAAAAAAACGAACACATTTGACTTAAACGCAAAAAAAAAAAAAGCGACTGACACACAGACTTTACACAAACACAACACACACAGGACCACACACCAAAAAAAAAAAAAAAAACACAACATCCAACGATTACATCAGACTCAAACACGTCACAACCCTGGGAAATACGAAACAACGGAGTGGAAGTGGAGGCAACTTCGACCACAGAACAAAACTCAAAGACCCATGAAAATCGTTAACTGTTATTAGGTGGAGCATCATCATGCAAAAACTACATGTATTGACGAAGTGTTCCTGTGTTGCTCGCATAAGTGTGAATATCTCTGTTACTTTACAACTTTTATCACATTTTTTTTCATTTGTCATTATTTTATGTGTACTATTTTCAGTTAAAAATAAAGCTCCAATTTTTTTATAACCCCGTAGGCCAATACACTTGGACCCAGTTCTTCGCATCGGAAAATATTTTAAATCAAATGTAAAAAGATTTCATAATACCAAAAATATTCGAACCTTATGAATTTCTTTCATACCTATGTTAATTTTAGGCTGTGTGGGAAACATGAAAATCTTAATTGAATGTTTTTCTTTGATTGTCCTGTTTACAATCTGGAACCCAACCAATCATCATGACCACTAAAAAAACTGAAATACAAAAAAACAATGTATGTATATACGAGTTGTACATTTAATCATAGCAATACGAAAATTACGTACAAATATCCAAATTTAATAGTGTCATAACCTCACATTATTAAATTTAGATAAAATTTAACTTAAATTAATAAATACATACCAACGAAAAGTTTATTGCTATTTTGTATGTTATATATAGAGAACGGACGCAATTTCCATAAAACGCAATCGGCAATTGGAATTGTGTATAACGTCGCTGAGTACATCCCGGCGTAATTCAATGAAGTATTTGTTTGACTTACTCGGCCACCTGGGCTCGCCGCGATAACAATGGACAAGCCAGCTATTGTATTCGTAGAATATAGTGCTCTTTATAGTGTTTTCATGAGCGTAGATAGAAGCGGGGTTTTTATAATGTATTTTATTTATTAGTTTATATTTCGTAAGATAAATAAAGTGCTGTGAGTTAGTTTCTTGTTTTCGTAGTTCTAACTGTTATTTACATCGTAATTTTTGTGATAGATCCTGTTTAATATCGTTTGATTGAATCTACTTCTCCCATATTATTTCGATGTAAGTGTGCATTGAATTTCGTTCAGTTTCAATAACTTTCAGTAACTTAAGTTACTTTTTTAGACATGATATGGAAGAATGTCGAGAACGGCATTGTAAAACAATGGCGAGTTGGATTGACGGTCATACTGATTGTATGTCCATTGTCAGTGATTCTGAAATTTATTACAAAATCCGTAAAATATCGTCAAAAATTCGTCACTTAGGATCGCAAACACATCTGAACTCTGTAAAACTTTTATGGCGGCTAATATTCCATTAAATAAACTTAGCAATCCCACTTTAAAAATATTTCTTCAAAAATATACTGGTCGAAATGTTCCTGATGAATCAACTTTACGCAAATATTATGTTTCTAGGTGCTATACGAGAACAGTAGAACGCATTAGAAGCCATCTTTTAAATCAATACATATGGATAAGCGCCGACGAAACGGTGGATATGTTAGGACGCTGTGTGGTAAATGTTGTAGCTGGTGTACTACATCCAACTATTCCCTATAACTCATATGTAATAGTAACAAGTGTTATAAATAGAGTTGATGCGGAAACAGTTGCTGAAACCATTAAGGAGAATATGCAAAAAATGCTTCATTCGGACGCCACGTACAAAGAAAAAATACTTTTATTTGTCAGTGATAGTGCTGCGTATATGTTAAAAACAGGCAGACTATTGAAGAAAACATATCCTAATATGCTGCATATTACTTGTGTAGCACATGCTCTCCACAGAATCTGTGAATATATCAGAGACACTTTTCCGGAAGTTGATGACTTGTATCAGCTTTTAAAAAAGTTTTCAGAAAAGCACCATTGAGAGTAACTCTTTTCAGGGAAAAATTCCATATCTGTCACTGCCTCCCACTCCAGTAATAACTAGATGGGGAACATGGCTGGAAGCTACTAGTTATTATGCTGAGAATTTCGATAGTCTAAAACATTTCGTAACACTGCTAAAGGAGGATGCTAGAAGTATTGGTGAGTGTAAGGAGCTCACACAAATCCCAAATTTAAAAAATCAGTTGTACTTTCTTCACGAACACTTTGGAAAATTGCCAAAACTAATCACTTATTTTGAAAATCGAAATCACAAATTAAATGACGGATTAACCACATTAGATGTGGCTGTTAATAATTTGAAAAGTATTCCAAGTGACTTCGGATGTGGCCTTCGTCAAAAGTTTGAAGCAATTCTTAATAGAAATCCAGATTTAATTACATTGCAGCAATTATGTATGGAGACAATTCCACAAAATCTAACGGCTAAATATGAAGAAATAAAAGAATATTTCCAGTATGCACCTATAACCAGTTGCGATGTAGAAAGGACGTTTTCTATTTATAAGGATGTACTTAATTCAAAGAGAACAAAATTGACAGAAGAAAACCTTGAGAAACTATTGCTAGTCAATATTAATACTCCTTTACTCAACTGGAACGACAAAATGAGCAAATAAAAATGTTCCAATTATAGAAATAAAATTAAAAACTTTAAAAATACAACTTTTCGACAAATACATATGTATTTCGTAATTTTATAGATCATCACCCGTTCGTTTTCCAATTATATAAATAAAATTAAATATTTTAGAAATACAGCCTTTCGCCAGTACTGCACTGAGCGGTAAGCGTGTCCGTTCTCTAGTTATATACTTACTTTTTATTACTTATTTAACTAAAGGAACGAATTTAAACTAATATAAAATTTGTCTTATGGAAGTATAACATTGTTTAAAAGTGTGTTTAGATAATGACACTGATCATAATAAAATAGCGCTTGTGAGTAACGCGTATTGTATGAAATTTTGTATCGACTATCGCTTTATATGCACAAAGTTTGGCTCTTATATCATAAGGGAATTATCAAATGTAAAGCTAATATATTTTTTTGTGTAAGAAAGATATTTTAAATATCTAGCCGTCTCAACTTTATGTATTTTTGAATGATTGAGTATTTTTTATGTAAAGATTACGAATTTTTTACAAACAAAAGCTCTTATATAAAAGCTATACATAACAAGCGGGCTTCTATTACATTTATATACACGTATGTATACATATATATGACCCATAAACTTTTACAGTCACTTTATAGCTTTGCGGAAAGCATAACGTATACAGGTTTCTAAGATAACGCTTCTCACGTTTTATGAATTTTTCAAGTTGATTCTTTTCCTTTGTTGCCGTACGGTTGTCATGCAACAAGGATTAACAGTGAAAGAAATTAAGTTTTAGCGGTTGCTTCTGCGTCACGTTTTGAAGGAATTAATTTGATATATAGACGTTTTTCGAGATAAAGCAATTTAGTCTCTTGGTTCTTTATTTTAGTAATCATTTTAGTAGTATTTATTACTGAGATGAGTTACAAATTAATTGAAACGAAAATGTAACAGTATATGTGTTGAAAGTTATATGTAATATAATATTGGCAATTTACCCTAGTAACATTACGAAATACGTCAAAATTTTGCGATCAGATGGTTGATGAGTGCTGTAGGCGATCTATAAGGTTCAATATTAGGCCTATTACTGTTTTTAATGGTAATGTTCTAATCGTTAATTACGCAGATAATACAAATATTTTAATTTCGGAAAATAACGAAATTACATTTATCCAAAAAGCCTAATCTATTTTGATTGAATTAGGGCAATTTAACTTAAGTAAATTGTACGGTCGCGGTCACATAAAAGCGACCGGCACTTTTTCCTATAGTATACATCATGTCAGTTAATAATGAAAAAAGTCAAATATTATTTAATTTGTCATTAGTGTCATTACTTACAAAGCCAAAATTTATGAAAAAAAACACAAAATGTCAAATTAGTGGTCGCTTTTATGTAACCGCAACCGTACATTAATACCAATAAAACGATAATATTATAAGTAACAGCAAAATCCTGTAGGTTGGTTGCGAATCTAGATTTAAAGTATTTATCTAAACAACTATTCGAAATTTTCAGGCATTAACAACACTTTAAAGACCTGCATTGTTTTGCGGTTATTAAATTATGTTACTTATATATATATATATATATATGTGTGTGTGTGTGTGTGTATGTGTGTGTGTGTTGAAGTGGTTTCTCGGGTATAGTTCCGCGTGTGGATTTGTTTCGGAGAAGAACCTCTATCTCGACGTTTCAACGAAATCTCATTCGTCTTCATCTGGAGCAGGTTGGCAGTGGAATGTTAATTCCACCCGAGAAACCACTTCGACATTATACAACCGCGAACATGTTAAAAGACACACATACACACACATATATATATAACGTGTGTGTAAATTGTCGCAAAAGCTACACGCAGCGACGTTCTTCGTTTGGTTCTGAATAAAAAATCTTAATGTTAAAATGTCGTATCATGCTTCGTATGTTTTCACGGGGTTCTTGAAGTTCAGACTTTTAGTGCGTAACTAACCTTTGCTCTTCGATATCTGTTAATAGAGATAGATGCAATTTAGTTTAAAGAAAAAATTTTTACTAGTATTATTTCGTAAACGTTTTTTTTTTATTTAAAAGCTTGTTTTAAACATTTATTCATTAACGTACTTCCACGAAAAACACATTTGGCAACATTGTAGAACAATAAGTTTGTATTTCAAAGTGAGTTCAATCAAAATCATTACTGTCAAATTTTGACATTTACGAAATTACGAAGCATGATACGACATTTTAACATTAAGATTTTTTATTCAGAACCGAACGAAGAATGTCGCTTCTTGTAGCTTTTGCTACAATTTATACACACCTTGTATATATATATATATATCTATATATATATATATATAGAGTTTGGTAGCGCATATGCTAGGCTACAACCCAGTAGAGGACCACATCAGCACATGTAAATTGATGTAAATCATGCACACATGTAAATTGTAGATCGTTATAAAATTAAGTTATAGTATATACTGCTTAAATTTTTTATATCATTTCTGTTGTTAATTGAATTTTTTTCCTGTTTAATACTAATCATATCTTTAATTTGTCTTTTCATTGTGTGTTGTTCTTTATCAATTATCTGTGTGTTCTCAAAATCGAAATGGTGATCGCGTTGTAGTTTTTGTATAAATATTGTTTCGTTTGGCCTATGTTGTAACTATCGCAATCGCGACATGGTATTTTATATATGACATGTGTTTCTCGATTTTTTTCTATTTTAGGTTTAAGTTTTGAAAATAAATGTTTATTAGTATTACTAAGTTTATATGTTGTAGCTATATCATATTTTTTTAAAGTGTATTTAATTTTTTCCGATAGTTGTGGAACATATGGAATTGTGATATATGTTGTGTCATTTTTCAAATTTTTATTGGTGTCTGCAGTGTTGTATATTTGGTGTACTCTTTTTTTAATAGTTTGGTCTATAAGTTGTGGTGGATAATTATTATCAGTTAAGATTGTTTTAATTTTTTTGTTGTTATCTTTTCTGTATTGAGTATGTGATAGTTTTACTGCCCTATCAGTCAGATTATTTATAATAATTTTATTGAATACTGTAGGAGCATTTGAATGGTGCAATGCACACACCACTAGGACCGGTCCTGGGCGGCAACCTCGCTAGGCTGCTGTTAACAGCACACACACGTTCGAGGTGTGTGCATTGCCCGCGCTTCTGCGGAAATCGTTAAGATGGCACAAAGTGTGACCATCGTCGACTGAGGTAGCCACTAAGAGTGTTCCCTCGGTTGGCGATGAGCAACCCCGTGCAGGGTGCGCTTCGCTGGTCTGCGCCTTGCCTCGTTGGGGCGGGGGGCGGGTCGTCGAAGTACTGCTCGGAAAAGTATAGAAGTTGCCGGGAAAGGGTTGGCTGCCCTACGCAACGACTAATTATCCGATCTCTCTAAATTTACGCGACCGGTCACTAAACACACGCCCGAGCGCACTAACATACAAAACCCTACACTTACGCGGTCACACAAATACAAAATCACACACCCAGAGAGAGACGCAAGCTGCCAGCATCAACCAACACACAGGTTCATACCCAGAAAGAGGAACAAGCTTCTGGCAGCGAACAACACATATGTTCACACCTTGCTATCTATTTTTTGGAATACTAAAGCATGATTTATTATTTTTATTGGAATGTATCTTTGAATAATTTAAACCATAGCAACTTAATTATTTGACATTTATATTCTGTCATTTATATTTTGTATTCCCTTGACCAACCGAAACATGTAGGGTTGTTTTAAATATATATACTTTGAAGTAATGAACCAGACCTTTAATCGCCGACTTATTAAGTTTACCTTATCATACCAAGGTCACGAAGATATTATATATATATATATATATATATATATATATATATATATGAACTTCATGTGTATGAGAATTAATAATTATTAAATCTCATTTTACATGCGATTGTCGCATATATCGCATGTAAAATGCAATTTAATAATTATTAATTCTCATACACATGAAGTTCATTACAGTTCGTATATATACACGTAGTATAAAAGTGAATATCATGTCTGTCTTCGGTAAGGTGCACTGATGATCTGTAAAAAACAGTGAAATATCGATATATGCACATTCCGCGCAGATAAGTTTTTCACAAAATTTTTCATATATATATATATATATATATATATATATATATTTAATGTTATGGTTCATATTGCACTCATATATCGGCATCTGAAATGAGAAAAAACAGATAAAACAATGCATATTACAATTACAAAAATAGTGAAATTGGCAAATTAAGATTGTAAAATTAGTATCAACATGTTTATAAATTAATACAACGAGAACAGTAATTCAAATTAACTTATTTTTATTTTTTATAACTTATTTTATATTTCTATTTCAAATTTCTTAAATTCAAATAATTCGCGCGATACTACCGGTATCTAATTTATCCACATTGAAATATTGTATTGATACTGATTTGACACGCCCTCTTTTTAAATTTAACCAAACACGCAAGAATGCAACTTAGAACACATAATAATGACATAACCTACATTTAAAAGTAAACAAAGTGTATTTGAAAATTATTTAAAAAATTTTATAAATTGATTAGAAATGTAATATCAATTTAATTCAAAACACCAGCGATGTTATGATAATAAAGTTTCGAGGCTATTTGCCAATATAAAAATAGGCCATGAAAAATAAATGAACGAAGAGGACGCCGAAAAAAGAATTTTACAATATATGGCCGCGTTTGTGTAATTATCCTAGTTAAAAATTAAATTACCATAATCAAACTTAACTGATCTCATCGAAATTATCTATATTTGAAACGCAGAAAATTAGCCAACCTTTTTAAGTAAAAACCAGCTTCTCATCATCGAAGATACGCCGTATGTTGACGAAAGCATCATTACAAGTATCCAAGTGCAAACTGCAACGCGTGGCCCCTTTGGACGATCGAACGACGCCAAACCCATATCAAGAATACGAACGCCGTACTTGCTGCCGCTCGACTACAACACTTCCAGCTGGAGCCAACACGCAAAATCTTGGAACACAGGTTCTTGAATGACCTATTCATAATTTCATTGCCTATAAAATTTACATATCAATAAACAAGTCACAATAACCTATATAAACTTTAATAAAAACTTCGGTATTTATTATCTATGCATTGTTTACCCTAGCTGAATAACTAGCATAATTTAACATCCATTACACCGTAGTACTTACCATATTAGCATAAATAATCCAATATATTCTTTAACTTAGTTTTCTTTGTTCACCAACACTATGTTTAGCAATATTATATTTACACATGTTTAGATCATAATTCTATTTATAGACACATGTCTATGTCACGATATATTATATATATATTTTATTTTTATTACTTCAAACTGTTTTATTTGTTAGCATTTAGTTGTTGAGTTAAACATATTATATAGACACCAAGGTACAATTAGGGAGATAATTCGCAGACCGACTTTTAAACATGAGGAATTTTATTATCTATTATATTTAATATCATGCTTTCCGACTGCTGTTAGTGCATTTGTATGTACACAGAGGACGTAGGTATATTTGTGATTAATTTAATCACTGGCGCCCATTATTTGAAAATTCAACATTTTCAACATTACATATCATTCATCATCATTCAACGTAGAGCGTTAGTATCTCTTCATTTAAAACAACGTGGAAGCCCGAACAGTATATCGTAACATTTGGCTAGCCCAACGTAGAGGCCTTTCGTGCTATCGTATCAATATATATATATATATATATATATATATATATATATATATATATATATATATATATATATGGTAAATTCAATCAGTTGGTGATTGATTATATATATATATATATATATAGTAAACCTAATCAGTAGGCGATTAAAGGTCTGTATATTACTTCAAAATATATGTATTTAAAAAACTCTACATGTTTCGGCTGTATACGCCTTTTTCAAGAGAATACAAAATATGAATGAATATTCATATTTTGTATTCTCTTGAAAAAGGCGTATACAGCCGAAACATGTAGAGTTTTTTAAATACATATATTTTGAAGTAATATACAGACCTTTAATCGCCTACTGATTAGGTTTACCATATCATACCAAGGTCACGAAGTTATTATATATATATATATATATATATATATATATATATATATATTATATATTATATATAATTAAATAATGCTGAAATATTATATTTCACCACAGGTTTCATAGAAAAATATCTAAACCAAATTTATTTATTTAATGTTACCATTGTGACTCTAAAACTCCTTTAAAATATATCTCAAGGCATGTGAGTAGTTCGTAAGAAATGAAATACAGATTTATACTTAATTCTCTAGCAATTATTATTATTGATTAATAGGGAAAAATCATAAATCTCTTATATTCAAGTTATTTAACCTGACATCTAGGAGATAATAGTGGGTACTTCTACGTTAAGATAGTAATAAAGTTCACTAGGTTTATTTTTATCATTAACCTTAACAGTAATTACGCTTAAGAACGACGTTAAAAATAAAAACAACACTTCTATAAACATACAAAAATAATATTTATTATAGGGGAAATAACAGAAAATATCGGGTATGGATGTAAACATGAAATTACAATTAAAAATATGTCATAATCACCGTTGTAGATTAAATAAATTATAAACGTCTTGTGAACGTCTGTGTCTATTTCCATAACCAACATCATAAGTACTTCGATTCTTTCACGTGCACTTAACCTAGCCATTGCTAATATCAATACTTATAAATTGCATACAATTATATTTGACGTAAACAATAACTATTATGCCACAAAATTCTTAGATGTACAGCTGCGAGGAAAAAATTTTGGTCTCAATGTCATTGTAATATTTGAGAAAATCGTCACAATGTAGATTTTTGCCCAGATTGATTATATCCATTGTCAATGAAATGTCAATATAACTTTGCAGTTTTTCAAAGTCTTGTTTTTTGAATTATTGTTATTATGGTCCCAATATCCTATTTTAACAAAATAAGGATTATTTCCTTAATAGAAACTGGACTCTTTGAAGCTACGCTAGCATCACGTCTAGGACTTGCAAAAAGTTCCCTAAATTTTATTAATATGTGACAGCTTAAATTATAGGTTGTTACCATTACGACCGCTTCACAATGCAGCAACTTATATTTTGCCAAAAAATGAGATTGAAGACCAACATTTATTGCTCGCAGCTGTACCTACTATTAAAAAATCATTTATTAAATACTTGAACGGGCGTTTTCTTGAAAAAATGTTGTTAAACTATTTTTTTTGATGCTATTGCAAAGAAAAGATGCTCTATCAAATAGTAGCGCGTTTTCATTTTTAAAAATTTGCGGAAAGGTGTAACACAAAAAGTAATTAAAATATTCATAAATGTAGATAAAAATTATTGAAAACACTTTTATATTGAATATTGTTTCATAAAATGAGTATTAACGACAACAAATCGCCGTCTTCAATTCATCTATAATGCAAATTACGGCAATCAAACGAAATATTCGATGTTAAATAGTTAATTAACGAAGGAGATACTTGTTGAAACTGCATTATAACGCTAAGAAATAAGTAATTAAACTTCTAGTTTCAAAAAAATTCTTTTATTATAAATATCACTACAATATTGTTTCGCCATACAATGGCTTCATCAGGTGGATGAATACTGAATATGTACAATGCAAGTTAGAATATTTATTTGAAAATTATTGGGTAATGGTGGTGGAAATTTTTTTTTTTTTTTTACAATCTTAAATTTAGTAGAGGGGAGTTGTTTAAATCTAGTTGGTCATTTAAAGCTAATCTTAAACTATTGTATCTATTAATTTCTAAGTTTTCTAACAGGTTAAGTTTTTACTTTTTCCTTGAACGTGTAAAATTTTGAAATCTATATTAAATTTATGATTAATTTCTAAACAATGATCTGCGAAAGTTGAATTTGTTTTCGTTTCCTTATGGCTTCTCTCGTGTTCTTTCATTCTAATTTTGAACGTCCTTCCCGTTTGTCCTATGTATACCTTATTGCAATCTTCGCATGTTAACTTATACACACCAGAGTTTGATTCTTTGACTATTTTATCTTTGTTATTTTTAATAAAGTTCTGTATAGTATTGTCTGTTTTAAATGATATATGTTCGTTATTAACTTTTTTAATGAAAGTACCAATTTTTTCTGAAATTTTTCCTAAGTAAGTGATTGAATTGTAGGAATTAATTATCTTGTGTTTTATTTTTGGGTAAACTAAGGAAAGGGTTTTAGATTTTTGTTGGCTATTCAAGATGTTATTGATAATATTTATAGAGTAACCATTGTTTAAAGCTATTGTATATATTCTATTTAGTTCAAGTTCGAAATTACTATTAATCGTAGGTACATGAATTAATCTATATACCATTGATTGGTATGCTGACAATTTGTGTGTTATAGGATGAAAAGAATTAGCTTGTATTGTGGTATCTGTATGTGTTGGTTTATGGTATATAGCGAACTTATTTTATTAGTTTTGTGTGATATGGTTAAACAAAAGCATTAATTTTCTAGACTTAACCATATCACACAGAACTAATAAACACGAGTTCGCTATATACCATAAACCAACACATACAGATACCACAATACACGCTAATTTTTTTCATCCTATAACACACAAATTGTCAGCATACCAATCAATGGTATATAGATTAATTCATGTACCTATGAGTAATAGTAATTTCGACCTTGAACTAAATAGAATATATACAATAGCTTTAAACAATGGTTACTCTATAAATATTATCAATAACATCTTGAATAGCCCACAAAAATCTAAAACCCTTTCCTTAGTTTACCCAAAAATAAAACACAAGATAATTAATTCCTACAATTCAATCACTTACTTAGGAAAAATTTCAGAAAAAATTGGTACTTTCATTAAAAAAGTTAATAACGAACATATATCATTTAAAACAGACAATACTATACAGAACTTTATTAAAAATAACAAAGATAAAATAGACAAAGAATCAAACTCTGGTGTGTATAAGTTAACATGTGAAGATTGCAATAAGGTATACATAGGACAAACGGGAAGGACATTCAAAATTAGGATGAAAGAACACGAGAGAAGCCATAGGGAAAAGAAAACAGATACAACTTTCGCAAATCATTGTTTTGAAATTAATCATAAATTTAATATAGATTTCAAAATTTTACACGTTCAAGGAAAAAGTAAAAAACTTAACCTGTTAGAAAACTTAGAAATTAATAGATACAATAGTTTAGGATTAGCTTTAAATGACCAACTAGATTTAAAAAACTCCCCTCTACTAAATTTAAGATTGTAAAAAAAAAAAAATTCCACCACCATTCCCCAATAATTTTCACATAAATGTTCTAACTTGCATTGTACATATTCAGTATTCATCCACCTGATGAAGCCATTGCATGGCGAAACAATATTGTAGTGATATTTATAATAAAAGAATTTTTTGGAAACTAGAAGTTTAATTACTTATTTCTTAGCGTTATTCGATGTTATCTAATTATAAAAAAGATATGTATAAGAAACAGAAAAATATTTTACTTTATTTATTTTAGAAACAGGACAAAATGTAACATCTGGGCTTTTATTTATAATTAATTGAAAGTGTACGGAATCAGAGTTTATAAGATTGTTTTTATAAACACATAATTTCCCCAATACTATTATACTAATTTCCGAAATAATTTGTGTACACTATTTTTAACAAATCAGTTTTATTACGTCATATTGAAGTATCTTATGATTCACAAAGTATTTACTGTTTATCTAAATGTAGTAGTGTAAGGATTTACATGCTAATTTATTTAAAATAATAAATTCTATATTGAATAATACACGAAATTCTATAAAACACATTTTCAGGTAGAGTTGAGGTTCTTAACGTAAACAATACGTTCTTATTATGGAAATTATAATACTACTAGATTAAGTACATTAAAACGCAAATCAAATTTTATCATTCATTTAATTAATTCAAATACTATATTAAATTATGTCAGCTATACAGTTAAACGTTAATTAAGACACTCTCTTAATTAAAGGCGTATATCCCTGGCAATTTCTAAACAATAATACCAGATCAAGTCGAAAGTTTGAAATAGGTGCCGCTGTATAACAGCAGAATGTGATCGAAGCGCTGAACCACCTATTCTTTAATTAAATATTTACCCTTCGACAAGCGTCACGAATTTCCACAAATTTAAACTTCTAATTAGCTCAACTCAAACCTTGTCAAGGCTCTCGAAGTTATATATGTAGGTTATTTGAATTGTTTTGGCAGTTGTTGAACTGGTTATATACGTTTTACAACATTAAATTTATCCCGAAAAGGTTCATTTATTACATACCTAAGTGTGAATGTTATTGAGGGGAGCTTATTTTGTATCGTATTGTAATTTACAGAGGAATTTGAATAGTCAGTATTATCTTTTGCTTATGGTATTCTAAAATAATACATACATTAAAAATGTATTTATTATATTTATTCATATTAATTAAAAACAAATAAATTAGTGAAATTAATTAAAATGAACTAATTAATAATCGCAATTAACAAATGAGGGAAAATATGCTATATTGACATTGTATATTTAATAAATATTTTATTTAAGTTCTCAAGATTCATACACTATATTTTTATATTATTTTAAATAGAAAAACTATCATTCTCATCATTATGACTAAAGACGGCAGACTATGTGCCCCAGCAGTGGCGTTGCGTGGAGAGTTTAGCAGAATAACAGTGCGCTTACTTAAAAATAAATATATCGAATCCCTATACAAAACGTTAAGAAAAAACATAAATAACTTACCCAACATGTTTACATTGTTGCAAAAAAATGCGGATGTGCGCGATGAAAAAACTGCACCATAATATATGTTTCTGTATTAGTCTCGGAAAGGTTCGTACGTAGCGACGTATATATATGTTTATATACAGAGAAGGATTGTTCGACGTTGAGAGATGTTATATTTGCATAGTTAAAGCGCTCTTTGTATCTGTACAACGGATCTTCAGTATTGGTAAAAAGTTGCCCTAATTTTGTAAAATCTACATTTTTATCTAATACACTGGTAAATTTTTCACGGACACAATCACTTTTTTCATCTTCAAGGATATGCAGCACTAGTTTTACGTGGTCAATAATTGCTAATGAGTCCGATAAGGACAGCGCAGTGTTCTGTAAATTTTTTATTGCGTCCAGTATTGGAACGTAACTGTCGTAAATAATTTTTAAATTTGCTGCAACTTGAGGATTGTTAAATTGAACCTGGCTGAGCCGTATTGCAGCTGCTTCTTTGGCATCTAGTTGTAAAATCACTGATTTAATTTTTTCCAAATGTTTATAATAATAAAATGCTGCTTCTAACCAAGTACCCCATCGTATAAGAATTGGTTGCGGCGGCTCGGGTATATCAGGACAAAGCGAATGAAATAGCCGAATCCGTTTCGGAGATTTAAGAAAAACCGCTTTCGTTTGTCCTATCAGTTGATCCACATCAGGATAAGTTGTACGTATAGTGTTTGTTACAAGGTGTAAAGCGTGAAGCAAACATGTGACATGCAGCAGGTTTGGTTGAATCGTTTTGAGTAAGTTTGCCGTGCAACACATAACCTTGGCAGCATCGGTAACTAACATTAACACTTGCTTCGGTAAAATCTCAAATTTGTGTAGTGTTTCTATTAATACATCATACGAGTATATCGCTCTGGCAGTACATCCTTGCATTCGTTTACAGGTTAGTAAATAAGGAGGAGAAGATCCTTGCGGAGTCAGCGTCCGTACTAGAATGGCTAGGATGGATTGTTTTTTAATATCTGTAGTTTCGTCTATTGTTAACCACAGGAATTTTTTTTTACCGTATTTTTCGTACAATTTACAATTCTCTCACGCACTGACGGTACGTAATTCCGTAGCGTACTTCTTGCTGGTAATTTCCACGTAGGATTGTATTTCTTCCAAAACTGACGAAACATTGGGTGTTCCACTTTCTGCATGGTATATTGGTCGCAATTAACATCATTGTTAAATCACACACAAATTTATTATATGATCTGCGTCCACTATTATTCGATTTATGTTTGTCACTATTTATATGTCTTTGGCACTGACTTGTTTTCCAAGTTAATAAAGTTGTTTCACAAACTAAACATTTCACTACGGTACCGTCATATATTAAATCGGGAAACCGATGTAAAAATTTCTTTACTACGTTAGCATGCAACCGAGTCGATGCATTGTTTCTACGCACTCCCGACATTTTCAACACGATTGTGTTAACAATGTATCGCTTACAACGTCTCAACGGCAACTGAATTGATCGTCGTACGCCTCTACTCGATCCCTCCACATCACGCTACTGTTCGGGCACATAGTCTGCCGTCTTTAATTATGACCCATCGCAGATCGACCGCTCCCACAGATGGACAGAAGTCGTTCCAAGAACGACCACTTCTTTCTACTTAAATTTCTTTATTGTCCAGAACAAAAAAGATAATAATATACAATAGAAGTTATCTAAATAAACTGAATAATAAGAAAATGAAACTGAAGAGTAAATAGAAGTAAGTGTTGACGAATGGGTATATAAAAGTAAATAATATACAGGTGTCCGACGCAGAAGTTTGAGAACATCGTACCGTGATTCCTTGGACAAAAATAAGAAAACGTTTGTTTCCTTTTTAGTGAAATATGTTATCTGTGCGAATATTGCGAAGATATCACTGCTAAAGCTGCAAGAGTGTACACAGAGGGTTATCGTAATCGACGAACTCCACGTAACAAATCTATCAAGAAATGTTTTCACATTTGTGTAAGTAAGTAGTTCCCTGTCTGGTCTAATAGCAAATTTCTAAGCAAGAGAGAAAGAGCCAAAGAGACTCCAGTAAATAATATGAAACACATGTATGACTATGTATTTACTGTGCCGCTCTTCTTCTTCTGTTTTGGGCTGGACGCCAGTACGTCCAGGCACTTGAGCACACTGCTCTTTGTACTATCCCCATTATATCTCTCAGTTCCACTCTGTTAGTCATGCGTCCTCGATAAAAGCCACTATCCTCTTCAGAGGAAGTTTGAGTACCCTCGTAAGATCCAATAGATCTCTTCCGAAATGTTTCTGTCTCAGTCCCTTCAGTTCCTCACATGTACATATTATATGAAGGCTAGTTTCCTCCTGTTTTTCACGTTTCTTACAACAGGACTCGCTAACAAAGCCCATGCTGTACAGATGCTTCCTTAAAGGACAATGCCCGGTTATTAAGCCGGTAATTATTTTAATTTCTTTTTTGTTACTACGAACTAGGTTGGCTGAAAACCTTCCGTCCATCACCCTTAGTTGTGTTTTAGTATGGAGTTGACCTTCCCTATCCTCTTCAGAGGAAGTTTGAGTACCCTCGTAAGATCCAATAGATCTCTTCCGAAATGTTTCTGTCTCGGTCCCTTCAGTTCCACATGTGCATATTATATGAAGGCTAGTTTCCTCCTGTTTTTCAGGTTTCTTACAACAGGACTCGCTAACAAAGCGCATGCTGTACAGATGCTTCCTTAAAGGACAATGTCCGGTTATTAAGCCGGTAATTGTTTTAATTTCTTTTTTGTTACTACGAACTAGGTTGGCTGAAAACCTTCCGTCCAGCTCCCTTAGTTGTGTTTTAGTATGGAGTTGACCTTCCATTAACCTCCATTTCTTTTTACGTTCTCTTTCTAGCCATAACCAGATCTCCCTTTTAGCGGAATCCTTAGCAATTCCACATACAGGTTCTGGTCCTATGGCTACCTGACTATCAGTCATTATGTTGATTTTTTTGTTTGCGCAGTCGGGTTTCCGAATTTCCTTAACGCAGGCTGCGACTGCAAACAATTTCGCTTGAAAAACCGTCGTATATTTTCCCAGGCATATCAATATCTTCCTTCCAGGGCACATTCCGCCTATGCCTGCACCAGCTTCCTGATTGGATTGTGATCCATCCGTATACCAGGTGCCGGCACCACAAACGCTCGAGCGACTTTTTGCCTGTTCCCTGGTCGGTATGAATATATTTAGCTTAGCTGTAAACATAAGCTCAGGTACCATACTGTCCACCGGCATTAGAAATATGGGCTCTTCCAGTATAGTTTCTGTGATATCTGTATGGCCCCCTACAACCTTATTAGGATACGATACGTCATTAGCCTTCAGCCTCACGATCGCAGTCATGGCCTCCGCTTTTATAAATAGTTCCATCGGAGGGAGACGCACGATGGCCGCCATGGAGGCAGTTCTGGTGTTGTTCATAGCTCCCGTGATTCCCAACAGAGCCTGTCGCTGGAGAGTCGTGAGGAGCCCCACCGATGGTGTCAACTTTGTGCAGCTCTTCATAGAGAAATATTATGAACACCATATGCCATTGTACCTCATGTTCACCGACTTCGACAACGCTACAGAGTAGATCATTATTATATTATGTCTCCAACTCTATAAAACAAGAATAAAAAAAGACAAAAAAGGAAACCAATCTCAAAATGAAGTCAATTTATTGTACTGCCAATGATCAAAATTATTTATATACCTAATCGCCATTTTGTGCAGAACATTTCGAACAGTGCCGAGCTTCAGTGTCTTATAAAAAATGTTGACCTTTCAATGCCTATTTCAACTTTGGGAACAACCAAAAATTTGAAAATGATAAATTAGGACTGTACAGAGGGTGCGAACCAAACGCGAATTTCAGGCTCGTCACTGTCTTGATCGATTCGTTGCTGCAATGCGATCTGTCGTTATCGTTGTGTAAGAAAAAATACGTTCCTTTCGGCCTTACTCTACGTATATGATTCTTTAATGATTCTAAGTTTTGCAGTATTTAATTGAATTAATCGTTGCTCCCTTCAGCAGATATTCTTGACTTTCTGCGCTGATGAAACACCTTTGAATTTCCGTATACGTGGAGAATCAAAAGATTCTTCGCATCCATAAAATCGTTGTCATAAACAACTTTCAAACGCCTGTAAATTTCGATGGCCGCACAACCTTCAAACGTTAAACGTTTGTCAACGATCGTTGCTTGGTACGTATCTCAGAAATTTAATTCATAATGAAGCTATACATGCTTAGACGATATACTAAAAGTTACCGTATCCAGGGGGTACAATGTAGACTGCTTCCTCGTGGTATAGCTAGGAAGCCTGACTTGCCAGGGCTAAATAGTCTACATTATTTGGCTTCTAGACCTAGCAAGAATTTCCTAGCAAAGTGAACAACAAAATTCTAACAAATGATCCTCTTCAGAAACCATCGAACAGGGACGTAGGAAACACCCTGAAGATCTTACAACTGAACGTTGAAGGCATGAGCAAATCTAAATCTGAATATTTACTGCGACTCTTGAATGATTATTTGGTAGACGTCGCCCTACTATAAGAGACCCAATGTGCCGACGAAACGCAACTTAGCAGCAGATGCAAACTACCGCGATACTCCCTGGCAGTAGCTACCCATCACGCCACCTATGGAACAGCCATCTATATACACAAATTATTTAATGCTGTATTCGACGTGCCATATGAAATAAGTAAATAAACTCTTTGCAGGTTAGAACTTGTTTCTACCCTCACTATTCGCCCAGTGGCGTTGCTGAAGACTTTATATATCAATCCGCCCTCGTATTGAGTTTATCGAGGATATATGTAAGAAAGCAATAGCAATATATAGAGAGTGGTTGGTTTTTCATTGTACACTCAATATTTTCTTTGAGAGTATCATATTTTAAAGAAATCAAAGCGTATCTGATACTATATTTGCCCTCTTTCCGATCCTGTGAAATAGAGTGCTATCACTTGAAAAACAAAACATGATCTAATGAATATTATTATAGCATTATTCATTGCCCACCGAAAAAATGTATATACCGCCTTATTCTGAGCAAACGCAACGATCCGAATGTATGAATATTTCTCCCGCGCCAAATACAAATCCCCTGAACGCGTTTAGCCAATCACAACACAGTCTGTCTCATTCCGAGCAAACGCAAAGATCCGAATGTGCAATTATTTCTCTCGCTCCTAATACTGCTGTAGGCGCGTCAACAGGCGATGTCATATGTCATACATACTTACATATTATGGAGCCGCGTAAGAAAAATTATCTGATTACCAAATTACTATTAAAGGACTATAAATTGTTTAGTCCTGTGTTATGGTAATGAGTAAATTGCAATACGTTATACTGACGATGGTTACACAAAGCGTAATGATATTATTAATAAGCGATCAAGAAAATTGCAAATAAGGCATCAAGAGATTTAATAAATTAAATTTTAATAATAAAGGTCACAAAAACTATTCATAGTATACTAAATAAATTTCAGAACTGATAAAAACTTAATTAAATTCTAGTAATGTAAAGAAAAATTTACTCTTACAAATAATAAAATTGTTCATAATGAGAAATTAATTATATAATAACGGAAATTCATCCGTTTAAACTCATCGCCGTAAAATAATTGATGATGTTTGGAATATTTATAATTACGAAAACCATTTAATTTTAGTATGCGGTTAACGGAAGAGCAGCATATGCCTAAATCATTGGAAATATCGCTAAGTGTCAAATTTCAATTTAGTTCTATTGCAGCGCATACTAAAATGGACATATCATTAGGAACTCTGCGATTTGGGAATAATGGTTTTAAATTTTGTACAGAACCAGTAATGTCTATTTTCTTTTTAAGTCTACAAATTGTAGCTTTGTTCGGGATGGGCCTGTCGGCATACCTTCCAGCAAATAAGTCACATACTCTTTGATAAGAATTATCAGCGTGATACCATTTCATCATTTCGGCTTTCTCTTCTAGTGTATAACGCGGCATGATCACTATTCAAACGCTGAAGAGACTCCGTATAGGGTGACAGTGGTGACACTAATTTGTGACATTAATTGTCAAATGGTTGCGCGACAGACTGTTTTGTGATTGGATAAAAGAGTTCAGGGGATTTTTATTCGGAGCGGGAGAAATATTCATACATTCGGATCGTTGCCTTTGCTCAAAATGAGGCGGTATACTGTACTCAGAATTGAATAAGCTAGCTAAATATCCAATATTATATAGGATGTTCAATTAAAAAAGAAAATTCATTAGATCATATTTCGTTTTTCGATGATAGCACTCTATTTCACAGAATCGGAAAGAAGGCAAAACATATTATCGGATACGTTTTGATTTGTTTTAAATATGAAACTCTGAACGAAAATATTGAGTGTATAACGAAAAACCAATTACTCTGTATAGTCACCAGTTATAGAGCGTAGATACGGTGTATACGAGTTGCGCCACAGATTCTAGGAATTAGTAATCCCTTTTAAATCCGTATACGAGTTGCGCCAAAGATTTTGGTTTGTCATTATTAAAACCAGATGATGTAGGTGAATGTTTTACGGAGATATTTGAATCTGCACCTGACGATGATAAGGTGATAGAATTTTGCGATTATGTACTAAATAATTATATTGATGAAAATGCTGCATTTCCTCCCAGTGTGTGGGCTTCTGCCTCTTGTTTAATGACTAAAATTACAAATAATTGTGAGTCATTTCATTCCAAATTTGGCAATTTTTTTTATAATTCACATCCGAACATTATAAATTTTGTAGAAATGCTTGTAAATTTACAGTTAGAAATATATGTTAAAATTAATACAGCAAATAAGTTTGCGAAGAAAATTAGAACTGACCTAAAAGGCAAGCAAGCATATATAAAACATAAAATCGATGAACTATATGTGTATAAGACAATTAGTAAAATAGATTTTATCAAATGCGTTTCACATAAATTTTTGCCTAGCTCTATAATATAATATTGATGTGGGTGTAATATACATATATATATATATATATATATATATATATATATATATATATTTGAGTTTGTTTTAATTGTAATTACTTGTAATTATTTTAGTTCATTACTTTTAATTTCAAAGTGTAATAATAACATAAACATAAATAAATTGTATTAAAGTTTAAAAGTTTGTTATGTCTACTTTACTTCACCTGAACATTTACCATCCTCGAGGTGAATCTGGCGCAACTCGTATACGGATTTAAGAGGGTCGGATAATCCCTAAAATTTTATTTCTAGGATTAATTCAGGTACTTTGGCGCAACTCGTATGCGTCCCGTAGATATATACGCAATTAGGAAAGAAGCTTTTGAATACGTAGATGATATTGTGTTAATATCTAACAAAAAAAATAACATATAAATATATGATAAAGGATTTGCAAGGAAATGCAGAAAAGATTGGCTTGAGAATTAATATGAATAAACCGGAAATTATGATACAATACAAAAACAATAAATTTAAATAACTCTCAAAAAACAGGAACATATCAACTATCGAAACAGTCAACAAACCGAAATAAGTAGATGAATTAAATTAGGAAAGGCAGCCTTCGGAAGTCTCAGCTTCGTATTAAAATTCAGCCCTGAAGCTTAATACTTAAGAATAAAAATATTCATTCTTGTCCATTATGATTTATGGCGCAGGAAACTGCTCTTATGCAAAAAATCAAAAAAAAAACACAAACTGTGCAATATATATTCGCATGAGATACCAAACGAGAAATCCATTTTGCTATCTATAAAAGCAAAATATAGAGATATTAGAACATCGGTGCTCTAATACTGAGATATTTAATAACAAAGTCTAAGAACCTTCAAGCCGAAACAGTTGTGATTAAATATAGTTGCATAGAATCATCAAATTGAACTTCTATAAATTAGTAACAATTCAAAAGATTATAAAGGTTTAGCGACATGTAATCATTCTACGTTCGTATTGGTGTGAAGGACAAGGGTTAGTGTAATGTACGTGACAATCACACGTGTTTAAATAGCTAACAGATTTGCTCGACAAATTTAAATAATATGAATAAACTGAAATTATGCTGCTGTACCGTGAACAAAAATTATCTTGAATACTATATTTTTATTCAGATACTATACATATATTCATAGGTTGGAGTGGGAGCTTTATAAAGGCTAATACATGTATATCTTTTTATAAAAGAAATATATATGTGTATTCAATAATTGAGAGAAAAACGGTGTTTTTCTATATTTCATATTTTCTTTAAAATACGCGAAATATATTAAAATTCAATACAAAAAAAAATATATTCCATCTTTTAAATCAATTCTTTACAGAGATGTACCAAAAATATTTTTGGAGATCTAAATATTGGGAAAACCCTCGAATACACTTAATTTTCAAAGGCGATACGAAAAATTCTAAAAGGGATCTCTTTTTATAAATTTCAGAAACACAAATCCACTTCATTTTTGCTAATATCTTTTTGATGAGAATATTCAAAATGCTCTTATGATATATTTTTACTTCTATATCCAAAGAGATTGTTCTTATTTATTAGTTTATTACGATAGAAAATTCAACATACTATTTTATCGTTCATAAGACTCTTTAATATGATAATGTATGATTAATAAGTTCAAATTTATCGATTAAAATGCAACTGAAGTTCAACGCTCTTGGTATTAGATTAGCAGTCACGCTAACAAAAGAAAAATAAATTTGGAAAATATTCTACTTCAAAAGCACATTTCGATACTTTGATACAATTATTCAATCGATGAAGTGTTTCATCGTTTTTACAAAAATAAAAATTATTTATCTTCCAGATAGATATAGCCTCTCAGAGATCAAATAGAAAAACACGGTGTCTATAAATAATTGAAGGGTGTTTGAACTTTCCGCTTAGTAGATTATTTTTAAAGGTTGGTAGAATATTGTTTATCTATTGTTTTTCATGAGCATAAGGAAATATTTTCATGTCTTTATGCAACTACTTATTTAACTTACCACTGAAAAACTACCGGGGTATAGAGAGGACAAAATGTCGTGCATACTCCTAGTAAGGGTGCCAGTAAATTACTAAAAGAGCATCTAAATTCAAACACGCTTCAATCATTTATGAACAAATTGCATTTTTACAAATTTTTGCAAAATTAGCAATATATTGTCCAGTAAAATAATAAAGCACTAACATACAGTTTTACATATACAGTGATGGGCAAATGTATGGAACCATGTAAATATCTGTTAAATTAAAAAATATATTGCAATAAAATTTTAGACACGAAAATTAGGGATGAAGAGGCCATAATTTGAAGTATTTCTTAAATATACAGAGCGTTCAGAAAAATGTAACGTACTAAAGTTTACTTTTTCAAATTGAACACCATTCTATTGTTTAAAATTTACAAATCTATTAAAACACCTTTAGTCAGAGTTAATTAAAATGATCATTGTAAAACGCAGGACCATCTGCAATGAAATTAATTTTTGTGGTTTATAAAAAAATTTTATTACTTCTGGGATTCCGGGCTCGAACCGCGTCCTTCTCATTGCTTGCTTCTTTGCCAACGTTTCGTCCACTGTTGCAAGGGTCATCTTCGAGGCTTCTATTACTGTTGTTGCGCTGAAACTCTCCAGTTCAATGCAATAGCAATAGGAGCAACCCAAGACGCTATTCCAGCCTAAAATCCCAGAGACGAAAAGAAATCATGGAGAAATCAATGACCACGACAGCCTATAAGCCAGACATAAGCAGTTTATTCTATTTATTTTGGTGGACTAATAAATATAATATACTATATATTTATTAGTAATGTCTGAGAGTTTAAATGAAGACGTCTATTAATAAGAACTAAGCTTCAGTTTATCAGAAAAAAATGGAAATGACGTACATAGACATATTGAAATATATCTATGTACGTCATTTCCATTTTTTAGCTCTACATTCTCATCTCCTGAAGAAGCAACGAATTTGTTGCAAAATATAGAGAGACAGGAAATAAATGAATTTTAATTTAGAGAACGCTTGCTCGTTTTTAATTTATTGTTAAATAATATAGTGCGGTCGATAATTCGATAATTAATAAGTTTTTCTCAGAAATTTTATTTTCAAAAAAATATATTTATTGAAATTGTTACATGTACAGCAAGTAACATACATAATATTGTTTTACCATTGCTTTGTCAATGTTTAATTATAATACATGAACATAAACATAACTCTTTGGTAGTAGTAGCCAAGTAATTGTAACAATATTTAATTTACATTTATTATATATATATATAATGTATTTATTTGTGACCTTATATTTTATATAAATAATAACCATAGCTGATAAGTCAAACAAAATGATTATCACCTAAAAATTCAAAATCCTCTAAGACACTTCAACCTACAAACAAGAAAGACACAATAAAACTGCAAAAATACAAAAGAAAGATAATAACATAGTCAATAGATGGCACAGATTGAATTTCATTGACGGAGTTACTAGAAACAAACTACGCATAAATAACGCTCAACCACCTTCAATCTATGGTTTACTCAAAATCCACAAACAAAACATTAGACCAATAATTTCAACATCGAAGCCCCCACCGAATGTTATGTTAAGGATTCATGGCACTTTCAGTATTTCATAACCCAAAAAAAAATACCTCCTGAACACATGGAATTATCTCTAGATGTCGAATCCCTGTATACAAATACACCCACAAACCTAGCTATTGGTATAATACAATCGAAATGGGACCAAATCCAACAAAAACACACCACCCTATCAAAAAATTGTTTGTTACAGGGATACTTTAAATATGATAACGGCTTCTATAAACAAACTTTAGGAATAGCCATGGGTTCACCTCTCGCAGCCCTCATAGAAAACCTTGTTATGGAACACATAGAAACAAGCGTACTCAACACTTTAGATATTAAACCTGTTTTTTTTTCAAGAGTTACGTAGATGACATAATCACTTGCATGCCAACAAAAAAACAACAATATCTCCTAAACAAATTCAACTCTTTCATGACCGAATACACTTTACAATGGAAACCGAAACTAACAGATATATAAACTTCCTCGATATAAATATCCCGCATGATGATCAGGGTTACATTTACACCAAATGGTACAACAAACTACATTCTTCAGATACACTCAATATGTTTCAAATGCTCCATATTTATACAAAAAAAGTGTTATAAATAACCTAACCGATCGAGTCATAAAACTATCACACACTAAATTCAGAAAAACCAATATCAAAAAAGTTTAAACCATATTAAGAGAAAACCAGTATCCCACACAATTTATAAATCAAACAATAAAAGAACGTGTCCACAAAATATACAATAACAATTCAAATACGCATAACAAAGAAACCCAAAACTATATCACCATACCATACGTTCACAATCTTTCGGAAAAAATTAACGACTCCTTAAAACAATACAATATAAAAACATCCTACAAACTCAATAAAACACTGACGAAATTTTATTCAAACCGCAAACCAAAATTAGAGAACAACAAGAAGACCTACACCGTATAGAGAATCCCTTGCAATGATTGCAATGGATGCTACATAGGACAAACCAAACAATACCTCAAGAAACGGTTACAAGCCCACAAATATTCTAAAACCGATAAAAGGAACAAGATTCTGAAACATGTATGGATGGAGAAATAAGAAATAAGAAAGAAATTTGAAAAAGGCATTGTATGTCGAAACATGTAAGATTGTTTCAAATATATACATATTGAAGTAAAACCAGACCTTAAATCGCCAACTAATTGAATCTACTATATATATATATATATATATATATATATATATATATATATATAGTTAATGTAAAGTCCCTGGAATTGCGGTCGTTTTTTTTTAAATAAAAATCAAGGTTTTATTCGAGACGTTTCGGTTGAATAAATTCAGCCTTATTAATTCGATTTTATCGAGTGCAATAATGCAAAGAACACGTAACACTGGTTTACATAGTTGATTAATAGAATTATCTACTTACTTAGTAATGAAGTCCTGAGTGTCAACAAGTATCATGATAAAAATAATTGCAATTTAAGTTGCCTAATTCAAGACCTTGACATTGTTATAGTAACTCATAATAAAACATATAAAATTAACATCAACGGTTTTAGTTTAATTAATTGGTAGAATACATTTTCAAGTAATAAATAATATTACGTAACTATAATTTTAATGTCAATCTTAGCTATATACGATCAAATTTGAAAGAAACATTAGATTTATATTTTTTAGGTTAAAGGTGAAACAAAGCTACCTGAATAGCGCCAAATTCGAACGTATTTGTGATTCTGTGGTAACCGGATGCTTACTTGAGCTTGCTAACGGAATATGGCTGGTATTTAGGTTTCCTTGGGCTGGGAAGATATTCTGGGAGAATATTCCTTGGTTAGGCTGGATATATCCTTGGAAAAGCAGGAAATATTGTTCAAATGGTGGGTTATTTTAATTAAATTTTATTTAGAACTTTATGTTGAAATATTTCTTCTTGATTTTAGAAATTTTGTTGAATTTTTGATTGCTGAACTAAGCAATGTGACTATGGAAACAACAGTAAAATAATATTTCTTTTTAGAAATCGGATATATCACGAGACGGACAAGAAAACTCTTTCAAATATAACCAGCATTTCAAAAGGTTTACTATGACGATTTAAGTGTTCTTGTATTATTAATTTTTCTTTCTCAATTTCCATAAATATAAACGAAAGTTTAATTATATTATGCGGTGGATATTTTTTAATTATGTTTTTGAATATTACCAAATCAATCATTCGGTTTTTGAATGAGAAATGTCACGTGTTCCTTGCTATATAGACTTATACAAGTGTCAACCAATAGTTTGTATACATCAGTACAAAATATTGGTAGGTACATCATTTTTTTAATCATAGTTGGTTTTTAGAATTATTGATTTGACGTACTAATTAAACTAGTGAGCAAATAAAATAAAAACATTAATTAAAATACAATAAATTCTCGATTTTATAATAAAAAAACTAATTTAGACCTTAGACTGTTTTGTTACATATTTCTCCTTAAATTACTTAAATATATTATATATTAAAATCCTTTGTATATATGTATATAACAAGTGTTCATTTGAAAAGTCAATCTAGGCTACTTTGAAATTTTGATAGAATAAGACGCAAATATATTAGTATGTGTTTGTTGTTCCGTAAACGTAAATCCAAATGACACTTGATAATGTCAATCACAAATATCAGTTAGTGCATAAAATAATCGTGCGTCGATTCTGGTTTAAATAAATTGCTTCTCAATTTTAAAATGGCTTTCACTTTAGAACATAAAATTTTTTTAGTACAGGCTTATTTTCGAAGTGGTAATAAAATTGATGGTTTATGGGTTTATTCAGTTCAAGATTGCATGGTAGAATTTCAAGTTGAGTTTCCACATTTTGTAATAGATTATATACAATTTAAGAATATTTTGGATAGAACTTTAAAACTTTTTTCTGAAACTGGTAGTCTCTTACGAAAATCAGGCAGCGGAGCAGTTAAGAAACGTACACCTCAAGTTGTTAATCGTGTTGAAGAAATAATGGAAAATGAACCACAAACATCTGTTCGACATTTGAGTCAACAAATAAACCTTTCTGTTGGTACAACTCACAAGTTATTAAAAAAAGATATGCAACTTTATCCATACCGTGTCACAGCAGTACAAGAATTGTTAGAAATTGATTACCCACGTAGACTACAGTTTTGGAATTGGTTTGTAAATATGAACAATAATGGAGAACTTTCGCAAAGAGTCATCTTTACTGATGAAGCATGGTTTTATAAAACGGGATACCTAAATTCACAAAATACAAGAATTTGGAGTAGTGAAAATCCACATGTAATTAATGAAGAATCGCTACATCCAGAGAAAATTGGTGTTTGGGCAGCGATAAGCCAAAGGTGAATCATTGGACCAATATCTTTTCAGGGAACGTTAACTGCTCAAAGGTACCGTACGGAAATTTTACAACCATTTGTCAATGATGAACTACAAAATGCATATTTCCAACAAGACGTTGTAACTGTACTGCAGAATCTTTGAATTATTTAAGAGAATTTTTTGATGAGCGTATAATTAGTCGAAATACTGAAATTGCCTGGCCTGCACGTTCATGCGATTTAACACCTAGCGACTTCTTTTTGTGGCCTTATTTAAAAAATAACATATTTCGAACACCTATATTGAATTTGAATGATATGCTACAGAGAATCGAACAGAAATGCATGGAAATTAATAACAATCCAGTAATGTTGCAGAATATCATCAGAAATTTTGAACGGAGGCTTTTAAAGTGCATTGATCTTGAAGGACAACATTTTCAACATTTGTTATAGTTTTCAATAAATACCTATTATTCGCTATTTATTTGTGTCAAAATATACCACTTCGTAGGTTAAGTAGTAAATTTTAATTTACGACATACTTCAAAATGTTCTCAGTAAATCACATGCTACTAGATTGACTTTTCAAATGAACACTTGTTATATATTAGGGGGGGTCAATTTTTTTTTCGATAAAGCGTATAGCAAGAAAGAAATCTATAGGTGACTCTGAGTAATAGGCGCGGCTCGTGATGACGTATTTTGGTTTGCAGTACAATGATACGAGTGCCTCGCGTGTTTTCGGTGTTTACTAAGCAAACGTTACAGTTAGTACACGAGAATACACGAAGCACTCGGATCATTGTTCTGCACATCCAAATACGTCATTACGAGCCGCGCCTGCCTGAGTAACTGTTTTGCTTGGTAAATACTACAAAAAAATAAAAAATAGAAACAAAACAAAAGAATTTAGAGCATTCCTAGATTCAACGAACGAATTGTTTTATATTGTTAAACGTAATTGTTAAAAACAACAAAATGCTCGTGTGGTTTGATTCCACAACATCTAAACGAATTAATTATGGACCAACATAACGATAGAAAATTGCCAACAACTGAATATATGGCAGACGTTTTAGAAGAAGTATCCACAATAATATCAAGAATTCCAACGGGAAGTGAACCAACATACATCAATAACATGTGGATATAGTTGAAAATGAAGAAGTTGCAGAAGTATCTACTCCAATGAAACCAGGGCATTAAACTAAAAAAATACGACACTTTGAATTTTGATATGATGTGTGATTAATTTGGTGTTTCAGATAGGATGGCTTTTTATTTTTTGGTAACAGCTCTTTACGAACACATAAATTTCAGAGGATAGCTAAAGCTAAAGTAGCTAGAGAAAAAATTAAATTTATGGATGAGTTTGATGAACCACTAATAACTGATGCACAAATACTGATGCACATTCAAAGAACAGAAAGACGTACTAGTTTTTCCAAACGCGTCATAGAAACGAACCGTGAAGGGGTTACAACAGTAACAATAGAAAGTCGTAAAAAAATACCTCGAATGGAAAACAAAAAAGCTTTTAAAAATAGTAATGAAACAGACGAAAATTTAGGCGAGGAAACGATGGTACATAATAGGCCATGCACTCGATCGCAGCACATTTAACCGCCAACTTGTTCCAGATGAAAACGAATGAGATTTCCTTGAAACGTCGAGATAGAGATTCTTCTCAGAACCAAATCCACACGCGGAACTATACCCAAGAAACCACTTCGATATTTTACATATATATATATATATATCCGGGTTTTTCTTTTGCCATTACACATAGTTAGAATGCGTTTACTGACTTATTTTCATTTCCAATTACACATAGGCATAAATATATGGTAGCATTTAGTATGCAACCAGTTATACACCAGTAACACTTTCAAACTGCCAAAAATTTCGTTTTTCGTTCTTACTTAAATCTTAAATTAAATACATTTTATTGAAAAATACATAATTTAAAACAGTTAATTATCGCAATAGGCGTATGACTTGTGCGAAGATAATTTTAAATATCTTTAACAAATTCAAAGAAGATGGATAAAATTTCGTTAAGGTTGAAATACCTACATCAAAAATAGTAAAATTAGTGTATCAAAAAAGGGAGAAAATATAACAAAAAAGTACAAATAGATTTTACCACATAATGAAATTGTAGAACGTCCTCACATTACTTCTAATGAATTACCGAACGTAACGCACGCATTGGAGCCATTTCAGTAACACGATAAAAACAAATAACACGTCGTGGTAGCTTACGAATAAGTGGTTTTATAAAATGGAGAAATTTATCTTAAAAAGCAGCAGTGGGAAATTCTTGTAGTTAATAAATACGTTACTATTTTTTTGATAATCACAATATCCTTTAGTCTGTACAATTATTTGACAACATCACTACTGGAATTAAAAAGTGAGAAAGGGAAGACACTATGCAACAAACTTTTGGAATCTGTTAAAGCTAGGCTATTTTCATATGAAGGAGGATCAGTTACTAGAGTAGCAACTGTTTGAGAACCTCGGTTTAAAGAGAAAGTTTTCGTAGTACTGAAAATGCTACCGGAGTTACTTCTTTCCTGGATAAAGAAATGTTTAATATTATGTATTATTGAAATAGATCCTGAAAAAAAGAACAAATGCCTGTAATCGAAACAGACATTAGTCCCATCAAAGCTTTCATTATTTGGATTTTTGCAAGAAAGAAAAAGAGAAAGTAAAATCAATTACAGCCGATGTAATAATAACTATAAGGCAATACCTCGAAAGCTCAAATTCAAATCATGACGTAGATCCTATTTTATTTTGGAAGGTGAGTTTTAAGAAAAAAGGGTAATTACATTTTTTATTTGTATTTTCTTTTGGGTAATAGAAATGGAGCTGTAACCCTTAAAACAATGTGCTAGGAAATACTTCTGTATTGCAGCAAGTTCAGCAGAAAGTGAGAGTGTATAGTACAGCTCGTTTAATAATAGAGCAAAGGTGTGCAAGACTAAAACCGAAATATGTTAATATGATATTGTTTATAAATAACAATTTTAAAAATATTAACATGTAAACTAAGTATTTATTTTATTAAAATTACACTCAACCTTTTCCTATTAGGTAAAGATATCACACAATGAGTTTCATTTTACTATATTTTCTAACTATTAATGGTATGAATGTTTAAGCATTCAAAGGGAAAGTATTTAGATTGCCATTCAGAATGTACATGAAACTCTTTAAATCTATTTCAAAATTTAAAATTTATCACGAAAGTATTCTAGAATCTAGTTTGGCAATAATACTTATACTGGCAACAGTGGGTAATACCAACGGAAATAAAGCCACAAAAAATTAGATTATGTTTTTAGAAAAGAGAAAATCTCGGTTTGAATGAAAAAATTAATTTATTCTAACGATTAATTAAGATAAACAAAACAATATAACAAAAGCGTTTATAGCAAGTTTTCGAAATGTCCTCCTTGTCTTCCAAGGCAATAAGCAAGGCGATTTTGAAAGCAACGAAGGGTATCCCGAATAAATTCTGGATTTATTCTGTAAAAGGTCCTATGCCCTAGGTATGCAGAATCGCCGTGTAAGGTGGGTAGGATGGATCGTCCATGTAAGGTCCTATGTGCCTGGAGGATCGGCATGTAAGGTGGGCCGTTTGGGCGGCCACATTGTGTTGCAGGTTCGAGGCGGAATAATGAACTAAATGATACACACTCGAAGTTCGGGTAACATTCTATTATTAACTCAATGCTTACAAACTGAATAACAATACTATTTACAAGATGTACATATTATACTTGGTTCAACTCAGACAGGGCAGAGCGTGGTTATTAAGATGTAACACAGTTCGTACCACTGACTGGTTGTCACTCTCCCTATGACTTAAACTATCGTCTATATATACTAGAGAAGATCCTTGTCTTACTTGTAATTTGTTTCTAGAACAAATGTATAACCCTGATGCATAGTCTTGTGTATGCAACAAATACGGAGTAAGGTCGTGTTTAGATAACACGTTAATGTTTTGTATTAAAAGCGAGGCTGTCGCCTTGCAAAGTGTTACGCATACACATGACCGTATATCGAGTTATAACAATTCCATCACATGCAGTAAGTATACGTTCTTTCAATTCATCCAAGTTATGAATTTGTACGTTATTATAAATTTTACTTTTTAGGTAACCCCAAGGAAAGAAATATCATTTGGAGATAAATCAGCTGATCTTGGGGGCCATGGTATGGGGCCAAACCTGCCACCGTCTTTGAAATGTGTTACTTAAAAAATTCCTGACGGCGTAAGTATAATGTGGCGGAGCCCCATCCATTTGGAACCAAAGTTTATCAACATTTAGTATCTCAAAAAAATGGGCCAGTAAGTCTATTGCTTATTATTCCAATCCTGACATTGACTTTTTGAGGGTACTGCGTTCGGGTTAGGTTTTGGGCATGAGGATTTGTACGGGATAAATACCTAATAGATTAATGGAAAGAAAATTTAGTATTTTTCAATGGATAAATGTAGGATACAAACCGGAAATTCTGAGAGTTGACTTCACCATTTATGGTAAATGTAGCTTCATCAGTAAAAATTATTTGATTTAAAATTGCTTCGTTTTCATTTAACATATTAAATATTCTTTCACAAAAATCAGTTCGTTTTACTTTATCTTCCTTGAAAAGCTCCTGATGGTTTGATACCTTGTATGGCTTATATTTAAATTCTTTCAGGGTTCTGTATACCGAACTGTACGATACTCCAAAATGCCTGGCGACATCTAAAAGCTATCTTCCAGACCGTTCTTCTACATAGCACAGGATATTCAGCTTCATGTCTTCTGTTAACACATGATTGATTTTATTTTTGTTTGTGTGTGAATTTAGAAGACAACCATCTTCTTTGAATCTATTATAAATATTTAAAATTGTCTTTGCACAAGGTATAGGCCTAGAATAATTAATGGAAAACATGTCTCTGACTGTCCTGTTATTCTTCTGATACCACATTACCATTGAAACTTTTTCGTCTTTGCTATACGTATCCATGATTTAAATAAATTATCTATTTTTCAATAAAATATATTTAATTTAAGATTTTTGTAATGAATAAAATTGAGAAATATGACATTAAAAAATTTTTATTTTCACAACCTAATTCTTTGTGGTTTTACTTTATTTAGTATTACCCACTGTTGCCAGTATAAGTATTATTTCTAAACTAGATTCTAGAATACTTTCGCGATAAATTTTAAGTTTTGAAATAGATTTAAAGAGTTTCATGTACATTCTATATGGCAATCTAAATAATTTCCCTTTGAATGCTTAAACATTCATATCTTCAATAGTTAGAAAGTAGAGTAAGATGAAACACATTGAGTTATATCCTTAGCTAATAAGAAAAGTTTCGGTGTAGTTTTAATAAAATAAATACTTAGTTTACTTATTAATATTTTTATTTATGAACAAAATTATATTTAGATTTTTCGGTTTTAGTCTTGCACACCTTTGTTCTATTATTAAACGAGCTGTACTATACATTATCACTTTCTGCTGAACTCGCTCGAATACAGAAGTATTTCCTAGTACATTGTTTTAAGGGTTTCAGCTCCATTCTTGTTACTTAAAAGAAAATCCATATAAACATTGTATTTACCCGTTTTTCTTAAAATTTACCTTCCAAAATAAAAGAGGATCTACGTCTTGATTTGAATTTGGCCTTTCGAAGTATTGCCCTATAGTTATTATTACATCGGCTGTAATTGATTTTACTTTTTCTTCTTGCAAAAATCCAAATAATGAAAGCTTTGATTTGGACTAATGTCTGTTTCGATTACAGGCATTTGTTCTTTTTTTTCAGGATCTACTTTAATAATACATAATATTAAATATTTCTTGATCTAGAAAAGAAGTAACTCCGGTAGCATTTTCAGTACAACGAAAACTTTATCTTTAAATCGACGTTCTCAAACAGTTGCTACTCTAGTAACTGATCCTCCTTTATATGAAAATAACGTAGTAGTGATGCTGTCAAATAATTGTGCAGTCCAAATGTTAATGTGATTATTAAAGAAATAGGACATATTTATTACCTACAAGAATTTTTGTTATATTTTCTACCTTTTGTGATACACTAATTCTACTATTTTAGATATAGGTATTTCAACCTTAGAGAAATACTATCCATCTTCTTTGAATTTGTTAAAAATATTTTAAATTATCTTCGCACAAGTTATACGCCTGTTGGGATAATTAACTGTTTTAAATTATGTATTTTTCAATAAAATGTATTTAATTTAAGATTTAACATAAACGAAAAACAGAAATTTTTGACAGTTTTAACATGTGTATAACTGGTTGCCTACGCCACCATATATATATTCCGATGTGTAATTGGGAATGAAAATAAGTCAATGCATTACTTATGTGTAATTACAAAAGAAAAACCCGGTATATTAACGTCGTCTATTTAATCCATTTTCTTTTATTAATAAAATACAATAACCGCTATTATTAACAGATATTAAAATAATATAGGGAGAATAATACCCACTGATGTGTCTCTACTCCAATATACAATTCCGTTTTAAAGTTCTTTTTTTATTTAAAAAAAGCACTGTAGCTTATGTACACGTGGGTTAGCTACACAACACTATATTAATAATATAAGGTTCAGGAGGGTATAATGGATCAAGTCGTGCTAGTCTTCTGTTATTTTGAGCAATGAGAAGGTTAGTCGCCAGTGTGTTCGGTTGTATTTTTAACTTGTCTAAATATTTGTAGCTCATAGCTGTGATAGTTTCCTTAACTGTAGGTATGCTTAGATCGCGGTGTATTACTTTGTTAGTAACATACCAAGGAGTATTACAAGTATGACAAAACACTTTGGACTGCAACCGTTATATCTTGTTTGTATTTGACTCACTGGCTGTAACCCAAACTGGACTTCCATATAGCCACATAGGTCTTATCATTGACATTAGATAAGCACTTTATTTTTCATGATGAGGTGCGATTTATAATTCATAAAACCATACATTTAGTAAGGTCGCAATGTTATGAATTTAGTTAAGTTACGTTTTCAGTGAAGTTGTTAATATTGCTGTTTTACGCTTAAGCTCGTAATTTAACATAAGCTATTATTGATTGAGACATAGTTTTGTCTTTATGTCTGTAAGTGAGCTCTTGTTATTAATTCTAATTTTTATATTCTAATAAATATAAACAAGTACTTTGTGATACTGCTATTTATATCGCATTTTCTTACAAAGCTCCCTAACCAATGAGGATAATTTAGGTCCGCTTTAATTAATACATTCGGACATTTTTCATGTGAAGTTTTGTATATACATTCATTCATATTTAACAAGGGTTGCTTTCCTAAAGGCCTACTAAATCTAAATTACGGTTATATTAATTTATTTTCCATTTACGTATTCCAGCGAGAAAAATTTAAAAAGAATTAAAACAAAAAAACATATTTAAACAAAAAATAATTAAGTTTGGAAACAGGCTGTAAAGAAGAAGTTACTGTTATATAATAGGAATAATTTGAGGACAATCTTTTTCGAATTTCGTTGCCAACATTTACGAATTATATATATATAATTAGATATTATATAACTCGAAATTCTTTTTATCTTTCGGTGTCGGACTACTCATATCTTTTACTTGTGTACAAATTTCAATTTCTTATTTTTGCGCCAATTTTATTTCAGTATTCCTGCATGTATTTCTTTTTTCTGAAATTCAGCTTCCCACACATTTTTCACTGATATATTTTCCCTGTTTTATATAAAGTATTACTGCCAATTTAACTATATTTTGTTAAATAGTTAATTGACGAAGGAGATACTTGATGAAAGTTCATTATAACGAAGACATAAATAATTAAACTTCTAGTTTCAAAAATTCTTTTATTGTAAATACACCACAATATTGTTTCGCCATACAATGGCTTCATCAGGTGGATGAAATACTGAATATGTACAATACAAGTTTGAATATTTATGTAAAAATTATTGGGGAAAATGGTGGTAGCAAAATTTTACAATCTTAAATTTGGTAGAGGGGAGTTGTTTAAATCTAGTCGGTCATTTAAAGCTAATCCTAAACTATTGTAACTATTAATTTCTAAGTTTTGAAATCTATATTAAATCTATGATTGATTCACATTCAAGAAACAAGTAAAAAACTTAACTTAGAAATTAATAGATACAACATGTATTGTACATATTCAGTATTTCATCCACCTGATGAAGCCATTGTATGGCGAAACAATATTGTAGTGTTTTTACAATAAAAGAATTTTTGAAACTAGAAGTTTAATTACTTATTTCTTAGCGTTATATTTCGTTTAGTGTAGGTTTTTGGAGCCGTATCCGATTGATCTTTAGAAAACTCATTGGTTTAATCAAAGGTTAAATTATGTTTTTTTAGGTATTGTCGCCAGCCTCTTTTTTAGAAAGAGTGTCTTTAGAAAATTTCTGGAGAAACTGGTAGCACGATCACCGAATGTCAAGGAACAACAATTCGATTGCTGCTGGACTATCTTTTGTTATGCAGATTCTATTTCGAGCTCTTCCCTTATTACTGAATTTCATAACGTCTTTCACTTTTTGTAAAACATCATATATTTGCGTTGAAGTAAATAAAAGAAAAAAAACGTTAAGGACGGGAAAATAAATCTATACCTATCGCCAGCCTCTTTTTTAGAAAGAGTGTATTTAGAAAATTTCTGGAGAAACTGGTAGCACGATCACCGAATGTCAAGGAACAACAATTCGATTGCTGCTGGACTATCTTTTGTTATGCAGATTCTATTTCGAGCTCTTCCCTTATTACTGAATTTCATAACGTCTTTCACTTTTTGTAAAACATCATATATTTGCGTTGAAGTAAATAAAAGAAAAAAAACGTTAAGAACGGGAAAATAAATCTATACCTATCGCCAGCCTCTTTTTTAGAAAGAGTGTCTTTAGAAAATTTCTGGAGAAACTGGCAGCACGATCACCGAATGTCAAGGAACAACAATTCGATTGCTGCTGGACTATCTTTTGTTATGCAGATTCTATTTCGAGCTCTTCCCTTATTACTGAATTTCATAACGTCTTTCACTTTTTGTAAAACATCATATATTTGCGTTGAAGTAAATAAAAGAAAAAAAACGTTAAGAACGGGGAAATGAATCTATACCTATACACCATAGAATTGGATAATATATGGAAAATCTTAAAAGAAAGATATGTTTGAGAAAATATGATAATATGCATAAACAGTTTATATAAAAGCACATTCAATTATGTACAAATGAGAAAACAACAATAGAAAACGAGTAATATGGGTTTCGGATACCTATAACTTATCTTGTTGGTAGATAAAGTTTTTAAAGCAAGTAAAAGGTACCGGATATAGAAAACTGGACAATTAGACAATTAGAAAAAGTAAATATTAAAATAAACATAGATAAAGCAAAGACTATGATAACACCGCACAAAAAACAGATCTTTTTTGTTACATGACATTTTTCAAGTGTTCTTTGCACACGTCACGTCAATTATTCTGAATCTGCCTCCAGATACCTTCTAGCAGCTCGAGTTGTTGACATATAGGTACCTGCTCAAAATTTATTAACTAGTGGAGTACGGTTATCATTAGCGTTAGTAGTTAACTACTTTTTGTGTATTTGTTGTGATGTTCTCGTCAAGAAACATCTGAAAGCCGTGGATTCCTTGTTTGCGGTAAAAAAACTGTGTGGAGTCTTTGCGTTTATCGGTATAAAGCTCCAATGATCTGGCGTGAAACATCAAATCATCAAAATGACTGTCATTTTTGTGTTGTAAAGGTCATAGGAATTAACTGCAAAAATCATTCAAGTGAATTTATCTGTGCGCCATTTCAACGACTTGGTACGGGATCTTGGTTTGTCTAAAACTGCATCGGAACTTCTAGCCTCTTGATTTAAAGAAACAAATCTACTGACAAAAGAAACAAGTATCTCTTATTACCGCACAAGGGAAAAGAAATCACCTCCGTTCTTTTCTTAAAGGATTTATTTATTTCGTATGAGAAGCGAAATAGATATTTAGATACTAGTGTATAAATAACTTTTATGACAAAAAGGGGCTCAAAATATTAATTTATACACTAACATCTAATTTTTTACATCAATCCAGAGCTGTAGGAGTTGTTTTGCTCAGCTCGTGGATACCACCAGGGATACACGAGCTGATAGTAAATGCTTCTGGGGCATTTACTATATAGGCCATTCTTTGTTCCAGATTTTTGCAGTCGCAAAGGCTATTATATGTTATTTTCCATTTATACAGTTTTGAGTTGCACCTTACCTGTGCGGAACCTATTTAATTGAGACCATTATCTACGTGGGAGAGTTACGCCCGGCAGAGATTCTGAAGAATTATAAATTAAATCTCTATTCCTCAATTCAGGATGCTGTTAGAGGAAGGCTATACAGCAATTATTCACATTGATGGGATACTGAACGGCCAAATCGGTCTCCTAGATTTCAGTCAGGTCCTGGTGATGCTCTCCAAATCATAGATAATGGGAAGATTAATGTTGTTGGAAATCTTAGCCCATTCTTAGCCAATATTAGAAAGAATCGGTAACCAGAAACTAGGAATGGATTTCAGTACCGATTGAATCGTTAAGTTGAATATCTACTAGTTTTGTGTGGGAGCTTCGATAC
The DNA here is from genome assembly GCA_935421215.2 of Melolontha melolontha. Classification (NCBI taxonomy): domain Eukaryota; kingdom Metazoa; phylum Arthropoda; class Insecta; order Coleoptera; family Scarabaeidae; genus Melolontha; species Melolontha melolontha. The sequence continues at coordinate 95,587,967 of OW285238.1, read as the reverse complement.
TAAACAGCAGCACAGTATTCAGCAGGAGAGTAAGCCAGCGCATTGGTTGCCGTTCACGAGGTTTCCCTATTCGCTCCCCATAAACACAGGATTTAGCCCAGATTTTTATGATGGGATTGTAGTCAATCCAACTACCACATGATTTTTTTGGGTTTGATTGTAAATAGCGTTTCCTATAACATTCGTTTAAAGTTTGCAAATCTTCACCAGAATTTAGAGAATGGAGGGTTCTCTAAATTCTTAGTTTGGGACCATAAAGTCAAGTCATCTGCATATAAAAATTTTGGTGATTTTGTGTCTGAAGGGATGATTTTATATTTTGCGATGATATTTCTGGTTTAATGGCTGTAATGGCCTTAAATAAGTATGACTCAAAACGAATGGCGTTTATTTATACACTTCTCAAAACGCAGTATTGAATGTGTACTCTTGAATAACGACAATAAGCTAGGTTCTTTGCCTACTGCACATTCGACCAAAGTAAAAGAATAATAGCCTACTGTAGTTTTAGTTTTGGACAAAAATAAATACACGGAACATAGATAGATTATCTATGTAGATCTGAAGGTGGTTACTTTTAAGCCAACAAAGTGGTTATACAAAATATTTCGGTTTTATGTACTTATAGGACAGCAGAGCTGAAGCGCAGCACTGGAATAAGAAATATTGGCCTTCAAGAGAGGCTCTAATTCTGGGCATTAAGCCTGGCTTAATATTGTAAATGCTTCACTAGTGCTCAGAGACCGCATAATTTTGCCACCTTTACCTATCAAATTAGTTTATGAAAGACGGAAAATGCTTTCAACATATATCAACAACGTCTCCAAAACAAAGCAATCAAAATTTAAAAGCAGAATTTTTAACGCTAACAGAACAAATGTGCCTGAAACGAGTTCCTTTGGATAGTTAAAAATTTCTTGAGGAATAAAAAGTCTACCGACTATTCTGAACACGTTGAGCAGCTACAACTGCACTTCCAGCGAATTGGATGAAACATGAGTATTAAACTATACTACTTCAACAGCCATCTTTACCGTTTTCCAGGAAATCTTGGTGAGTTAAGCAAATGTGCGTAAATTGAAAGCGAACGTGTATATATTTTGTATATTTTATTTGTATATTATTATGTAATTTTTTTTTAGGTAATATTTTGTTTTAGCTCGCGCGTAGTTGTGTTGATTTTTGATCTCCCACCCTTCATGCCGTCGTAGAGCCGTTGGTCTAGTCTCTACACATTTTCTCCCCACGCTTCCAACACTCTGTCGTCACCGATATTTTTGTATAAAAGGCTCTGTTTTCAAAGAGAAAAGGGTTAAAAGACGCGCAGAGGATAACGATATCCAATTAGCCGCGAAAAAAATCAAAAATTAGCAGATAAACAGAGATCAACACAAACATACACAACCCCGGGTAATGAAATTGGAGTGGAAATGGAGGCAACTCCGACCACCAAACAAACTCAAAAGGACTCATATAAAAGAGAAAAGGAATTCAGTCTGTTCGGCTTTTATTAAATTGCCTTTCCAACTGGGCTAGAGCTACCCTTCCCTTGTTGAACTGTATAACCATTAGCAGTGTTGCATTAATGTAGCTAAGTGTTATAATAACCGCCCCTTTTGAATTGTACAACCTTTAGCACCGTTGCATTAATGTAGCTAAGTGTTATAATACTATTAGTATAAGAGATAACCGCCTCTTTTGAACTGTATAACCCTTAGCAGCGTTGCATTAATGTAGCTAAGTCTTATAATACTATTAGTATAAGGGATAACCGCCCCTTTTGAACTGTATAACTATTAGCAGCGTTGAATTAATGTAGCTAAGTGTTATAGTACTATTAGCATAAGGGATAACCGCCCCTTTTGTACTGAATAACTATTAGCAGCGTTGCATTAATGTAGCTAAGGGTTGTAATGCTAATAGTATAAGGGATATCCGCCCCTTTGAACTGAAATTCATGCCTGACAGTATTATAACAACACTGTGTCATTTTTTTTCTTTTATTATTCCAAACAGCGTGAGTCTAACATCCGTTAGCGAAAAGAGCTATTGTCAAAAACGTTTTAAGGTCCCGTAGGGCACAGATCGTACCTAGAAACGACTCTTTTATTCGAGTAATCCGTTCCGTATACTGCCAGGACAATAAACTGATCGCAAAGGGTAAGCTCTACTTAAAAGTTGTTACTGAATTCATACCGTATAATATAATAGATATTTTGTATTCTACATGAAATTTCATCCCATTCTTTTTTATTTCCGTAATTGTTAATAGAAACAAACTTAATTAAACACGACCAATCGAGCTATTTAATTTCTTTTTTGACAAAAATTAGTTTTTCTTTAACTGTAGTTTTCTTTTTATTAGCATATTCAAAACTAGCGACAAAAGGAAACGAATATTGTTTTATGTATGTTGTTAAATACAAGTATTCCAATATAATAGAAAATATAATTCTATTATGAATTATAGATAACGTGTGTGGTCGTTATGATAATATATTTTCGATTAATAAGTAATATTTTTAGCGTGGTAAATTTATAAAACAAGTAAAATCAAGAGCAAAGAAAATCCTTACCTATAGCGTATTGAAAACAAGTATAAGTTTTCCTGTTTTTTTATGTATTAACTTTCATATTTAGTTTTTTTTTCTTTACGCAAGTCAATAGTTTTTTCCGTATTCTTTGCTCTTAGGTTTATTCCCGTATTTATGTATAAATTGTATTACTGTGTCAAGGTTATATGATACCTGGCACTAGGAAGTTTATTTCATTAATATGATGTTTGAGAAAGAATAACCTCTGTAAATAAATGTATGTATGAATAAAACCAGAGACGTATATCATTAAATGCGATTGATAAATACACTTAATGATAAATATTCTTTTGTAATATTTCACGAATCGTGCTTATTTTTTTACCATATTTAGATAAAAATGTATATACCGATAGGTCCAACTCGCAACGGGCCATAGGGAACAATATACATACGTATGGAACGTAATGCGATTTGGCAACGTGTGTACGATGCCTATATTGAGTGACTTTCTTAAAATTTAAATTTATTTTGCAGAATTATTGATTTTTTTACTTTTATCTTTTAGAAAACGTTATTGTTTTTTTATTACTTAAAATTACTTTATATGAAAAATAGTATACCATAAAAGTGTAAACAAAGACAGTATACATTGAAACGAATATTCATTCAATTGTATTGTCATGAAATTGAATTTGTCAATCGTTGTTAAATTTGTTAGAATGAATAGATATTTATATTTATCCGAAAATACTAATACTTAAAGCAAACAAATTCCATTTCTTCCTGCATATTGATTATGCAGCTGATGCTTTGGTAATATGCTCATATTTGTATTATTTCAACTTATACTTCGGTCGATACATATCGACTTCCTTCAAACCAGGAGGAAGCTACAGTTGTAATTAAACTATATTTCCTTTTTTTTTATTACCTACGGATATTCACAATTCCAAAATACGTTACAATGTTGCTTATTTTAGATTGTAATTAGCTGAATGCTGTCGCAATACTGATCTCTGCATTTTTAAAAATGCCAGAATAAAATTAACCCCTGCCCTTATTATAATTTTACAAAGGAACAGACACGTACTTCAATTTCTACGAAAAACTAAGCCTACAGTTCATGTATAATACAGTGATAATGAAGACTGGAGCGTTTGTCGACCTACGAAGTTGTACTTTACTTGTTTATTGTTAATAAAAGGCTGATGGAAATATTACGTGAGATTTTGGTATCTGTATTATAATAACATCACGATAATAGTAGAAATACAAATATGAGCATATTACGAAAGCATCAGCTGCATAATCAATATGTATATCAATATATATATATATATCAATATATATATATATATACATATATATGGTAAACCTAATCAGTAGGCGATTAAAGGTCTGTATATTACTTCAAAATATATGTATTTAAAAAACTCTACATGTTTCGGCTATACGCCTTTATCAAGAGAATACAAAATATAAATGGCAGGATATAAATGTCACTTGACATTTATATCCTGTCATTTATATTTTGTATTCTCTTGATAAAGGCATATAGCCGAAACATGTAGAGTTTTTTAAATACATATATTTTGAAGTAATATACAGACCTTTAATCGCCTACTGATTAGGTTTACCATATATATGTATATATATATATATATATATATATATACATATACCGTCTGGAAAAGTAGTAAGTGAACAGCGGAGACGTGAACGATACCCCACCAGTACACTAGATAAGAGAGAAGGGAGGCACCATACCAGGCACCAGGCGTGTCTGTGCCCAGTCTGATCAGATACGTTGACGATGGATACGATAGAAATACGAGTAGATACGCAATACGTATGTGTATACCACACTTACTTCTGACCTATCCCTATTGCTTATTCAATCAAATGCTACACTATACATTGAATAAACACATCGGGGAATTAAAGTTGGCGGGGACGCGTCTTGCGCAGCAGTGTCGTTAACTTACCACGTTTACAGACGCTATATACAAACTGTATCTCATTTGCGATACACTTACATATCAAAAGGATATTATAAATGTTGCTGAGCTTGTACATGAATGTTTTGAACAGATTCTTTAGATAAACGAAATCGTTTTCTAAACGTCCTTACATCCATTGTATCAAAATAATTTACCCTCTGATCACTTTGGTGAGGAATACCATTCTGAATAAAATCTAAAGCGTTTAAATCATCGGGATCAGGTTCTTCAGTGCTAAATTTTCCTTTAAGTTCATATTTTATTATTATAACACTAGGTAGGTATACTATACTTTAGATATGATTTGAAATATCTAATTGACAGATTTTAACAAGCAGAATAGCGCATGCGTTTGTTTTAAACCATACCTCCACTGGGGATAAAGATTAACTATGAATTAAAACGTTCAGCTTTAGTTAATGCATTGGTGCAACGAAATTTCTCAGTTAATTATGATTAAATTTTAACTACACCTTAATTACGACTGGCACAAACGGCCGTGAGCACTAGTGGATAATAGTAACAGAATGGACTGACCAAATGGGCCACAATATTTGTGTAAATTCTCACATTCTAAAGACATTGTAACATAATATTAATCTTTTTGTATTTATATATACCGATGTTATATTGTAACCTGCTCTAGTAGGTAAGTACCTAACGAAACCACTATGTTGGCGAAACAAATGTCGTTTTACGAATAAATATTAATAAATTCTATTTTAATATTATTGATTTTTTTACTTTTATCTTTTAGAAAACGTTATTGTTTTTTTATTACTTAAAATTACTTTATATGAAAAATAGTATACCATAAAAGTGTAAACAAAGACAGTATACATTGAAACGAATATTCATTCAATTGTATTGTCATGAAATTGAATTTGTCAATCGTTGTTAAATTTGTTAGAATGAATAGATATTTATATTTATCCGAAAATACTAATACTTAAAGCAAACAAATTCCATTTCTTCCTGCATATTGATTATGCAGCTGATGCTTTGGTAATATGCTCATATTTGTATTATTTCAACTTATACTTCGGTCGATACATATCGACTTCCTTCAAACCAGGAGGAAGCTACAGTTGTAATTAAACTATATTTCCTTTTTTTTTATTACCTACGGATATTCACAATTCCAAAATACGTTACAATGTTGCTTATTTTAGATTGTAATTAGCTGAATGCTGTCGCAATACTGATCTCTGCATTTTTAAAAATGCCAGAATAAAATTAACCCCTGCCCTTATTATAATTTTACAAAGGAACAGACACGTACTTCAATTTCTACGAAAAACTAAGCCTACAGTTCATGTATAATACAGTGATAATGAAGACTGGAGCGTTTGTCGACCTACGAAGTTGTACTTTACTTGTTTATTGTTAATAAAAGGCTGATGGAAATATTACGTGAGATTTTGGTATCTGTATTATAATAACATCACGATAATAGTAGAAATACAAATATGAGCATATTACGAAAGCATCAGCTGCATAATCAATATGCAGGAAGAAATGGAATTTGTTTGCTTTAAGTATTATTATTTTCCGATAAATATAAATATCTATTCATTCTAACAAATTTAACAACGATTGACAAATTAAATTTCATGACAATACAATTGAATGAATATTCGTTTCATTGTATACTGACTTTGTTTACACTTTTATGGTATACTATTTTTCATATAAAGTAATTTTAAGTAATAAAAAAACAATAACGTTTTCTAAAAGATAAAAGTAAAAAAATCAATAATTCTGCAAAATAAATTTAAATTTTAAGAAAGTCACTCTAATATAGGCATCGTACAGACGTTGCCACATCCCATTACGTTCCATACGTATATTGTTGCCTATGGCCCGTTGCGAGTTGGACCTATCGGTATATATATATATATATATATATATATATATATATATATATATGTATAAAAAAGTGTTTAGATGTGTAATTTTCTTTGATTGTTTATTTTCAACGAAAGAATAAACTTGCATGTTTCTGTTTAAAAATAAGCCTTCTTGTTTATTCTTCTTTGCACCAATAAAACCTTCGTTAATTTTTTTTACACCAGTTAGCACGCCGCAAAAAACACTGATGTCTACGCAGTGTTTAAATAAGCACAAACACAGTAAGCCTTCAACCGAAAGCTAGTAAAATATTGATAAGATAATTACCCTGAAAACTCCGATTGAGATACACGAATATTAGGCAGAAGTTAAAGACATTTTTGTCACTCTTTTAAACTTCGAATTCAATATACTTTTGGTTACACAGGTTTAAATCTGATAAATAACAAACACCCTGAAAATGTATCATGGCAAGTGCCTCCCCGTGGTGTTGTTTATCTGAACTATGAATAAATTATGTACAGATCCCGAATTTCGATAGTTGTATTCAAGCTAAATTAAGTATTATTAATTTTTGAATTTGCAATTAACTTCGAAATTATTAAATTTTAAACCAGTAATCAAACCACATTACAATGCATAGAAATTTTAATTTTTCTAAAATTTATATTGTCAATACTAACAAATACTTTGTTGGTAAACTGGCTGGATTTTGTGAGAAAGTGTGCTTGTGAACACGAATTGTAATTCATTGAAGTTGTAATATAAGTGAATTTAAAAACAAAGAAAACGCAATTACAATGGCAATTATGCAGACGTAACCATACATCATTTTTATTGCAGATATTAATGAGAAGAGAATTAGACCAACAAATTTTTCAAATGAGGAAAAGTTATTTTGCTTGAATTTCATTAAAGAATACAAGCACATTATAGAATCTAAAGAGACAGGAGTTATAAACACGAAAGCATGAGAATGTATGGAAAACAACAATTAAAGTTAAAAAGAACAATATTTATTGAAAAGAAAAGCAGTAGAGTTGATATAAAAATAAAAGACCATTCAAATATATATGTATACTTAATAAAACACTTTATATTATTTTGTTATAAAATCATTTAACATCATGAGAGCTACCTGACCATCTTGCTACTACGTTTAATATTTTTAAATCTGCATCAGTAACAAACTGTGGATTCACTGAAAAATATCCTTTTCTATTCCTGTATATTTCAGGATCATTTCCACCTGCAACATTTTATAATCTACATTGACATATATGCCTATATCTTTTTACATTACCTGGAGATATTATTTTAAAATGTGAGCAATCTATAGCTCCAATTACTCGAGGAAAGACTGATATATCATAGAACTTTTGTTGAGTTCTACAAATTGTATCCGTATCATCTGGAAATCTTATAAAGTCATTTTACAACTGTGCACAATTCTTGACACAGTAGATGTGTGCATACCAGCAAAATCAGCGGTTGAATCTAGATGCCCTCCAGTTGAAACAATCTTAAGCACGTCAAGAACTGATTCATTGGGGATATACAATTGTTTCTAAATTATAGAAATAGTATCGGTATACACACACACACATATATATATATATATATATATATATATATATATATATATGTGTATAAATATAATAACTTCGTGACCTTGGTATGATATGGTAAACCTAATCAGTAGGCGATTAAAGGTCTGTATATTACTTCAAAATATATGTATTTAAAAAACTCTACATGTTTCGGCTATATGCCTTTATCAAGAGAATACAAAATATAAATGACAGGATATAAATGTCAAGTGACATTTATATCCTGCCATTTATATTTTGTATTCTCTTGATAAAGGCGTATAGCCGAAACATGTAGAGTTTTTTAAATACATATATTTTGAAGTAATATACAGACCTTTAATCGCCTACTGATTAGGTTTACCATATATATGTATATATATATATATATATATATATATACATATACCGTCTGGAAAAGTAGTAAGTGAACAGCGGAGACGTGAACGATACCCCACCAGTACACTAGATAAGAGAGAAGGGAGGCACCATACCAGGCACCAGGCGTGTCTGTGCCCAGTCTGATCAGATACGTTGACGATGGATACGATAGAAATACGAGTAGATACGCAATACGTATGTGTATACCACACTTACTTCTGACCTATCCCTATTGCTTATTCAATCAAATGCTACACTATACATTGAATAAACACATCGGGGAATTAAAGTTGGCGGGGACGCGTCTTGCGCAGCAGTGTCGTTAACTTACCACGTTTACAGACGCTATATACAAACTGTATCTCATTTGCGATACACTTACATATCAAAAGGATATTATAAATGTTGCTGAGCTTGTACATGAATGTTTTGAACAGATTCTTTAGATAAACGAAATCGTTTTCTAAACGTCCTTACATCCATTGTATCAAAATAATTTACCCTCTGATCACTTTGGTGAGGAATACCATTCTGAATAAAATCTAAAGCGTTTAAATCATCGGGATCAGGTTCTTCAGTGCTAAATTTTCCTTTAAGTTCATATTTTATTATTATAACACTAGGTAGGTATACTATACTTTAGATATGATTTGAAATATCTAATTGACAGATTTTAACAAGCAGAATAGCGCATGCGTTTGTTTTAAACCATACCTCCACTGGGGATAAAGATTAACTATGAATTAAAACGTTCAGCTTTAGTTAATGCATTGGTGCAACGAAATTTCTCAGTTAATTATGATTAAATTTTAACTACACCTTAATTACGACTGGCACAAACGGCCGTGAGCACTAGTGGATAATAGTAACAGAATGGACTGACCAAATGGGCCACAATATTTGTGTAAATTCTCACATTCTAAAGACATTGTAACATAATATTAATCTTTTTGTATTTATATATACCGATGTTATATTGTAACCTGCTCTAGTAGGTAAGTACCTAACGAAACCACTATGTTGGCGAAACAAATGTCGTTTTACGAATAAATATTAATAAATTCTATTTTAATATTATTTTCATCGCCTTTATTTCACTCTTCATGATCCTTGACTATATCCACCAAATTCTTACCATTACTTTAAAACTTTATGAGTGGAGTTAAATACTATCACCTTCTTCTGGATATTTAATTTTCGCTGATATATCTGTTCTTAGTAACATGAAATACTTTTGATATTTAATTAATTTATATTCTCTTCTATTAGATTTCACCCGGGCATTTAAAATTAGCTTAGCTGCTGTAGTCTTTCTCTTAATCTGTACATTTGTTATTCAGCATTCTTTCTATACAGACGTTATTTTTGTTTACTGAGTGACGATCTTCATATCATATTTGATCCGGGTCTCGTTCCACATCTGAAACTTATTTTGCAAATCTGACTTTTTTCTTTTACTACCATGGCATCTATATCATCTATGAATGCGCATTCTGTATATTAACTGGTTGTAGCTTTTACAGCCTACATACTTTTTTAATTATTTTATTATTATTTTATTAAACAGGATTGGACCACATTACGTATCTATTTACTCATTTCTCAATAAGAGCCCATAAAAGTTTTTTACACTTCTCTTGTTACCAAGCTATTCCATTTCTACATCAAATTAAATTTAGACTGTGGCTTCATCTATGAAAGCTAATTAAAAATCAAGCCTTACCAGAATGTAGTTTTAATCTCGGACACACATTTCGACAACTAAGTTGTGATTCTCACTAATAAAAAATATTACGTATGGAACACTAGCACAAACTCTATACAAGCAAAACATATCATTATAACATCATAGTATTAATATTATTCTAAGAGTATGTTTTCTGCTGTTGAACTTTGTCGCGCATTTCTTTAACACGTGGACTGCCACGGGATAGGTTGTCGTTTAGGGGCCAAGTTATCAAACTTTAGCATTTGACGTACAACTTCATATTATTAAGCGTTAGGGTTATCACTGTTATCAGTCTTGTTTTTGACGTTTTGTTTGATATTTTTTGAGATATTTTGTTGTCATGCCTACATGAATGGCGCGGCCACCTAACAAAAGCGTACTGGTTTTTCACTTTTTAGTTTGATGACTCCACGAAAGATTCTGGTTGGTCATCAGGTGACAAGTTGTCTAGTTCCTCAGAGGAAGAAGACGTTGGTGAAGGACTTGATTTGACGCGTACTATTGTAGAAGGATGTGATAGCCAAAACGATAGTGCTGATGAAGACGAAATTCAAAAAACAAAAAATACATCTGAAATTGCTGGCGAGTTCAAAGATATTTATTATGCCCACAAGAATATCGTTATTGACGAAACACTAGTATCATGGAGAGGGCGATTAGTATTTCGTCAATACATCCCTAATAAGGACCATCGATATGGAATCAAGTTGTTTAAGCTTTGCTCAACAAACGGTTGCACCTGGGCCATGAAAGTGTATGCTGGAAAACTTGCTGGTGGGGAACGTGAAATTGGATTGGCTAAAAAAGTGTGTTTATCTTTATGTCAAGAACTGCTTCATGAAGGCAATATATATACAAAGTGTCCCGTATCGTTATGTTCAAATTTTAGGAGTGTAATAAAGTAGACTTCATTTCAAGTAACAAAAACGCAAAACTTGTATATCAATTTTTATTTGTTTCAAAGTTACAGATCTATGAAAGTGATTGTCAGATAATGAAAAAAATGTAATCCTAAAGTCAATAAAAACTGATTTTATTTAAAAAAGCTCAATTAGTAATATTTTCGAAATGTCAATCTCCTTGTTGAATGCAGGCTTGTGCCCGTAAGCCAACAGAAGAAGTACTTATTCGAATTTCATACTTGTTTTGTCGGATTTGCTCGGCAGCCGGGTGAATACGATCCAACAACTCTCCTCTTGTGTTCGAAACTTGCGCGTAGACTAAATTTTTCATGTACCCCCACAAATAAAAGTCAAGGGGATTAAGATTGGATGATCTGGGTGGCCATGCAACAGGACCACCTCGACCAATCCATCTTGGATAATTGACGTTAACCCAATTTCGGACAGCAATTCCGAAATGTGGTGGTGCTCCATCCATGTGAAACCACAGGTCTCGTCGAACATTCAGTGGGACATCCTCTGAAAGGCTTGGCAGTTCGTCAATAAGAAATTGAAGGTAATTGTTCGCATTTAACCTCCCAGGAAGAACGACAGGACCAATCAAGAAGTTATCGATTAGGGCCGCCCAAACGTTAATTGAAAATTCATGTTGAAATTCAGATGGGCGTATAGCTTTGGGATTTTCTGATGACCGCCTGTGCAGGTTCCTCAGATTTGTAACACCACTTCTCGTGAACGTAGATTCATCTGTCCAGAGGACTGTTCTGTAGAAATTAAAATGAAGCCGTGACTGACTTAATATCCAGGTAGAATAAACTAGACGAGCATAGTGGTCTGCCTCAAGCAAACCGTGTCCCCTGCGATAGTGAAATGAATATAAGCCCTCACGTTTTAAATTCGCCAAACTGTCGTTCGTGGCACTCCTAGTTGTCTAGCGATGCGAGTTGGATCTCTTGTAACAATAGCTACTGCTTCTTCCTCAAAGTTTGCTGGCAAATTTACTCCTCGGTCGAAAAGATAATCACGTATTCCCGAAATTGTCTGTGTACTTCCAGAAACGTTCTGTAGTGAGGAATGCGCCTATCGGGAAACCGATGTCGGTATTCAATAACTGCTTGACGTGCACTGCGGTTACAGTAGCCATACACAAAATGCATGTCAGCATACTCTTGAGAAGAAAATCGGTAAGGCATTTTGACTAAAGAAAAGGTGTCCACTCACTAATAAGCTGTTGTATGAACTGAAACGTAATGTAATCCTTTATTAAAAAATACAACGTTAACAGTCATCTGAACATTTGTTTATTGTATGATATTCATGGTTTAGCACTTACGAAATAAGTAAGAACCTTCTTTATCATAAATCAATTTCCAGTACTCTTTTTTGTAGATCTCCAAGAAATTACTGTATGTACTACGACACGTGTTTATTTATTTTAGGATACCATTTTATTATGCGACGTTAACAATCACAGGCCTGTTATTGAATCGTATAACTTTTTTTGAATGAAATCAGTTTGTGTTGACTTTAGGATGACATTTTTTTCCTGATCTGACAATCAAATTCATAGATCTGTAACTTTGAAACAAATAAAAATGGATATACAAGGTTTGCGTTTTTGTTAGTTGAAATGAAGTCTCCTTTACACTTCTAAAATTTGAACATAACTATACGGGACACTTGTAACAAGTGTTCATTTGAAAAGTCAATCTAGTAGCATGTGATTTACTGAGAACATTTTGAAGTATGTCGTACATTAAAATTTACTACTTAACCTACGAAGTCGTATATTTTGACAGTTTCATACATACAAATAAATAACAAATGTGATTGACATTATCAAATGTCATTTGGATTTACGTTTACGGAACAACAAACACATGTTAATATATTTGCGTCTTATTCTATCAAAATTTGAAAGTAACCTAGATTGACTTTTCAAATGAACACACGTTATATATTGATATATATATATATATATATGTTGATAATTTTTATACCAGCTATGACTTAGTTAAATATTTGTTAGACAGATGCACTCATTTGGTTGGTACAGACAGAGATAAAAGAAAGGGCTTTCCAAAGGAGATTGATTCAGTAAAACTAAAACGTGGAGAAGTTATTAAAAAAGAAGACCAACATGGCATTAACATTCTCAAGTGGAAGGACACATGAGAGGTTCGTATTTTGTCTACTAAACATTCTCCGATTATGGTACACATTCCGCAAAAGGCATAATCTGCATTTAGGACCAACACATCTCTCGATGAACCTTCAACTTCGAAAAGTACTACTGACGGTTTATCCAACCTAGACCAACTACAGACCGCGACCAACACCACCAATCCCTTACCTGATTTAGAACAACCTTCAACCTCTACGAATAACACTGCCAATGTACCTTGGTCCACGTGTTCGGAACATGCACCAAAGAAGGGTGAAAAGCGAGGTCTAAAAGCAAATGTACGACATCGAAGCATTTACCTGTGCTTGCTTATGACAAGGGCAAGTCAGGAATCGATATCTCAGATCCACTACACTACCTAAAGGAATCAAATGGTTTTGAAAACTTGGAGTTGAACTGCTTTTGGAGATTGCTGTTGTCAACGCCTGGGTTTTGTTCAAAGATATTGCAAAAAAAATCAGAATTCGTACTTACCGCGAACAGTTAGTCGCAGGGCTTTTAGACATTCAAACATAGATTCGACCGACCGAGCGAAAGAAAACAAATAATCAAACGCATCATTTGTTAACGAGAGTTGACCAGAATGGTAAAAAGTTACGCCCAAAATGTTATGCAGGATACCAGCAACAAGGAAAAGAAGTCGCGAAGAAGCCATCATCATTTCTGTATGTTTTCAAAAATGATGATTACATATTGTGATGAGTGTCCGACTAAACCTCAGATGTGTAGGCTGTTTCAACTTGTTACACAAATAAATTTTGTGCAACAAGATTATATTGTTTTGGTTTAAGATTTCACTCTTGGTCTTCTCAGTATTTGTTTTTATTATAAAATAAGATACTTAACCTGTTTGTTCTGTTATACGTAATATTTTACCTTTGTTTTTATTAGTGATATGGTTTAGAACAAAAAGTTTTGGGTTTTTTTTTTTGAAAATAAGTAGCTACTTTATTACACGTATGCTTGCTATTTATCATCTTCGTTTTATTTGAAGTCTGATATTAGTATTTAAACTAAAAATGTTTTTTTTTTTTTTTGTAAGAACTGACAAAATAAAAGTGGTTTGAAGTAGACGTTTTTCTGTTTATAATTTAGCAGCTTTAAATCACTGTAAAAATTGTACCTGTGGCAATCTGGCCAAACCACGTACATCAGTGTGTTCTTCACAGGCCACACTATAACGCTCTATAGTTATTAGTAGAGTGGACCAATTCGGAGCGAAAGCAGAGGCGTGACTAACGAATTGGTTCCCGCATGCGAAACATTATTAATATCTAGATATACTATCACGAACGGTGCTGTTATTATGTTATTAAGTAATATAATAAGTTATTATATTACTTAATACTATATTTGTATTATATTTTGTTTATTTTAGTTCCAATTTACAGTCGTGTATTGTGTATTATGCATTCTATAGAACAAGAAAGTGTTTTATATTTATATGAATATGAATATCACCTATATTTCTTTCAACACTGCTTTATAGAAATTATGTGTCAACAAATTTTTGCTGTTCCCTAGTTTTGATTTATTATAATTCCTACCTTTATCCGTCGTCTAAAGTTTAATATAAGCACATATTATATAAGTGCTTATATTAAACTTTGTGTTGAGAGAAATATAGGTGATATTCATATTCATATAAATATAAAACACTTTCCTGTTCTATAGAATGCACAATACACAATACACGACTGTAAATTGGAACTAAAATAAACAAAATATAATGCAAATATGTAGTATTAAGTAATATAATAACTTATTATATTACTTAATATCATAATAACAGGACCGTTAGTGATAGTATATCTCTAGATATTAATAATGTTTCGCATACGGGAACCAATTCGTTAGTCACGCCTCTGCTTTCGCTCCGAATTGGTCCACTATAGTTATTAGTCATTCGTATATGAATGACGGGACCCAAACGAAAACAGTACTGGCATTCATGTATGAATGACATGGCAGTCAACGTCTTAAAATATATAAATGTCATATCAGTTTCTTGTTTTGCTTTCACTACTATATTCAGCAGCGAAATTAATTTTCGGTAATAATACCTTCAAAACCTTGCAAAAAATAATCAACGTCTTTCATTTTAGAAAATTTGTCATTATATACTTCTGCGAAATAAGCAATATTAACTTTTAACAAAAATAGTTCAAAAACTCCTCCTTACATTATAAATTACTTGCAAAATATATCCCCATTTCAAACGTAAAATATTTCATATAAATCTTTTTAAATTAGATAGTAAAAAATAAATAGAAAACAACAAATAAGGAACTTGATTCCGGGTATCTATGAATTTTATGAAATTTTTCTGAATGTCGAATTCAAATGGGTTCAGAGTATATCAAAGATTTAGTATGTACCTTCTACATAAAGGAAAGTTCACATATATCTAGATCCACGGAAAGGTCTTTTGACGCAAATTTATTGCGCTCCGGAGGGAGTCCAAGCACACTCTTATACCCAATATTAAATTACTTGTAGTAACGCCAACACCATAAGTTTCCTTGGAAACCTTAGTTATACTTTAAATATGTACATACATCAAACATCCCTTTAAAGTTAGCGGTATAGTGCTTAATTACAAATCGTTTTCAATAAGTTTTCGAATATGGATTACGTTTGTATCTAGCGTTAAGAAGGAAATGTATAGACTAAAGTTATGTATGTTTGAATAATTTAGTACCGCTTGATATTTGTGTTAATAATTTATTCATTTTAACTTGTAAAATGTAGTAGATCTTAGTAAAATAACAAAATAAATGCTACGTCAAGGAAACCAAAATAAGCAATTTTAATTACATATTATTATTACATTTATAGATGCTTAAGTATTGAAAGTATGTTTTCCATTAGGTGAAACGTAAAATAACTAATTACGTTAAATGAAGTTGTTACGATATCTCGCTCATCAAAATACGAATTATTTCGTAATTTATTGTTTTCCGGCATAAAACACAAAGAGAAAATATGGTACATCAATATATATATCGTTGATTGAGGAAAAAGATACTTGTTGAAGCTTCATTATAACTTTAAGAAATAAGTAATATTTTTTATAATTTTATAATATCAGACAATATTGTAAACCACTACAATATTGTTTTGCCATATAATGGCTTCATCAAGTGAAAGAACACTACATATTTGAAATACAAACGGAAAATACATATATTAACATTAAACATTAACAAGAATAGAGGAAGTGAAAAGATGCAATCTTATATTTAGAAGATGGGAGTTACTTAAGTTTACTTAATCATTTAACACTAAAACTTTTACTGCCCCTTGATTTCTAAACTGTCAAATAAGTTAAGTTTTTTGCTTTTATCCTGATTGAGAAAAGTTTTGAAATTATAACTAAATCTATAATGAGATAATAAATAATGTTTTTCTATATATGCTGTGTTACATTCGTTACATACTATATGATCTACATTGGATGTATGTTCTTCCTGAATGCGTTGTCATACGAGCATATACCTACCTAGACTCTTTAAATGTTTTGTTTATCCCAGAGGTAAATTTTGTTTTTTTTTCTACTAGACCTAGTATCCAATTAAAATAAATGATACAACAGATATTTGTAATTAATTAAACTTATTTATTTAAAAAAAGATATTACAACTAATTTGTACCTAAACTATATAATTTCAATTAACGTTAACCCTGACTTATCTTACTTGGGTGAGTAGCATTTTATTCAGTTGAATATGATAGAAAACTTATATCTTTGAAGTAGTCTCCTTTTTGATTAATTTATGGAATTATCCTAAGCTAACGCACATGAATTTCCCACTTAACTTTAGGGTATCGTAACCCTCTAAAAGTTACGAGATTATTCAGATGTTTTTGATTGATTTATGTAAATAAAAGTACTTGTTCTTGCATTAGTGATAATTTATTATATATATATAAAATCAAATATGTGTAATTTTTCCCTATACTTTGAGGATGTCTACCTTAGACAGTATTGCCGATATATCTTTCATATATTATTAAAAGCTTTGAATTTACGTTTTGAATTTCAAATAAATAGTCTATATAATAGTTTCAAGAAAATTAAAAAACTTACTGACATCAAAGAAGACTTATAAGTAGAGACAGGCATTCTTGGTCGGCTTAGATTGGCGTTGAGGAGCGAGGGATTTGAGTGATTCAGAGTTGCTATCGGCTCAAGTTGTGCGTTTCGCGTATTCCACTTTAGTAGGTGAATAGCTATCATAATGCATAGATGTATTTACGAACACCCGTATGTGTAATTCGCATATGCAATGTCACGCTTGCGTCCCTCTTCTTCGCCACGGGATACCATCTCGGACTACTGGAGTTGAGGACCTCATGTTTTTCATTAAAGTGAAATAAGAAGTGGGCGGCAGCGTCCGTGCCTTTTATCAAATTATTTCACTAGATTTTAACATTTCTTTTATTTTTGCTCTAAAGTTTGTTTATTGAAGTTCTTTTATTACTTTAGGAAGGTTGTTGTATATGTTTATTGTTGTTGTAGTTAGTAATTGTGTGTGTTTTTGGTGGATAAATCATTCGGTTCTGATGTGGGATATCCTGCGTGTTCTGTATCTGTGTATTTCTCTGCTTCTGTGTAAATTTATATTAAGTTTTATTTTGTTCTTGTTTATTTTATATAGTAGTAACAAATTGCTAAATGTAATTAGTTGTTTGATATTTAGTTCTGAATTTCTTGATATACTGTTTCTATTGGTGTTCTATAGTCCATTTTATAAAGGATCTTTATAATTTTGTTTTGTTGCTGTTGTATTTTTGTCAAATATTTATTAGGTACATATTATGTGATGAGAATAGTGCGTGATAGATAGCTCTCCTGTAGTGTATCGGTATTACATATTTTATTTTATTCAACGCTGCTATTACTTTCCTATTTTGTTTTATTATCTTCTCGACATGCGAATCCCATTTCATATTGTTTTGTTTAGTTAAATCTAGATATGTAGTTACTTTTACTTCTTGTAGTTGCTTGTTCTTTAGAGTAATATTTAGTTCCGGCTTTTGTATTTGTAAATATCATATAGTAAAAAATAAAATACTGTGGCTCACTATAGATGAAACTACAGATATAAAAATTCCATTGTATCAATCCTTGTACGGGCAATGACGTCGCAAGGACCGTCACACCCTTATTTGTTAGTCTATAAAAGACTGTAAGAATATACTGCTGAAGTACTTCATACTGTATTAGTTAGAACACTACACAACTTTAAAATTTTACCAAAGCCATTATTAATTATGGTTAACGATGCTGCCGCAGTTATACAACGCATATTATGCAGAGCTGTTGTATCGATTCGACGCCGATTTGAAGCAAACGCGACCGTATTTGGCAAGGAAAAATGTTCTCTTCCACCAGGACAATGCACTCGCGTACAAGTCCGCAGTCTAAATGGCAAAATTGCATGAATTTACGAATTGCTTCCTCATTCGGCATATTATCCAGATTTAGCCTCCTGCGACTATTTCCTGTTTCCAAATATGAAGAAATGCTCGGCGGAAAGAGATTTGGGTCAAATGAAGAGGTCCTCGATGAAACAAACGCCAATTTTGAGGGTCTCGAGAAATCGTATTATTTGGAGGGCATCAAACAATTGGAGAAACGGATGAAATGTATTGAGCTGAAAGGAGATTATGTTGAAAAGTAAAACGTTTTTTTCCGAATAGAATGTTATCTCACTTTTCAAGGACTTATTGGCCCACCCTAGTATATATAAGAAAGTATCTCTTCAGATACACAGACACGTGTTTCATCTTACTATAAAATCGTCAGTGCGTACCACTGGAGAGATACTATCACAGTCAAACAAGATCCTTGCCATATTATAGAAGTTATTAACATAGAAGAACATTCAACACTGCTCATTGACTAATGTTAACATTACGAATAACAAAACAACTATCACTGTCTCCATAACAAGTGCAAAACTAACTTAGGAGCCTCCATCTGACGGATACAACCGCAAACTTTCAAAAACTGTATTAATGTGCCTCCAGTCTTTATTGGAAAAACCGAATGCGTATGTAACAATGTTGATACTTCTTATAAATGGTTTTACCGATACTTTTAAGATTTAAAAAAATCTCTAGAAGGGTTGTGGTCTATCATTTATTCTATTTAAAATATATGCGTCCAGAGTGCTCGAGGTGTGGCACCATAATATGAAATACATGAAGATACCAATTGGAGACCATGAACTCTCCACTTTGTACTAAGCGCAGAAAAAATCAGAATTAAGAAGGCATCTTTGTAATTAGTTTAAGTTTGATGTGAACAGATGTAAATGTCTGGGCAAACACGGCTCTCGGAAATAGTAGAACGCGTAAATAAAGTAATAAGTACTGAGGTTTGGGACCTAAGCTTGAAAAGCAAGGCCAAATTTCTGTCTGGAAATGGAAATAGATGCAGTAAGAAATGAAGGGAAATTATCGCAATAGATACAGACCTATCACAAGAAATTGAAAGAAAGCAACAGACATGGTTTTATCACGTTAAGAGGTTAAAAGAAGAGTGACTACCAGATAGATTGCTTGAATGAATCTTACAAGAAAATAGGTAAAAATAGAAACTGGGCAAAATTTGGAAAGAAGATTTCAGTAAGGCATTGATGATTAAGAAAATCTATCAAAATATGTGCCACTATAGTCAAAAAAATTTAAACTAGGAACAGAGAAGCGACAACAAGTCGTAGAAATTACTAAAAAATGTATAAATGAAAACTGTCTACAAATACTTTTAAACATAAGATGTAGTTCGTAATTTGCACCAGCCTATTGACGTAATGAAACACTTTCGTACAGACAACACAAATTGCAAACCTGTAGTTATCGCAGCTCTCACATTCGGTGAAAACACATATACCATTTCAAGTACAAGGACGTTTGGCTTAGCTTGCTGCAGGTCCGTAATTTGTTTTCTCTATACGCAAACACGGCGTCTTATTACTTCAGAGGACCGCTGTGCGTAAAAAACATTTAAGTTAAACTTTTATATCTATTTTAACACATGTATGCTAAAGGAAACATTCCATTTGAGAGTTTTATTTTAAACAGAATATAAATACTTTGAATAATTCACACAAACGGCAAATTTAAAAAGCCCGTATTTATTACAAGCAACTTACGTCACAATATAGTTTTAAAAATCGAAATGAATTCAGATAAAGTATATTTATTTTGATGAGTGGGCGAAAAATATTTCATATCGGTTACGTAAAAAGCACCTGCTTGGAAATAATAGGAGGGGAAATTGAATTCTTTCGGAGATATTTTCACAGGGCCTGGAAACAAATAACTAAACTCAGATCGAGATATCTATAAATGAGAAAACGTCCACCCACGCAATATTCCTTTTCTACCTATGACTAATAATAACATTAAAGCTTTTGTCAATCAATCTTTATCCTAGGATTTTTATATATTTTATGATATAAAATTGAATCGTTTTGTTGAGAGTTGACGTATACTATACGCAAGTTATCCATTCCATATTCTATTCTATTTATATAAAAAATATATGCTAAATGGAGAAAAACAGCTAAGTACTAAACGTATTCTTTTAAATTAAATGGAAATTTAAATGAAATATATTTTCTAAAATGTTGTCCAACCTATTTTAGGATAAATGTTTTAAATTTTGAAGTAATTTTATTAACATACTTCACTCTATTAGTAGGATTTGTTAAATATCTTACATATTTAATTAACCATTATGAAAAAATTATAATCATTAATGAAATTTGATGCTCCGACGACAAAATTATCCTTATTCCCCTTTATATAGGCAAAAATTAATACGAAATTTGAATCTAAAACACATATTTGGTAAGAGCATTTCTGTGAAGGAAGTAGTGCGTCTTGGTATAAGACGATCTTTCAATATTTTTATTAATCCACTGTTCTTTCCTATTATCACGTTTGCACCACCAGTTCATACTCCAATACATTTTGTTCAATCTATGTTAGTATAGTTTCTAGTAGCCTTCTCAAAAACATCAAAAAGACATTGTCCTGTTGCATGAGCCGGTACTGTTTTGCTTTCTTTTATTTTCTTTGATCGCTGTGCCCCTATCACATTCATACCTCACAAAATATAAGAACTGCGACGTGTTGGCTACATCTGTTGATTTATCCAGTTGAATACTAAAAAATTCACTTAAACTCATTTGTTGAATTATCTGATCGCGAACATCGGCAGCCATGTCATCGATTCGCCTTAATATTGTGTCATTAGAAAGCGGAATTTTTTCAATTTTCTTGCATTTTCCCCTTGCCAGCTTAATAGAAATTTAGATATTAGTGTGTAAATCACTTTTATGACAAAAAAGGGCCAAAATATTAATCTATACACTAATATCTAAGTTTTTCAACTATTCCATAGCTGCAAGAGTTACCTTGCTCAGCTCGTGGATGCCACCAGGGAAACTTCTTCTGGGGCAGTTATTTTGCCCCAAATTTCTGCAGATGCAAAGACTAGTATCTGCTAGTTTTCATTTATACAGCATTGAGTTGCACATTCCATGGCCTGTGCGGGACATATTTAATTGTGACCATTACCTACGTGGCAGAATTACACCCGGCAGAGGTTCTAAAAGATTAGAAATTAAATCTCTATTCCTCAATTCAGGGTGCTGTTAGAGGAGGGCTATCCAGCAATCATTTACACTGATGGGATGCTGAACTTCCGTATCCAGCCAAATCGGTCTCCTAGATTTCAGTTGGGTCTCGGGATGCTCTCCAAATCATCGTGTATGGTAAGATCAATATTGTTGGAAACCTTAGCCCATTCATTCTCTGCTGCAGCGAGACATCTAATATCCGGCAAGGCAATGTTAGAAAGAATCGGTAACCAGACACTAGGAGTGGATCTAACAGTACTGGTGACTTTATCCTCGCTGTATCGTTAAGTTGAATATCTATTAGCTTGGTGAAGTTCGATATCAAACAGCAGTACAGTATTCAGCAGGAGAGTAAACCAGTACAATGGCTGCCGTTTACGAGGTCTCCCCATTCGCTTCCCTTGAATTGCTGGCAAGGTTATATAATATATTTTTGCTGGTCTTTACCTTTTGACTAGTTTTATAGAGGTGCTGCTTGAATTTCAGAGACGGATCTAACGTTACGCCTAGATATATAGGGTGGGGGTTGTGATTGATCCAAATACCACCAAATTCATCATTCAGCTCCCGGTTGGCTTCTTTATTGCACAAAAGAAAGGCACATGATTCAGATTTTGAAGGGTTGGGTTGTAAACGCCATTTCTTATAATATTCGTCTAAAACTTACAGATCTTCAGCAAGTTGTAATTCTCCATTCTCCAAATTCTTAGTTTGGGAGCATAAAGCCAAGTATGTAACTAATAATTGCCTCTGCATAAAACCTTCTGAATTAATATTATAAAATTAATGTTGTACTGAAACTATAGTTTGAATAAATTCTACTATTTTTAATAAAATTCGACAGTGATAGAGCGATTATCAAAAACCGACACATAGTAATTCATTTTAAAATAATTAACATTTCGGGCAATTACATTTTGTATTCGCTATTGTAACTTTATAAATCAAGTAATGTTGTAAGAGGTAAACCATACACAAGATTGATAAAAAGACACCACAAATATTACGTATTGTTTCATTTTCGACCGCTAATATAATCACTTGAATTTTTATAGTGGATCTATACTGTAATTATAATTATAATTCTGCAAAAGAATCTGTGATTTCGATTCATCTTCTACGTTTAAATGTTACCACACTTGCTCTATAATATTTACTCACTTTAAAGTAATTGTTATTATTCAACAGGCCCTCGATAGCTTGGACCAAAGTATTTTAGTTTATTTCAACTGAACTAAACAAACGTCTACTACCCATTTTAGTTACAGAAGATAAAATATACTACACTACGTAAAAAATCAATTCAAAAATATTGTGAAAGCATTAAAACAAGGAATAACACTGTTCAACACAAAAATCCTACCCATTTCCAGCAGCCCTCATATTAATGTATTAAAAATAATATATGCGAAGTTGCTTGAAAATGTTGTCTACACATTGTTGTTATTGGCAAAGCCAGTAAAAAGTGGCATAAATTTCCAACGGTCAAATAATTTGAATACCAAATTAATGAAAACAAACTGGTTAATATTTATCCATATTCCATACCAAATATTAGTAATATATGTATATAAAATAGTAAAGTATTTATCAATTTTAATGACGAACTCTGATAAAAAATAGTATAATAGACAGAGGATAATACATATATAACGCATATGTTCTGGAATAAAGTTCTTAAATACAATTGTTATTAAAATCAATATTTTGTAACAGATAATATACGTATTTACATATTTTGGAAAATTTCTAAAAATTGAAATTTAATGGATTCTCGAATTTAATACAACAAATACTAGAAATTAGAACATACCATGAACATTTTTGTATAAAAGATTAAGTTGAACATCCAAATTTTTTAAGTGTACCCAATTTATCCATGAATAAAAATGATAGGAGGACGATTCGTAAAGTAAGTTCCGTTTCTGCTTAGGGAGCAGAGGAGTGGGAATATCAGCGCGATCGCAGCGCTGCGATATAGTCTGGTTCATTGTGAGTCGGGCAGTATTAGGGAAAGAATCGTTCGGACATTTTTTCGTGCAATTGTGGTCGTTTAAAATGGCTGCTGCATATTTAAAATCCTACCGACTGTAAATTGCGTGCTGTTATTTGATTTCTATGTGCAAAGAACATGAAGGCTGCTGAGATTAATCGTGAACTTTATTCTATTTTTCGTTAAAATGTCATGAGTGACAGTATGATTAGAAGATGGTGCCATATTTTTCGAAAATAACGAACTAATTTCCAGAAGACGTGTTGTGACTGACGAATAAACTTATGGTTAATGTCGAAGAAAAAATTCGTGAAAATCGGCGATTCACAAAACCGAGTGTCTTTTCCCCTCAAATTTCACGTACAGTTTTGTACGAGGTTGTAACTGAACACAAATTTTGAAGACCATAAAATAAAGAGAATGGAATCGGCAACTTTTCTGTCACGTTGCGATGTTGTAGGTGAAGATTTCTTCAAGCATATCGTAACAGGTGATGAGACTTGGATCGCCTATGCCAACGTTGAGATGAAAAGACTGTCAATGCAGTGAGGTCGCTGTAACTCGCCTACGAGGAAACCTTTAAAGTGCCGTCAAACTTTTTCTGCGAGAAAAGTAATGATCACTATCTTTTGGGACAAGAAAGGCGTCTTTCTTGTAGATTTTATGAAGCGAGGAACCACAATAAACGCTGAAGTCTAATGCAGGATAGTGTTACAAAGAGAGCAATAAGAAGCTAGTCCATTGCTATGACAAAGGTCTCAATCTTACTGGCCACAATGAAGAAAAATAGCTGAAAGTACTAGCTTTAAGTTGTAAAGACCTTTTCATGTATTGGTGTTTTTTTTTAATAACGAAACGGAACTTACTTTACGAATCGCCTTCGTATATATGTGCTCAAAATATATAAGTATTCATAAATAAATTATTACATAAAAATTTTAAATTAATATTATATTATGACATTATTTGATTTGGAATCACCGGCATATAGAATCGATGCGCTGACAATATTAAGTATGTCTGAAATAAACTGGTACTTTTTTATACAAATTAAGAAGTACATAGATTAGCAAAATATTGTATTTAACTAAACATTTTTCAGAGTCGAACTCCCACATACAGTCATTACATCGAATTTTCGAGTTCTGTGAAGAAAGGACCACCTACAATTTTAAAAGCTTGTCAGAAAGACTAATATCAAAAATTGTAGAAGACAAATTCCTTATAACCGATAAATAAAATATCGCACGAAACATCACATTCGATATCTTGTACATATTACTTTTTTCAAGTAGATTGTAACAAAATTCAAAAAACGTGATAACAAAATAATGGGCGCCACAAAAAATAAAATCAATTAAAACCCATGTTCTCGCTAATATATTTCCATAAATATCCTACACGCATTTATACGCCTCCCCATTCCGGCAATTACTAACATAAATAATGATGACAGATAGCGTATATGTACCAACAACAAACCCTATGTCCTCAACACCCCTACATCCTTTATCAGGTAAACAATTATTATAACCGTTGACACGCAATCATATTCGTGTCTAATAAACAAATCGATATCTACTTTAATTATTAATATAATTATGTTAGTTTGATTTAAGCTGTTTGACAGAAGATTATTAGTTTCAATAACACAGGCGGGCTTGTTTCTGAGTTCTGCAATAGTACGTAATTTATTCTTACATTAACAAGTTATTAATTCTAGCATTACATGTAAAGTATTGCATGGAAGTATTCGTAGTTTGCATAGTCTGCATATAGTGTTTACAGGTGTCATTAAGGAATAACTTCATTAGTAAACACGTAAGCGCATTAAATGGCGTGACTCGAAATTTTCGAGATAGTAATAGTGGAAGTTGCTAAGCTACATATATCATTCGTATTACCTATCAATGATTGAAGAAGAACGCCTTGAATAAATTTCAATCTACAGAAAAACCAAGGATTTTCATTAGGCATAAGTTATGCCTAGAGACGGCAGACTATGTGCCCCAGCAGTGGCGTTGCGTGGAGAGTTTAGCAGAATAACAGTGCGCTTACTTAAAAATAAATATATCGAATCCCTATACAAAACGTTAAGAAAAAACATAAATAACTTATCCAACTTGTTTACATTGTTGCAAAAAAATGCGGATGTGCGCGATGAAAAAACTGCACCATAATATATGTTTCTGTATTAGTCTCGGAAAGGTTCGTACGTAGCGACGTATATATATATATGTTTATATACAGAGAAGGATTGTTCGACGTTGAGAGATGTTATATTTGCATAGTTAAAGCGCTCTTTGTATCTGTACAACGGATCTTCAGTATTGGTAAAAAGTTGCCCTAATTTTGTAAAATCTACATTTTTATCTAATACACTGTTAAATTTTTCACGGACACAATCACTTTTTTCATCTTCAAGGATATGCAGCACTAGTTTTACGTGGTCAATAATTGCTAATGAGTCCGATAAGGACAGCGCAGTGTTCTGTAAATTTTTTATTGCGTCCAGTATTGGAACGTAACTGTCGTAAATAATTTTTAAATTTTCTACAACTTGAGGATTGTTAAATTGAACCTGGCCGAGCCGTATTGCAGCTGCTTCTTTGGCATCTAGTTGTAAAATCACTGATTTAATTTTTTCAAAATGTTTATAATAATAAAATGCTGCTTCTAACCAAGTACACCATCGTATAAGAATTGGTTGTGGCGGCTCGGGTATATCAGGACACAGCGAATGAAATAGCCGAATCCGTTTCGGAGATTTAAGAAAAACCGCTTTCGTTTGTCCTATCAGTTGATCCACATCAAGATAAGTTGTACGTATAGTGTTTGTTACAAGGTGTAAAGCGTGAAGCAAACATGTGATAGGCAGCAGGTTTGGTTGAATTGTTTTGAGTAAGTTTGCCGTGGAACACATAACCTTGGCAGCATCGGTAACTAACATTAACACTTGCTTCGGTAAAATCTCAAATTTGTGTAGTGTTTCTATTAATACATCATATATCGCTCTGGCAGTACACCCTTGCATTCGTTTACAGGTTAGTAAATAAGGAGGAGAAGGTCCTTGCGGAGTCAGCGTCCGTACTAGAATGGCTAGGATGGACTGTTTTTTAATATCTGTAGTTTCGTCTATTGTTAACCACAGGAATTTTTTTTTACCGTATTTTTCGTACAATTTACAATTCTCTCACGCACTGACGGTACGTAATTCCGTAGCGTACTTCTTGCTGGTAATTTCCACGTAGGATTGTATTTCTTCCAAAACTGACGAAACATTGGGTGTTCCACTTTCTGCACTGGTATATTGGTAGCAATTAACATCATTGTTAAATCACACACAAATTTATTATATGATCTGCGTCCACTATTATTCGATTTATGTTTGTCACTATTTATATGTCTTTGGCACTGACTTGCTTTCCAAGTTAATAAAGTTGTTTCACAAACTAAACATTTCACTACGGTACCGTCATATATTAAATCGGGAAACCGATGTAAAAATTTCTTTACTACGTTAGCATGCAACCGAGTCGATGCATTGTTTCTACGCACTCCCGACATTTTCAACACGATTGTGTTAACAATGTATCGCTTACAACGTCTCAACGGCAACTGAATTGATCGTCGTACGCCTCTACTCGATTCCTCCACATCACGCTACTGTTCGGGCACATAGTCTGCCGTCTTTAGGCATAACGCATTTGTAAATGGATATTTCTTTCAGGTGGCAGACCTTTTGAATGAATATTTTTTTGACATTTATGACAGTCTATGCATATCATTTCATCATGGAACGATACACGCGTAAATGAAGTTTACAAAATATTATATGTTTTATCAAAATTCGGGTTATCCTATTCTTTTTTGTACTTTACGTACACTAACTACGAACACTAACTACAATGTTATAATTAGGGACCGCACACGAGAAGCCGAAATTACGATAGACCATATAAATAGTCTATAACATCGCTTAATTACATAATTAACAGTCAAAGAAGACAATAATAGAGGTGCTGGAAAAATTTCATTCTATTAATTGTTTATTCTATGAATAGAGCTTTTAGTTCCTTTTAAAATTTGAATTAAAAATTAAATTAAATTAAAAATTTTATATTTGTAAAAAACTTGAGGAATCCACCTTTCAAAAAAATATTTGTCAAAGTAAAACTCGTCTATTTTTATAAAATACTGGCCGTCATAAATAAATAAACATCCAGTACATCAAGGGATATTTTTTAAATAATGTATATACGGCATGCGGCAAAATAAACGTACTGAAATTCGAATATTTCAAATATGTATGTGTCATGCGCAGAAACGTACCGAGTGGTTTCCGAACGTGGTTACAACGTATGTGAATGTCGTTTTAATGTTAGTTGCTTCAGGATGGTTCTCACTGTTGCAGAAAAAGTTTTTATCGTGGAGCACTATTTTCGGTTATACGGAAAAGGGCGCGAAAACGGTCCAAGCTTAAAAGAAGTTGCCGACGCATTTCGGCCTAAGTTTATGAAACAGGCTCCGAGCAACGCCGTTATGTTAGCAGTTGTTGACAAATTTCGTCGTACGGTAAGTGTGCTTTGCCAACGTAAAGGTCACGTAGGTCGCCCAGTGACAGTCACAACCAATACAAATCAAGGGCGTATTTTGAATCAGGTGTTGCAATCGCCGAAACGAAGCCTGCGAAAATCATCATTAAAATTGAATATCAGTGATCGATCGCTCCGTCGAATGTTCAAGAATATTGGTGGGTTTGCATACAAAATACAGACCGGACAGCGTCTGACTGCAGCTGATAATCGTGTAAGAGCAGAATACTGCGCACGTGGGTTGGCTACGGATTATGAGGACGCGTCGTTCCTGTATGGTTTTCCGATGAAAGCCATATTCATTTAAACGGATACATTAACAAGCAGACAACACGGTTTCTTGGATTCGAACGCCCCGATGATTTTCCTAGTGACCGTGTTACCATTTGGTCTGCTGTATCCGCACATGGCATATTATATATTGGGCCCGTATTTCATTGAAGCAGGCGATGGAACGCCTTTAACTGTGAATCAGGAGCATTACAGAGAACAGGTTATCACACCATTTCTAGCGATTCTGTCGTGATGTCGTGATGGCGTGATGCCAAGAACCTACCACGTAATCAACAATGGTTTCAACAGGACGGGGCAACCTGTCACACGGCTAGGGAGTCTCTTCGAATGTTGCACCATCATTTTGGGGATCGCCTTATTTCGCGTGGTACTGATTTTCCATACCCATCGCACTCACCAGATCTAACACCACCTGATGCGTACATGTGGGGAATGCTGAAGGAGGCTGTTTTCCGTACCGATCCACCGTCTGACATTCCGGAATTTCGGATTAAAATTCAAAGTTTCTTTCGTGCCATGCAACAACCTGTGTTCACAGACATGTTTGTGAACCTTCGCGAACGCTACGAATACTGCTTGAAACTGAACGGATGGCATCTTGAACATGTGTTTTATCGGGAACGTCGTCGTGAATAATGTTTGCAACGCTATATAATGTAAAGTAAATACATAAATAATAAATAATAAACGTTTCATAAGTTCAGTACTGTTTATTTTGCCGCATACTGTAATATAAGAAGAAAAATACTGTAAATATCATTAAAATATATTTATTTCCACATTCTACAAACTTTCGTCTACTTTTCTAGGTAATTTACATTTTTGTTCAAACATTTGTTATACCGTCAACAAGTTTTTGAAGTCTGTTGTCAAAGAAATCTGCCGCCTCTGATGAAGCCCAATCTACTACTGCAATTTTAACTTCTTCGTCATCAAATCGTTGATACTAAAACAAGTGAAAATCACTGGGTGCAAGGTCTGGACTATAAGCTTAATGTTTAAGTTGTTCTCATTCAAAAGACCTCTGATTAAACCTTGTGTTTATGCAAAAACATGTGACCTTGCATTGTCATTGAGAAAGATCACACCGGAAGGCCGCGCCGCTTGGTTTGTGAATGTTTTTTCTAAATGTCTCACAATACGCATTTGAATCGATTGTTGTGCCTCTTGGCATAAAATCTACTAATGAAATCCCTTTCTTGTCACAAAATAAAGTTGCCATAATCTTTCGTGCCGAAAGTATCTGTTTGGTTTTCATTCTGGCTGGCGACGATGTGTGTCGTCATATCATTGACTATGGATTCCATTGACTATGGCTTGGACTCAGAAGTCATTTGAGATACCCAAGCCTCGTCTCCTGTAACGATGTTATCTAAAAATTTATCTCCTTCCTCATCATATGAGTCAAAAACGATGAAGCACAGTTTAATCTTTTTGTTTTGTTATCGTCAGAAAGCAGTCTTGGAACTCACCACCACAATTTCAGTTGCTCCGAAACAATGGTGTACAAAACTGACTTTGAAACCTGTGAAAAATCAATGTATAACTTTGAAATCGTGAATCGTCAGTGCTCTTGAATTTTGTTGTTCACGAACCAAATCTTTAGAAATCAGAGAAGGTCGGCCAGGGAGTGACTCATCATGACCATTAATTAACCAGTCCGTCCTTGCATATTCTCACCCACTTTCAAACTTCCTGTTACTGATAAAATTATCACCGCAGACTTCACAAATTTTATGGTCAATTTCTGCTGCTGTCAAATTTCTTGCACTTAAGAATAGGATTACAGATCGTATGTCACAATCGGCGGGCATTTTCTTAAACATTGTAAACTTCTACAGCTCAGCATACAGACATACGCTGCAAATGACATCCAAACGTGAGCAAAGCATGTTGGGAGCAGACGTGTATGCGCACTGCGGTGATCACGCGTCCCTCTTATTCAGAAACGGAGTTCTTTCAAAAATATCCCTAATCTTTTAATAAAATTATAAAAAAAAATGTATTTTACTCGTATTAAGATACAGTGAAAATTTGAGGAAAATATGATAGTAAGAAGTCATATAAACTAGTAGCCTGTGGTATGCTATCAAAAAACTTCTAAATTCTTTTATTGCGGAACATTTATGTTATTTGGAGGTGGTTGTAAATTATCGATTCTCTGTCCTACCTCATCCTACACGTGTTCTGCCGGTGACAAGTGAGGCGAACGAGAATATGGCCACAGATTATCTTGCTTAAAAACTTTCATTTACCAGTTGTTGAAAATATGGCATTAACAATGGTTCAAGAACATTGTTGACATTTAGTGTTCCTTGAATTACTACTAAAGGAGATCTATTTCCATGGCAAATAACCTCCCATACCATCACACCTTGAGTAAGAACCATATGTGGCTGTACAGAAAACAGCAATTATTTTCTTTCTCTGGAATGTCTTCTAGCAATTTTATCATGAGCCCATTAACAAAATCCAGATTCGTCACTGGAGACGACTCGATTCCATTCCTAATTCCATTATTTGTTAGTACGAACAAAATACATCTTTAAAATAGTTTAAATATTGCTATACCTCCTTAAAATTTCTTCTATTTCAGCTTTACCTTAAAACAAATTTAATTGTTTACTTAATATCTTTCCATTTTTATCAAATATTTGATTACTGTTACATTTACTCTTAGTATTAACTTGTACCCAAGTGGCTCAATATACCCAAAAATAGCATATCGATGTGTAAGCATATGAAGTATTAGTGACTATAAATGCTACATCAAAATATTCTAGGGGACAAGCTTTTATTTGTTAGTATTTTGTGAGCCATATATAACAAATGATTTGTAATGTCATTTTAAACGTCAATAGAGTTTGCTGCTGGTGATTCGACAGTTTAAGTGATAATAAGGTCTTATAACTGAGAAATTGTTGTAAATTTGAAAATATGTAAGATTTGTTGATTTGTCATCCTGAGATTTTTGTGTATATTTTGCGATAAATTTCCTTTTCCAATTTCCTTAGCAATACTTGAGGATGGAGAAACATCATTTTGACCGTTATACGAAATTAAAAGCTATTGGAATGCTTGAAAGTGGTTTAGCTGACAGTTACTTGAGACTTTGTGCATTAAGAAACCGCAACATTACGGCGACAGAATTAGTGATTCAACTTTACAACACTCATGATGTGTTAATAAGCGATCGAACAGTGAGTAATAGACTCTATGCGGATGGTCCTAATGCCCGTCGTCCTCTGAGAGTTCCCGATTTGTCGAGAAGAAATCGCGGAAGAAGATTAGATTGGGATCAACAAAACTCGGCATCTGTTTCGTTTTCTGACGAATTCCGATTTGGTTTGCGGCCAGATACAAGAAGAACGAGAGTGTGGAGACGTCCCGTGAATGCAGAACGATTAGCTACGTCTCAAATTGTTCACAGTTCCCAAGGAGGTAGCGTAATAGATGGGGTGGCATATCTCTTGGTGGAAGAACTGACCTCGTTCTCTTGGATGGGTATTTAAACACCATTGACTATCAGGACATTATCCTTGAAAACGTTGTGCTACCGTATGCTGCAAGAATTGGCGAAAATTTTCAACTCATGCACGACAATGTGCATCCGCATACTGCAGGTATCATTGGTGCATTTCTTCAAAACCACGAATTGCAATTGCAATTGCAGCGCAATCACCTGATTTAAATCGCATAGAACACGAATGGAATTTGCTGCAAAGATTCATACTTCGTCAAAATCTAGTCTTTGAAACAAAACAACAATTGTATCAGTGTTTTGTAGAATAGTGGAATGCCATCGATCAACAAGAGCTAGACCCAGTGGCGGCTCTTGATGACGTTCGATGTGAGCTGCTGCACGGATGAGAGTGCTTCGTTTAAGCTTTCATATATACAGAGAAGCAAGTAACCGTACCGAAATCTTCCGAAATAGTTCGAAGTTGTCTCATCCGTGCAGCAGCGCACATCGTACGTCATCAAGAGCCGCCACTGCCAAGAC
Source organism: Melolontha melolontha (assembly GCA_935421215.2). Lineage (NCBI taxonomy): Eukaryota > Metazoa > Arthropoda > Insecta > Coleoptera > Scarabaeidae > Melolontha > Melolontha melolontha. Next base: position 95,555,251 of record OW285238.1, on the reverse strand, counting down.
CACTTGATTATGAGTATGCTAAACAGGTGCAGAACGGTCGTTGTCACATGTTGTTGTTTGTTATTGTTTTTTTTTAATAAGTTTTGTAAAAATTTATTAATTTTGAAATTTATTTATAAATAAACAGACATTTCTCATTAAGTATCTCAAAGTAAACAACTAATGATGGTCGACCTATACCTTCACATATAACAAACAATTACTCACCTATGTGGAGCAGAAATGCATTTCCTTGCTTGTCCCCCAGATAATTTTGATGTGTGTATGTTAAAAACATATCTGTGTCTGTTGAGTTAATGGACTACACAATTGTACGTATTCCTTTCTCACATAGAAGCGGCTTAGCCGCTCGTGAGAAACCGATTATACTGGTGGCCCTGTCTTGTCCATTAACTGTCATAAGATATCTCTTGTCAGCTTACGGTATAAGATTATGCTTACCTTGCGGTCGCGAATCTAAAAACGTCGCTTCATAACTGCACTGAAGAGATCGTAAGATCGAAATATGTTGAAGTGATCATTTGTTAAATATATTGTGTATGGCTTTGTATACAGATGCAGATATATTTTTAACATATTTGTATTTGTATGAACTTGATATCAATAAACATTGAATTTATCATTTTATTTGCATATAATTTATATAATTGCTCCTATACAAGCTCTATATACAAAATCGAGACATTATGCGAGTTAACAGTAAACAAATCATTGATTATCATTTATCCATTTGACGTGTATGTGCATGACTGTGCTAAAGATGTATATGTATATGTTTGACGACACGTCAAACGCCAACTACGACCGTTGATAGATTGCTGCGATTTATTAATAGATACGAGCATGTGTGCTTAGAGCGAGAGTAATATTTTTTAAAAACGATCCATTTTCTACTATAATTGATCATTTTTTATAAATTAATATCCTTGTATCAATCACTTTAAAATAAGTGCTTTCAAGCATTATAAAATAAACTAATAATAAAGAGATGTCCAAAATTTAAGGGGAGATATCAGAGCACACACAAGGCTAGAATGTATTATTGAATATGATACGACAAAGAACTCTATAATTACGAGTGTTAGCAAATACAAACCAGTAGGATGCTCAAGATTCTGTCATACTTATGATTAAACTAACCAAAAATATTTAAAAAGTCGACTGATGTACGGAAAATACTAAGGGAAAAAGAATTGTAAGCGGTAAAACAGAATGGTGGTGTGGAGACTGGAAAATATTGAGATATAAGAAGCTCATTCTGCTCTAACAAATAGTAAATGAACCAACAATGCGCTAGAGTAAAACATAAAATGAACAGATAGTATAAAAAGTGAATCACAAAGTGATTTAAAAATGAAAATATATTAAATTTGTTTGTAATATTCAAGACTAGTTAATTTAAATGACGTTAACTATACAAACTGTGAGTACACTTTTATGCTTATAACAAAAAGCTAGCCAATGTAATAAAACGATATAAAATTTATGACTTTTTTAATTTCTGAAAATATTTCAAGAAACGTGGAATGAAATATTTTATTAATTTGTATATTCTTAGGTCCCTTATTGAATATATCAAAAATATATTAAAATATCTATATCTAAAAAGATTGAAATTGGTAAACTCATTAAATTACCATTATCGTTTCTAAAGTTTGAAATGTAGCCGTCCAGAGTTTGCATATGAATATGACTAAAACAAGGTATTTGATGAAAACTAAGGGAAAAACTACTTACAACAAAATCATAAACATTCAAGTAAACAGAAAATATTACAGAAGAATGTCAAAATCGAAAGATTTAAAAATCTATTATCATAGATCCTATGAATAATTTTTTTTGTGGGGTGTGTATAGTGGCCCAATGCCTTAAGCTGGAAGTTTGTCAAGAACACAGGAGAAATTAGAATTCATACGGCGTGCTCAAAGCATTCCATGACTTTGTTATTATACCTCTTCATTGTAAGTAGGTATGGTATTTGTTCCATTTATTTTTCATGCTAAGTTTTACCGGCCTGTAGATAAAGGTTTACATCAAATGTAGTTCATTATATTCGTTATTTTCTTTGTGATCCCGGCTGCGGCATCTAGAATGGACTGTGTGCACTGAATTTGACCCCGCTTCGGGGGTTGCGATTTTACTGGATTATCCAGTTAGACGTGCGAGTGTGTAGTTTTGTTTCTTGGTGCGCTCCGTAAAGCGAGATAAAAGTCCACGCTATACCATAATTTTTATGGTAATTTTCGCTGTCAAGCGGTTTGAAAAAGGGTGTGTGCGTGTGTGTAGTAGCTACTAGAAACCCTGCTACTGTTAGTGAATTTGGATGTCTGAGTGCGAAGCAATTAGACGTAATTAGGCTTTGGCTTTCTTTATCGCATAATCGGGATATATATATTTCGCAACGAGGAAGACAGGCAACCAAGTAAACTAAGGAGACAAAAAATCAAACCAACATCATGTTGACTGAACATTTGGTGACAAGAACACGTAGCAGCTGTGGGTCCATCCATCTCCGTCGCACATATATAGCCGATCGAGGTGCTTCTACAAAGACACACATTTTTTAAATCGTCAGATTTTTCTCTACCTTTCTTTTTAGTATTTGATATTTTAACGATTTTAATTGTCGATGTTAATTAAAACAGCATCTAGCCTTAGTTATATTCGTATATATGTACATTTGGAACTTCCGTAAATTATCACGTAAAACACGTATTTTTAAAAGAATTTATTTTATTATTATACAATTTTAAAATGAATTATCGTAGATATATGCTTATATAATTTATTTTTAAAATAATTTTGTATTTAAATAAAGACTTAATTGAGTTGATTTCACCCAATTAAGTAACTGTAACAACAACTTTGAGTAACATTCTAGAAATATATTGCATTGATTCCTCACTACGCAAACCATAGGCGTACTGGAAGTTTTAAATAAATTGTAATTTCTGTTAAATTCATTACTTTTCTTGACACCATTTTTTACTAATGCTTAGCTAATATACTGTGTGTAATTCCGTTGTAAGGTTCCGCTACAGATCTGAGGTAGAACTAGATTTTTGATACTAGGTTAATTAGAAATCGCTTGAATAATGAAATTTTCATATTTTGGTGTATTTTGCAGTTTAACTCAGTTTATTATATTTTTGGAGCATTTTGCCGATCCGATACAAATTTAATGTAATATTTCTGTGTTATGTTCAATATATATTATTGTCATAATATACCGAGTGTTCATTTTCAATTGTCATTCTATTACAACGTAAATTCTTTCGCGGCCTGAAAGCCACTTGGTTAATACTTGTTTTTTTAAATATACGAATTGACTGTTTTCGATTCCTTACAAAATAAGCACCTTCGACAAACAAATTTCAGCAAATAGACCAAACATCATATTTCAAGATAAAGCGGAACACATCACATACTTACTAAACATAGATGTACGAGCAGACGATAACAATATATATATATATATATATATATATATATATATATATATACGAGGCATGTTTTTTAAGTAAGTACCGTTTTTCCACACCGCGACCGCAGCGCTGCGGTCGGCGTTCTGCGTATGGGGACCTACATCTCTTGCCTACGCATTGACGCCATTACAGTCTGATTCTACCTTGTTTACGTTGTTTACTGAGTGTTTAAGATGCCTCCGATAATCGTGAGTCCCGCCGACTGTGAAGTACGGGCTGTTATAAGATTTCTTAGTGCTAAAGACCTAAAACCGATCGATATCCATCGTGAGATTTGTGCAGTTTACGGACAAAACATTATGAGTGATGGAATGGTAAGAAAGTGGGTGAGAGCATTTAAAGATGGCCGCACAAATGTGCATGATGAACAACGGAGTGGGCGTCCTTCGGTCGTTAATGAAAGTTTGGTGCAGGAAGTGGACAATAAGGTGAGAGAAAACAGACGCTTTACGATGTCCTCCTTGTGTGATGGCTTTCCTAATGTTTCGCGTAGTGTTTTGTATGGCATTGTGAGCGAGCGCTTGAATTACCGAAAATTGTGCTCACGTTGGGTACCGAAAATGTTGACGGATGTGCACAAAACCAAACATTTAGGCAGTGCATTGACTTTCTTTGAGCGGTACCGCAACGACGGTGATGATTTCTTAAGCCAAATTGTTACGGGCGATGAAACATGGGTGGCCTACGTCACACCTGAATCAAAGCAACAGCCCATGGAATGGCGGCATTCAGATTCACCCGGAAAAGTGAAGTTTAAGCAAACAATTTCTGCCCGGAAAATCATGCGCACAGTTTTTTGGGACAGAAAAGGAGTATTGCTTGTGGAATTTCTGCCTCATGATGAGACAATCAATGCAGCAGCTTATTGTGAGACCTTGAAAAATCTGCGCCGTTCAATCCAGAACAAAAGACGAGGCAAGTTGAGCAAGGGCATCGTTTTGCTGCATGACAATGCCCGTCCGCATGTGGCTAATCAGAGCAAAGATCTCATCACATCTTTTAAATGGGAAATTCTAGATCATCCTCCGTACAGCCCTGATCTGGCGCCCAGTGACTACCATCTGTTCCGGCACTTGAAGAATCACCTGGGCGGCCAGCGTCTTCAAGACGATGACGAAGTCAAAACAGTTGTGATGCAGTGGTTAACAAGTCAGGCGGCAGACTTCTATGAGGAGGGTATTCATAAACTGGTACAACGTTGTGACAAGTGCCTCAATATTGAAGGAAATTATGTAGAAAAGTAGATTAAGGTACAGGCTTTCATGTAAAAATAAAATTATTGAGATATCTTTGCACGTCTTTTTTTAATTTCAAAAGGGTACTTACTTAAAAAACATGCCTATATATATATACATATATACGATATATATATATATACATATATATATATATATATATATAACTATTTTGTTTTGCCGCACAGTAGCAGAAGCCACAGTCTTTATTACCATTGAATTATTACTAGAGACCGGACCCATCAGGCCAAAATTAGGATTAATCATATAAATAGTCTGTAACATCGCTAAGTACAACACGCAGTTATTGAATAGCACTATTCATTCGATTAACCGCACATCTGTTTTTTGTCGTTGAATTGTGACGCAATTACTTCAATATTACAGTGAAATTTCTTTCTTCATGGGCGTAGATAGAAGCGTGAGGAGTTTTTATAATTTATTTAATTTATTAGTTTATATGTCCTAAGATAAATAAAGTACGGTGAGTTAGTTTATTTTTTTCATTGTTTTAACTGTTAGTTACATACTTCGTAATCTTTGTAATAGATCCTGTTTGTGGTTTCATCGAATCTACTTCTCCCAATTATTTTGACGTAAGTGTCCAATGAATTTCGTTAAGTTTCAATAACTTACGCATACATTTTTAATTTTCGTTTATTCAGATCTAGAACATTATTTAAGTTACTTTTTCAGATATGATATAGAACAACGTCGAGAATGGCATCGTGAAACAAAGGCGAGTTGGATTAAGGGTCTTACTGATTGTATGTCCATTGCCAGTGATTCGGAAATTTATTGCAAAATCTGTGAAATATCGTTAAAAATTCCAAGAAATCGCACGCAAAATGTCACGGTATCGCCAACACATACACAGAAATTAGACCCGTTAGAATCTGACAATTTTAGCGAAGAACTCTGTGAAACTTTAATGGCGACACATATTCCATTAAATAAACTTAAAAATCCCACCTTTAAAACATCTTTTCCAAAAATATACTGGTCGAAATTTTCCTGATGAATCCACCTTACGCAAATATTATGTTTCTAAGTATTACGCGAAAGCAGTAGAACGCATTAGAAGCCATCTTTCATATCAGTACCTATGGATAAGTGCCGACCAAACTGTCGATATATTAGGACGCTGTGTGGTGGTAAATGTTGTAGCTGATGTACTACATCCAACTATTCCATATAACGCATATGTAATAGCAACAAAAGATATAAGTACGGAACTAATACAAATTACAAATTTAAGAAATCAGTTGTACTTTCTTCAGGAACACTTTGGAAATTTGACAAAACTAATTACTTATTTTGAAAATCAAAATCTCAAATTAAATGATGGATTAACCAGATTAGATGTGGCTATTAATAATTTGAAAAATATTCTGAGTGACTTCGGACCTGGCCGTCGGCAAGAGTTAGACGCAGCTTTTAATAGAAATGCAGATTTAATAACATTGCAGCAATTGAGTGTGCAGACAATGCTTGAAAATCTAACTGCTAAATACGCTGAAATAAAAGAATATTTCCAGTATGCACCTATAACCAGTTGCGATGTAAAAGTTGCGTTTTGTATCTACAAGGATGTACATCATCAAACAGAACAAATTTCTGAGAAGAGAGCCTTGAGAAAGTATTGTTAGTTAATAGTTAATACTCCTTTACTCAACTTGAACTACAAAATGAAGAAATAAAAATGTATTTAGTATTTTATAGATCACCACCCGTTTGTTCTATTATATAAATAAAATTAAAAATACAAAATTTCAATAGTACGCCCGTGGGCGATGAGCCATGTCCGGTGCTTAATTATTACAATTAATGTTTTGCGTAAAATAAAAAGGGATTTTATCTATTTTCAATAATCATAATTTATGTATCTTATATACACTGACCGGCAAAAAAATCGGCCACCATAAAAATTTTACCAAAGCACCTACACGTTTATTAACTCCTTTAAAAATTTTAGATTTTGTTGAAGCACTGCACATTCCTAATGAGAAGCACACAGTATGGGGAGAAAATAAACAATGTAAGAACAAACATTAATTTAATTCGAGAAACATGGGTAAAGCACTAAGCTACAAGCGTCAGCTCTGGACGTGCTTCTGTGGAAATACCCGCACATACTATAACAAAACTACCACGAAAAGACACCCGTTCAAAGATGGTGCAATTGTCATGTCGCTCATTTCGTCTTCTCCACACTCTTTCTCGGCCATCGGGTGATCGTAGACAAAAGCGCGACTCATCCGTAAATGTAACTTCACCCTATTGCTCAAGAGTCCAATTCGCATATATTCGTGCAAACTCAAGACGTGATCTTCGACATCTAGGTAACAATTGTGGTCATGTAGCCAGTCTTTGTAAAGTCAGACCACTTTCTTCAAGTCTTTGCTTATTGTCATTTCAATTATCTTAACCGGTCGCGATCGCACTGTTTGCAAGCAATGTTGAAGTTGAACTGTTCTTATTCTGCGATCCCTTATATTCAACATAAAAAAACGATCAACTGCACTTGTTACTCTTTGCCTTCCAGATCCTGCTCGTATTTCGAATGTGCTGGTCTCTAGAAATCTATTCCCAGCATCGTGAATGGCGGTTCGGGGTATTCCTTATACACGGGATGCATATCACGTTGTCTATTACTATCTTCAAGTAATGCAATAATTTGTCTAATGTTTGTACTAGTTACTGGCATTGTCAACCCGTGAAAGTTGTTGTTTACTATCGCATTTTTCGTAAATGAAAACTAGGAAATGCCGTCTCGTTTATTAATGTGGATTTCAAAAAATATGTAGGTGCTGTTATAAAAAAAATCAATGCGTTAAAACTAAATGTGGGGCATATTTTGGATTAGACTAATAAATACGAATATTTTACAATAAAAATATAACAATTTAAATCCTTACAATCCTATACAATATTTGTGGGGCTTTAATAAATATCTCAGAGTGACCGATTTTTCTTTGCGGTCAGTGTATAAGTAACAACTCTTTAGTGAAACATATAAGATTACCAAATAGTAACATAATTTCATTTTTTGTGTAATCACTGTGTTTATAACGTATATTCAAAAACCTTCCACATTATAGTACGCTGTTTCTTAAGTAATTAAGTAATAAAATATTGGTGCACATGCGAAACTTTAGAAAGCTCGAAATTCTGATAGTTGTTATACATAAATTCAAATTATAAACGCTTATATTCTTTAAATTATTTTATTATAATGTTAGAGTTATAACATAAAATATTTATTACTCAAAGTTACTATAGAACTGGCCAAGAATTAGAAAATTGAAATTTGGTTTATTCCACAAATCAATGCTTACAGGATTTTCGGCAAGAATATCCTAATTTGCCAGTTACTTACGCACAACTGCAAAAATATATTCAAGCTTGTTATATTAAATTTGGTGATACAGGGGCAATAACTCGCAAACCTGACGGTGGAGCACCTAGAAAACTAACAGAAAATTGGATATATACATATCAAATTCAAGCAGTTTCAGAACTCAGATAGATTTTGGTATAAGAACGCAGTATAGTCTATGGTTTTTGAATAACATAAATATTAATGACATTCTCGACAAATGCTTCTTTTCGAATGACGCTTCGTTCCATCTTTCAGGATATTTAAACAAGCAAAATATGAGTATTTGGTCGGCAGAAAACCATCATGAATTTGTGAAAACTACGCTACACTCACAAAAAATAGGCGTATGGCTAGCAATTTCAATGAGACGAATTATCGAGCCTATATTTTTTAATCAAACCATAACTGCTGAAAGATATCGAAATGAATTAGTAGAGTCGTTTATTAATTAATTTCATGATGATGAACTAATGGAAGGATAATTCCAGCAAGATAATGCACCAGCGCACAAATCTCGAAAAACAATCACAAGAATTATTAATTTTCCGCTAAGATCTCCAGAGTTGACAATTTTAGATGATTTTATTTTTTCATATTTAAAGAATACCTTTTTCAGGACCAAACATCACACAATCGAAGATCTTCGTAATTCTATTGTGAATTCTTGTGCAAGAAATCCTAATATATGTCTTTGAAAGCATAAAGCGTAGAGTTCAACTTTGTGTTCAAAATAATAGTCAACATTTCCAATATCTGCTTTAATATTATTTTCTTTTAAATTTGACTATTGTAATAAAAATTTTTTGAAAAACTAAATTACTAATTATATTACACATTTGCATGACAAAACCAAACTATCGAAATTATACGTTTGTGAGAGAAGATATGCACTGTATTCAACCATTAAAAAAAACTTGGCCGTCTCTAATGAGGGAAGTTTTTGCAGACACGTTACATGTAAAACTTTATAAATCGGTCTCGTAAATCGATATAATTAAGAATTTAAGCACACGATAGTGTAAGACAAGTCAACTTCATTAATAAATTCTGTTCGAGCATCGAGAGGAAAATTAATTACAAGTTTCTTCTCAACAGACGTAAAGCCGAGTATGTGACTTTAGTAAATGGATTTTGCCAGCGAAATTACTGTGGCTTTTCACTTTTCACTATTCGAAATGCTGTTAGTTGCGTAGATAATTAAGGCGCTAATCCGTTAAAATAACAACGCAGTGTTTGAAGAGCTGTTTGTTAGATTACGACAAAAGTAGATTATAGTTGACCCCTTGACTTCCAAGAAAATTCCCAAATCCAGCTCTTAGTATTAAGCGATAAATACTGTTTAACGATAGGCTTATCTAATGTAATTAAATGCTTCGTGATGTAAAATAATTATAAGCTCTTGATCATATTAAATAAATTTCAAATTTTCATACAAATAGATATTTTATCTATATTAATCTAATAAGTATTAAGCAAAGTAAATTATAGATTATTATATATAGGAGTGAAATTAATTTCAGGCAATTAAAATGACATTTCAAATTTCCTAATATGCGCGTTTAAATTTAAGAAAATTCAACGAATTGCTGAAATTTTCCAACAACATCGTCTATAGATGTTGAAATTATATTTTTCTATAAAGTTTTTGAATTTCCATTTGTATTTTCATGCAATACAACTGACTATTACACGTGTGGCAATGTCATGAATGTTGTTAAATGCACTTTAGGTATGCCCATTCTTATGCACGAGTTCAAATAACCACTGATATTACACATACCCTACATGAAATTGAAATGGAGATTCCTAAAAATATGATACGTATCTATTCCTGAATAAATCTGATCAAAATATATTTATTGTCAACGTACATATAGCTATGGGAATGCAATTCGTAAGAAATGTATACCGATACAATTGGAAGATAGAAAAATAATTTAAAAATATATGTTATCCACTAGTAGAATAGAAAAATACGATTCGAAGATGAGATACAGAAAATACGAAGTGGAGTATTTGTACAAATTATTATGGGCACGTCTCTGCTTTATCCTTTATCGGTTTACTTTGCTGAATTTATGTTTTATCAGAATGAATGTCAAGTACACATCACAGAAGAAGTGAAAAAGTATACTTCGAGATTTCATAGCAATACAAAATTAACTTTAAACCAAGACAGATATTAATTATTGTGTCCTGTAAACATGATAATAATAATAGGAATTTATTATCCAAACTTTTAAGTTTTTTTAAACTTTTTAACTTTTTAACTTTTAACGCAATGAGCCAATTATTTCAGTCGTCCTGCGACACGTAGCACCGTCTTGTTTGAATCAGATATTAGTTAGTTAGATGTTAGTTGAATGTCATTCAATTCAGGTCATAAAAATTAGTTATCATCGATCTTTACCGCACACCATTGACAGCAATGGAATCTCCACTCTCATTTTGAATTAAATAAAGGACTAACTATGCCACCGTGCTATAAACTACACCTAAGAGTCCCTTTCGCAGAATGTATTTTGATTGTTGTGAACGCTTTGGAATAGATAAATTAGAGTTTTCATCAACACTGGCTTGAACAGCTGTAATATTCTCAGCATTTCGAGCATTTCTTTGTCTTACTGGAACACTAGCAGTATATTAAATTACGCTCGGTTTTTTATTTGTTGAATGGCAGGCCCGCTGGGTCGATTGTCATAATCGACGTCCACTACAAATTGGAAAAAGTGCAGGGATAAGTTGCAATAAAAGAACGATTATTTTGATAAAAAAATTGAGGAATTTCCAAACCTTGCTGAAGCATATATCTTTCCATGATAAAATTGCAGACTTTGCTAAACGCACTTGACAACAACAGACAATTTTGATATTTCAAATAATAATAATAATAATAATAATATTTATTTATTTGCCCAACAGGTAATCCCAATTACAGAGCAATAAGTACACAAATTAGATGTATGCATACACATACTATGTTAAATTATTACATAACTAAAATAATTTTGATATATAACAAATAAGTAATACTGATAATTATGATATCAAGGTTCACATATCCTTAGTGTCCACCTCTCCAATGAATATGTCACTATAATATGCCTCAGCATTCTTCATTATGTGGAATATCGGTGATCTCATCAGTAGATTCGTCCTTGTAGTCGACAGCAACAAAGTAACAGGGTTACGGGTACTAACACTAGGCACATTGAATCGGACCCTAGACAACAGCGCGGCACAATCAATTTTATTGTGGAGAAGATTATGAAGAAACCTTGCACTGTAGTTAACTCGACGAACAGTCAAAGACTGAACCCCATAGAGTCGAAGCAGTTCTTCATAGGAAGTGTTCCAGTCAGGATATACACGATTAGATTTGAAAAAGAGGTATTTTACAAATCGGCGCTGTATACGTTCAACTGGAAACTGTTGCGAGATGTAGAAGGGATACCAAACAATAGACACATACTCGAGTTTCGGAACTATAAGAGTGAAATACAAAGATTTTAGCAAGGAGATGCTGCTGAAGCACCCCGAGGCTCGAATGAGGAAGCCCAATGCTCTCGAAGACGAGTGGCAGATGCCCACAATGTGATCATTAAAAGATAGCTCCGGATCAAACGTCACTCCCAGGTCCGTTACTGAGTTTGTGTTATTCAACTGCTGATTATCTATAAAATAACGTGATAAGACTGGTGCGTTCTTCCTGGAGAATGACATCACCACACATTTGTCGATATTCAAAGACAATTCATTCCTCTGAGACCACTCCACAAGAATGTTCACATCATGCTGCAAGCCAATAGCATCACCTGGTTTGGCGATATCAGAAAATAGTTTGATGTCGTCTGCGTAAGCTAGCGCCTGGCATCTTAACAGTGGAAAAAGGTCATTCATATATAATGAGAATAGCAAAGGTCCCAAGTTAGAAGCCACTGCAAAGGTGTACGATTTATAACCATTATAAAACACATAATTATATCGATTAGATAAATAAGATCCCAACAAGATGTATAAATTCGGAGATAAGCCAAAGCTATCAAGTTTTTGAAGTAGCAACATATGGTTGATGCTATCAAAAGCATGTGAATAATCCATATAAACAACATCCACTTGACCCCTACTGTCCAAGACTTCATTCGTATATTGCGTGAAGCAAGCTAGATTTGTAGTAGTAGACCGACCTTTCATAAAACCATGCTGGTGCTGTGTGATACATGAATGGGTATTGAAGTAAATAGCATCAAACAAAACTTGTTCGAAAATTTTTGCAAAGTTTGATAAGAGCGAAATCGGTCTGTAGTTTGAAATATGTCTGCTATCACCCTTCTTGAATACAGGAACAATACGGCCGCACTTCCATCTATCGGGGAAGGATGATGTCTGCAGTGCTAGGTTTATAATTTTGCTTAGTGGTGCAGATAGAACAAATTTGGTGTCCCTGATCAGGAAGCTGGGAATGCCATCATCACCAGAGGTAAACCTATCAGGAAAAGTAGCCATTATGCTGGAAATAGTATGTTCAGTAATGCGACAGAGAGAAAACTGCTGACATTGAGATTTTAAAGTAGAAGAGTCAACAATATTGGCGGTCGAGAACATTTCCGAGAAATTACTGGCAAATGCGTCTACAATGGCTTGTGGTTTGTCAAGCCAAGCATTTCTATAAAATAGTTTTCCAGGAATACGTGAGGTTCCTCTCCGGGAACGTACGAAAGACCATATTCTTCTAGGATCCGCCGTGATGCTGGTCTCTATATTCACCATGTATGCAGTATAAGCAGTAGATATTTGTGATTTCGTTAGTGTACGCAGTCTTCTGAACTCTTCATAGAACATCGGACTATTAGTACCTTTCCATTTACGCCTATAATAATTTTTTGCTTTAATGTTATATTTAATTTCATTATTGAACCAAGCAGGAAAATGCGAGGTGCTTTTCGACATCTTCGGAATAGTTGAATCAAATATATCGCTCAGAACATTGTAAAATCAATCCAGGGCGAGATTAACATAATTAATACCATCCAGAAAGGACCAATCAACCAATCAAATGTTACTGCTATGTCAATTTCAAGACATATCACCCCTATTGAAAAACCTACTAATAACGAGTGAGTATAAATCAGTGAAACTATTGTTAATAAGATGGCAACAATTCTACAAATTTATATTGACATGCTAGATTTTTAAACTTAAATTTGCCAAAAACAAATTTGACAAAGTAAACATCAAACAAGTAAATAAATAAAACAATAGATTGTTCTTACTTGCTATGTGTCCCCACAAGCACTAGTCTTGCGCCTACTGATATACTACATTTACTTACAAATTTTCCCAACTCACTTCAATACATGATTGCCCCGGGGGTCTTTCGGCTAAAGACCAGCTCAGTTTAGAGGCGAGTAGAGGGGGGATGTTATATATAAAAAAGCGCCACCATGTTACCTCTTTAGCCACAACAGAGAACACAGACTCTGCCTAGTAAATTGTATAAATTCAGGTAAAGTACATGTATTAATGTTAAATCAAATAAAACAACTCAAATCAAAACAATAACAATGAGGATTTATTATAATTCCGAACCACACAAACAATAACAGGATAACGTATACAGAATATAACAATAAGAGTGTAAGTTGAATGAACAAAACTATAATTAAATATGATCAAAACGATCCTGACATTAAAATAGTGATAAATATTTAAATCTCACTAAGTTTGCTAATTATTATATATATGAATAATTAAAAAATGAAAAGTTAAAGTTTACTGAATAAAAACTATAATCAAATATGATCAAAGCGATCCTGACATTAAAATAGTAAAAGATATCTAAATCTCACCAATTTGACTTCTGTTACAATATTAAAATTAATTTAATATCGAAAAATTCGGGCAATGAGTAAAAGACTCACTCGGTATAATATATAAATGAAATAGTTGACAATGTAGACAATAAAATTTAAATAAAGGTGAACATAAATTATTTGCACATAATAGCACGTGGTTTAGATAAATTGACAAATATTAATGTCACCAAATGGTATATATAAAAAATTAAAGGTCAACGTTGAAATAATCTGACCAAAAATGTAAAGCAATTAAATTAATAAAGTATCTTAGTTCTAAAAATTGCATCAATAATTTATCAAAAATCTTTCATAAACCGTACATCGATTTTTACACATCCAGTATAAGCAATATTACCTTATATAATACACACAATTACGTCATGAATTGCGAACACTTCAATGTATATAAAAAAATATTATACAGTAAATAATAAAAATAAATTAAAACACTTGGCTTGTTTCACTATGAGATTTATTTAAATTCTCTAACAATTGTTTCGGCTGTTATGCCATTCTCAAAGAGATCTATAAATCTAACTTAAAGACTATCGCACTTGTTCTTATATGTTGTCTGTTCTTGTGTGTAGTGGGGGTGGTACTATATTGTGTATTACGGTGTCTATAAAGGGTGTATTGGCATATTCTATCTGTGTGTTGGTGATTAATAGATTTTGTTTTTTCGCTATTTTTATTTCTAATATTTCTAGGAGGTCCAATCTCTTGCTTTTTGTGATATTGTGTATTAAGTCGCAGTTATCTATATCGGGGAAGTGGTTGAGTTCTATACAGTGTTCGGCAAAGCCTGTGTTTTTCTCACTATATAAAATTGACTTTTTGTGTTCTTTAACTCTGTTTTTAATGGCTCGTCCACTTTGGCCGATATAGATAGCTTCATAGTCTTTACATTTTAATTTATAAACACCTGTTGCTAGCAACAACAAAGATAAAAGAGATAAAATGGACCAATCAGGTGTTTATAAATTAAAATGTAAAGACTGTGAAGCTATCTATATCGGCCAAAGTGGACGAGCCATTAAAAACAGAGTTAAAGAACACAAAAAGTCAATTTTATATAGTGAGAAAAACACAGGCTTTGCCGAACACTGTATAGAACTCAACCACTTCCCCGATATAGATAACTGCGACTTAATACACAATATCACAAAAAGCAAGAGATTGGACCTCCTAGAAATATTAGAAATAAAAATAGCGAAAAAACAAAATCTATTAATCACCAACACACAGATAGAATATGCCAATACACCCTTTATAGGCACCGTAATACACAATATAGTACCACCCCCACTACACACAAGAACAGACAACATATAAGAACAAGTGCGATAGTCTTTAAGTTAGATTTATAGATCTCTTTGAGAATGGCATAACAGCCGAAACAATTGTTAGAGAATTTAAATAAATCTCATAGTGAAACAAGCCAAGTGTTTTAATTTATTTTTATTATTTACTGTATGAAGTTAAAATGTTTCACCAAGAAGTATCTGCAACAACAACCGAGAAAAAAATATTATACCAAAATAAATCAATTAAGATTTGTCCATACTGTACATGCAGAAATAGTTTACTTATAAAAAAAAATTGAATGATTCAGTACTTTTACTAAAGACAATACAGAAGTTATGTATCAAAAATTAATTCTGAATAAATTTTATGATTCCACACAGTATATGTAGGAATATATTTTACACCAAGTTTTCAATAAAAGTGATTATTAAATTAATTACAATTTTTCCACTACGAGAAAAAAATCATAATGGAAATTTTATACCAGCAAAAATTGAGTGCCTAAATATTTTAATATATATACAAAAACAACTCATTACTTGATACAGATTTGTATGATTCCGTCCGTCGATTACGATTAAATTACTGCGTTAAGGGATACCACCTTTTCTCATCTGTCGGCAGGAGAAAGAAGGAAAACAGGCGGCAGTTGTACTCCTGGTCCCAAACAAAAAAACTAAGGTGCTTGGCTTAGGATTGGAGGGTTACAACACCATACCCACTTGCTCCTTGTCCTAATATATAGGAAAGAAAAAAAACAAAATAACAATAATTAAAATACTCGAACTGATAGAATCAAAGCTCATCGAAATAAAAGTAGATTCTACAAGATATCTCGAACATTCACCTTGTATAACACGTGGTTTCAAATACAGACAGAATGGAGGAGTCTGTAAGATAAAGATCTAAATCTATATTGATCCGTGGAGTCCCGAGAAATTAACGGTATTACACAAACACGTCAATTTCTATAATAGAATTTGAATTTTTAGAACCGTTATTGAACCGCTATTTAGAACCGCGACTACTGATTTAGAAAAATTCAAACCTGAAGACGATCTCATCTCTAAAACAACCACTTAGACTTATAACAAGAGCACAAATTGCTCGACGTGTGCGTCCGGTCCAGTTTTATACACACGACCTTACTGCGTCATGTCAGAAAAAAATATTTTTGAAGAATATTCCAACTATCCCACAATTAATTAGTTTCCGATAAGAAGTCGATCATAAAGGTTAATAGTCAACTTCCACTTATGAAGTCGCTAAGCATTAATTAGCTCATACAAAGCCACAAATAAATATTATTACAGTATGTCTATCGAACATTAGTACTAAATCACCAATAAATAAATAGTAGATGACTCTGTAGGCCTACATATCGTATTTTAACAAAATTAAATGCCTAATAATTTTTAATGTAAATATCTTCTGAAATTACTCAAAAAAATATCGAGATCCTACACTCCCAATATTTTATATTAGACACAGAAACCTAGAAGCGCATGCGTAAAGCTAATAGTACTTAAGAATACCTAACCTGAATTGTAAATAAACAATCTGACAATGAATTTAAATAAACTCCAAGGTAATATAGAATGATATAATATTATTTAAATAGAAAATTAACCTGTTAAAGATGTCCTATAAAAGCAATGTCAATGAAAATAAACCCAACTGCCGTTACGATATTAACAGAGAGGCTTAAATTACAATAGGAACAATTAACTGACAGTAGTACGTATAAAACAAAGCTAATTATTAGGAATCAAGCAGTACAAGAAAGATATAATTTTAGGTATAGACAAAGTTCTATTATTCCACCGGTGCGCTAGAGCCTAAGAAATAAGGTGGTTTAGGAAGCGAATAAAACATAAGTAAATTGATGAAACAAGGCAATTAAATTTAAGAAATTAGTCGTAAAATGAAGTACTAATTAAATATGCGGAAGCCTACGAAAATATACAGTGTTAATCAAAAATAACGAACGACCAAATGCAAAAGTAAGGTAATTTAATTTTTAAACAACTGAAGTAGTACAATAATTAGTAAATAATATATAGCTGAACTAAATTGTACGAGGGTCGAATTTGGAGTATAACATACTTTCAAAACTGTCTTTAGTGTCGGACAAAATACATTTATTGTAACGACCTATTTTCGAAGTTGCTTATAAAATGAAGAGGGTAATCGGATATATTCCAAGCAATCGATTTATGAGCAATTTAGCGAAATGTATCCAGACAAATTGAAAATCGTTACTTTTTACAACACCGTGTTAAAATATTCGAAAGATTATCAACCTTTACTAATGTAGCTAAAGGTGAATCTACTGGTCGTCCCACTGTTGTTACACCTAACATTTTGGAAAATATGCCCAAAATTGTAAAACAGAATCTTCATGCTTCTAAACGTTGTCTATCCCAACTAATAGGTAAGCGCAACTTTACAAATTAATTTCTTCTTTTAATCTCTTGTACATTCATTCTAGAACTTTTCAATGATTACTCTCATAAAAAGTTACATTTCCACTCATATAAATTTTCGATTGTCCATCAAATTTTTTATAACGATTCCAATTTTGTTAGTACATAATATAATGATCATCTACATGATCACATTGATCAACAAAATATTTCTTTTTATTCCGATGAAGCATGGTTTCATCTGTCTGGTTATGATAATTTGCAGATTTATAGAACTTGATCAGCAGATAATCAACACAATTTAATCCAAGTACCATTGCATCGCTTGCATCACGTGAATGTTGATGAATTATTCGTTCCGAAAACAAAGTTTCGAGTGTCGTTTAAATATAAGTGAGTTGGACATAGAAGAATTAAGCGGGAGATAATTGTTAGTAACGAATTAGGTGAGTGCAGATATATTTTATATGAAATAACGAATGATAACAATAAACTGAAGTGTGAAGAGGCGGGTGACCTTCGAGTAGTTGATACGGGAAACTCGCCTAGCGTGGTGTGTAAATCGCTAACAGGTGTAAACAAATAAACAGACCCGGATTAGGATAGGTGGCCCAAGTCAAATTAAAAGTAGCGTAAAATTGAAAATTGGTAGGAACATTTTGTGATATAAAATCGAAATAAATAAAAATACAGAGAACAATAAATATTAAGTTGAAACATATCGAATAATACCCAGGAAATACTTCTACCACACAATTAAATGTTAGTTGGAAAATGGAAAATTCTGATGAGCTCACTAGTGAGGATGAGAGAAAAAGGAAGAGAATTGAGAAAGAACTGTTGGAAGAATTTAGGAAAAAACAAAAAGTACAAAGATCACCGGTTAAAGACAAACAAAAAGAAGAAAATAAATTAGATAAATTAACGGATCTGGTTAATATAGTACTAACAGAAGTAAAGGAGATAAAACGAAATCAAAACAATTTTCAAGAAAAACTACTAAAAATAAAACAAGAAAACGAAAACTTGAAAAAGGAAAAATACAGAAATTAAGAAAAAAATGGAAAAGATGGAAGAGAGGATCGAAAGACTCGACAAAGAAAAAATTAAAAATAATATTATAATGACGGGATTACCAATGGATACAGAAAACCCAAAAGAACTTCAGAAAGCAATGGAAAACTTCATAAAGGAAGAATTAGGAGTAGAAGCAAAAGTAATAGGTGCATATAAGATAGGCCCTAAAACCTGTAAAGTTGAAATAGCAAGTTCGGAGAAGAAGGAAGAGATAATGAAAAACAAAAATAAACTAAGGACACATACAGAAAGAATTTATATAAACAGCGAATTGACAAAGAAAGAAATGGAAATACAAAGTGAAATAAAGAAATTCGCAGAACTAGAACGAAAGAAAGGGAAGAAAATAAAATATGGCTATAAGAAGTTGATAATGGAGGACGGAATATGGAAATGGGATGACAAGGAGGGAAAACTGAAAATAGTTACAAAAAACGGATACATGAGGATCGAGAAGAGGAAGAGCTAGATAATAAAGATAAAGACATGGCTAAGTTAAAGGTTATGATAAACCGGAAAAAAAGTAATAACAAGGAAAATTCAAGAAGAGTAGAGAACAGAATCGAAGATGAGGACAAGGGTTGTATTGGGGTATGGAAAATAGGGACATGGAACATCAAAAGCTTAACAGGAAAAGAGAGAGAACTGGAAGATGAGTTTGAAGAAATGAAATTAGATATGTTGACTATAACAGAAACAAAGAAGAAAGGACAGGGAATGCTAAAAATAAAGAAGGGACATACACTTATATACAGTGGGGTTGAAAAGCACGAAAGAGCGACTGCTGGTGTGGGATGTATAATACATAAGAAATACGAAGCACAAATATATAACTGGAAAGCATGGTCGGAGCGGATACTGAAAGTGGAGATAAGAAAAGGAAATGATAGACAAATGAAAACAATAATTGCTGTATATGGTCCAAACGAAGACGAGAAAGCCGAAGTTAAAGAACAATTTTGGAAAGATTTAACGACAGTAACGGAAGAAGCGAAAGGAGAATTATACATAGCTGGAGATTTTAACAGCAGAGTAGGAAGAAGAGATGAATTATACAACAAAACTCTAGGAGCACATGGAGAATATGTTCGAAATAACAACGGAAAAAGAATGCTAGATTTCACTGTAATGCAAAATCTAATAATTACAAATACGTTCTTTGATCACAAAGAAATACACAAGTATACTAGCGAAATGAAAAGCAGAGGGGAAAAGTCCATAATTGACTACGTTCTAGTAGAAACTAACAATAGAAGAGCAGTAATAGACACAAGAGTAAGACGAGGACCGGAAATTGGTAGCGACCATTACTTAGTTATAACGAAAATTAGAGAGAATTATGAAAAAGAAAAGAGGAACACTGCACCAAAACAAAAAGCAATCCATTCTGAGAAAATAAGAGTCTATAAATTAAGAAGTAATGATATAGCAGCAAAGTATAGCAAACTTATAACAGACACTTTAGAGCAGACACGAATGATCACAGAAGATAAGAATGTAGAGGAGTTATGGAACCTATTGGAAAATACCATGAAAGCCTCAGCAAAGGAAATATGTGGAGTAAGTACGAAAAACAACAATAAAAAACAAACAGCATGGTGGACAAAAGATATCCGAATACTAATAAAAACAAAGAAGGAGGCATGGAAAAAATATCTATCACACAGGACAACAGACAATTACGACACGTATAAACAAGAACGAAAAAAGTAAAAGAATTAGTAATAACGGCAAAGAAGGACAAATGGAAAAAGTTTGGGGAAGAAATAGAAAAAAATAGCAAGGAAAATCAAAAACTATTTTATGGAGCACTAAAATCGATAAGAGACGGAAAAATACAAGAAACAAGGTACACCAAAAGCAGAAACGGAAATATGTTGACAGAACCTAAAGATATAATCAACAGATGGAAAGAATATTTTCAAGAACTTCTGACTGAGCAAACGGAGAAGGATCTGAATTGGGAACATGAAGAAAAAGTGGAAGAAAATTTAGAAGATGAGATAACTATGCAAGAATTAGAGAGGTAATACGAA